>ML677399.1:3429731-3460988 GCA_007922305.1 Dermatemys mawii | reverse complement strand
GGGGGGGGTGTCTAGGGGGCGGGTCCAGGGGATGGGGGGGCGGAGCCGCAGGCCTGGCCGGCGGCGCTCACGTCAGTCCCCGCCCTCACACCCAGGCCACTGCTCGAGTCAGGGGCGGGACCGGGCTCCACAGAACTCAGGGCAGCCAATGAAATTTTCCCCTCTTCGCCCCGCCTCCTATTTTGGTTCCCCGCCCAATGGTCTCCTCTCCGTCTCTTATTGGTCCCGCTAAGTTTTCGTCATTCCCGAGTTTTGCCCTGCCCGGTCTGCTCCTGCCTCACTCCCCATTGGCCCTTTGTCCCATCTGTCTCGTGTCAGTATCCCGCCCCTGTTATCACGCCTCCTGAGAAATCTGACTGGTTGGTTATGATGTCATCCTGGCCACCGGAGTTTTCTTATTGGATGCTCTACTTGTCAGTTACCAGGCAGAAACGTTAGGGGGCGGCGGCGGCCATTTTGGTTACAGAGTGAAAGTGACAGGAGCCGGGGAGAGAGAGTGGGAAGCAGAACACCGGTCCTTCTCTCAGCCACGTCCCTCCTCCCTTCCCTGCCCCACCATGTCGGAGAAGCTCGGCACTGACAGCCGGTGCGAACAGACGGGCGACGAGAAACAGGTGAGGGGCTGAGTCGGGTCGGGATCGCTCTTGGCTCCCATTGGCCACTGGTCCCGCCCGTATGCACCGGACGCGCTGTGATTGGCTGCCTTACTCGTCGCTCTCGGTTATAGTGTTCGGTCATTGGCTGTAGGCCCGGTGGGGTGGTACTTCCGGGGAGCGGTGTTGTCGTGGGGGTAGAAAGGGCTTAAGCGCAGAGCGAGGCTGAGTGGGCTAGGGGTGGTGGATTGTGGGAAACTGGGGGTGTGGAGGCTCCTGGGTCATGGCTGCATCTTTGGGATGGGACAAGGTGGGTCTGAGAAATGGGGGGAGGCTGGGATGTTGGGCTCCTGGTCTGGGGTTTGAATCCAGCCTTGGGGGTGGTTCCAATAGGGGCAGGCGATTATGGTGGAGGGAAGATGTGGGAGTGCTGGGTTAGGACTTGGACTTCAGCGTGGGGGTGGCGCTTGAATTATTCCATTGACTTAGCTGTGGCTTCACCTGGGGTCAGGTTGGCTTAACTACAGCACTGAGGGGTGGAAATTTTTCACACACACCCCTCCCCCCCCCCCCCCAGCGATGTGGCTGGGTCAATCTAAATTTTAAGTGTCAACCAGCGCTAAGGTTACAGGTCTCCATGGAACCATGATTGTATGTAGGCGAAAAGAGCGAGACAAGGTGGATGAGGTAATATCTTTTATTGCACCAGCCAGGATCTGTGGGTGGAAGGTACAAGATTTTGAGCTACACAGAGCTCTTTTTCATCTTACTTGCCCCACCAGGTCATCTGAAGAAGAGCCCCCTGTACATCAGAAGCTTGTATCTTCTACCAACAGAAGCTGGTCCAATGAAAAATACTATCCCCTGTACGCGTGTGTCTTGTATATCCTGGGACAAACACAGCTACAACTCTGTAAACATATATGTGAAATGGCTTATAATAAGTATCTCTCTCCCACCTGTTAAGACCCCAATGACAGGACAAAGCTGACTGCCCAGTGAGAACCCCAAAAAGAATTAAGAGCACAGGAGTTGCTTCAAAAGCCATCGGTTTGGTGGCTTCAGTATAAATGTCAGTTCACCTCAGCTTCCTGACTTGACTTCTCTGAAAATAATTTTTGATAAGAGGTGAGATCAGGTTTGTGTGAGATGGAGGAAAATTAGAATTTTATTATAACGGCCGCTTCAGAGTAAGTAGGGGAATTTCCCTTTGGTATTAAGGGGGAGGGATGTTTCTCTCAAAATACCAGTTCGGGCTTGCACTAAAGCAACCACTTTGTTGTAGACAGTTCTGTAGTTATATGCACAAGCTGTTGATTTATTTGAGGTTAATAAAGTTCCTTAGGCTAAAGCAGAATTCAGGGGGCAGCCTGAAAATGCAGCTGTAGTAGATGAGAAGAGGTGGCATTATTACTTTGGGGGGTGGATTTAAGCTGTAGTAGAGGTTTTGTATTAACGCCGGAGGACTGAACTGTAGTGTAATGATTTAAAATTATCCCACATAACCCTTCTGCACAAAAATTCTTGTTTTGCCTTTTGTCTAGGGCAGCTTAGCAGGATGGTGTGCAGCTCCCCTGAGTCATCGACATTTAGAGCACTGCCCACTGTGTCGTGATGGAACAGCTACTCAGACTTATCCACTTTATTTAAAGACTGTCTTGTCAAAGACACATTGTCTATTCAATTGTTGTTTTCTCTTGATTCTCTTTAAGTGGATGGTAACCAAACAGAGGAGACGGTAGCTTTAAGGAAAAGAGAAACCTGACTTAAATAGTCTCTTCCAAAATGCCTTGGCCTCATCTGTCCTAGACATTGTATATGTTAGGATTGGGGAGAAGGTGCTTCCAATCTGAAACCTTAATTTTAAATATTAACTCTCTTCACTCTTGGTTTTTAACCTAGAGAAATACTTCCTCCTAAAGAGTCCCTCAGCTTAAAATGCTAAAAAAGGTTCAACAGAGGACGTGACTTCCCAGCCACACAAGGCACAGTTTCTCTTAATGATTTTTGCAGGGGATGCTGACTATCAAATGCCACTCTGCCATCAGATTTAATTTAAAAAAATCTAAATATATTTCTGATGTTTGTGTATGAGCATAATCCAAATCCGATTGAAATCAGCGGGAGACTCCCATTGATTTCAATGGACTGTGGATCAGTTGGGAGGCTATGCAAAACAGAACTGCATTTGTGCCTACAAGGAGCCAGCACAAGTTTTTATACTAAGTAAACCTGGCTAGACATTTCCTTTAGCAATGATACTATCCAACCACTTACTAATGGTCAAGGCTAGATCACTGCCACAAAACTGAGTTCCTGTGATGCAGGAAATCTTTGACCCTTTCACCTGTGATATCACAAACAGCTATATGGTGTGCAGCCTGGAGGTTAAAATCTTTCTACTACCCTGGCACACAAATCCTACACAAAAGGAGCATTTTAACCACCTGTAACACTCACATCTAAATGCCTTCTCAGAGCTCTCAGCACACCTCTAATAGTTGTGAGGTGGAAGAGCATTCTGGGTAACAGTTTGCAAGAATACCTTGAAGCCTGTTTCGTCTCAGAGTTTCTATACGCAGCGCTGCCATCTCAAGCTTCAGAACTGGAGCAGGATTAGCACAGGCCAGGTGTTCTCATACAAACACATGGGCAGCTCTCAGCCAAACTGGTTATTTTCAAACTAATGGTGATGCCAGTACAACAGAGATCTGTCAGAACAATAGGTTTTCCTGATCTTACAGTATTATTAGAATATAGGCAAACAGTCATGCTGCTAAAACCTACTGGCCGTCTGGGCACGTGTTCAGTGATACAGGTCCTCTGGGAAAAGTGACAGCCATGTTTCACTGTTAATTCTGAACAGTGACTAAACATTAACATCAGCTCTGTGGCAGTTTGCATATAGTGGCAGGACATAAGCATGCCCTGTGTGGATCCTGGTGGCTTAATCTATCTTGATAGGCAGGTGACCTCACTTTTGAAAAGGTGCCGTAGTCTCTTTAGTTCAGGTGCATTGCAGTGCTGCACACACAGCCATACTGTCCAAAAAAAATGCTAACTGGTGTTAATTTTCCAGCTATTGTGTTGGCCACTGGTCTTATTCCAATAAGAAGAATAAAGCACAAAGCCATTGACAGTATCGTGTCTGACCAGCACTTTAAGATAGTGTACCCAGGATAACAGGAAAGGGCCTGAGTAATCGGAGGGAAATGCCCTTTCTGGCCATGTATGGAGATCTGACTTAGAAATAAATTATGGAGGGCAGGAAGTGGGATTGAAAGTGTCTGGTAAGAATTATTGAGCTAAGGGGAATGCAGCCAGAATTCCTGCTGAGACACCAAACATCGCTTTGGAACTTGTGCTTCTCTCATTAATTCTCTGCCAGTAAAAAATCCCTTTATTTTGTGGGGCAGCGTCTCTTTGAGTGGCATCTGTCTACCTGTATCCTCTTTCTAGAAAAGAGAACTTCACTAAGACAGCCAGAGTGATAAATCTCCATTAACCCTAACACCATTGGAATGAATAGTATAACAGAAAATATCTCGGAGAACACTTGTGGGTAAGGTTCCACAGCCAACTTCTCAGCAGCTGTCAACTACCTTTAATAGACCAGATACCAATGTGCTCGTTTCCAGTTGGCTACCTAAAGTCACTAGCCACCACCTGTTATCCACAGAGCATCCTTCAGTATACCTGTCTCTGCTGGGCCAGGCACACATCTTGCCTCCTAGCTTCCAAGTCTCTCCATCCCATTTTCCCACTATGCTCAACACATAGGAGACTAAGATACATTCACAGGTAGGAAACATTGTTTCTACTCACTATCTCCAACCCACTATTCAACTGTCATTCACAAGGACCAGTCTACTTCCCCGTTGATCCAGCATGGATTCTAACTGCCAAAATACATATTCACTATTGGTACCACGAGCAGTACTAACTTTCTTCTGTACTTCTTTCCTTACCTGGCAGGACCACATCCAAGATGGAGGGATTTCAATGTCTGTCTATGGCTCAATCAGTCTGAGACAGTAAACAACGAACAGTTATGATGATGTGGATTTTGAGATGCGGGCACACTTTCCTTCACTTTCTGTTGGCTAATCTATTAATTTGCAGTGGCTTCTTGAAATATTTTGCCTCTCCTTACAGTGTTTTACCTGGTAATGGACCAAATATTATAGGATGGTTCTGGCCAGCAACAAATAAAATCTGAGGATCGCAGATATGCTGCACAGGCCATCTGAACTGAACTTCCCACTGTACAAGATCTTGCTTTTCTGGAATTGGTGGCAATAGTGACTAGCAGGAATGGAGGTTTCCAGATGGGCCTAGCTAGTGAATGCAGCAGACAGAGAGGGCTGACAGCTGACACAGCCAATAGGCTGCTCTCTGTAGAGGAAAAATGATCTAAATCTAGATCTTACGCAGGCCTCTGTTCTACATCTTTGAAAAACTTAGACCACGGAAATGCCTTTCAACAGCTGACTTAGCAAGAATAACAAAACAGCGATTTCTTAGCACAGACTGTGCCTTTCTGTTTCTGGCCAATGACTATTGACCCTTGAGTGTTATAAGCAGTATAGCTCTCGGAAATGGGATTTACTGTATTTGGTTATTCATATTCTCAAGACTTTTATACCATTGAGTCTCCTCTCAAAGCTGTATTTCAAAATTCTGAAATAGCTGAGAAATGTAGTCACTCTGGTTCTGCTGACATCCACGCTTTCTGCTTGACTCATGTCTACATAGTCCCTTTTACTTAAGCAAACTCAATGTAAAGAATAAAGCTGGGTTAAGCACTCTCTTGGAGGACAGAAGTGTGACAATCCTTCTATTCCTCTTTTGTCTGGAGCGAGTAATACATCCCAAGCAGCCCTCAAACCTGCTCTTGCCACTGGGCTGAGACAAATAGTTAGTTGCAGATGGCTTCAAAATTGATTCCGTCACCAATTTCTGCTTTGTACAGCAATTTCTTTACAAGAGTCCTGAAGTTGTCAGTTAAAAACCAGTCCACATTATCAGATATTTACAGGTCTCAACTAATTTTCTAAGTTAGGATACTGATTTTTATCTTTTTTTGTTAACTTTTCTGATTCGAAAGTTTCACATGTCTGTCTCAGCAGAGTTCCGTCTATATATTTCTGAGCAAAGAGTTCTTGAATTCCACCATAACATGCCCAATCCTAACCATTAAGGCAGAAATTTGCCTGTTCTTTTTACTAAAATCAAATGTAGATTGTCTAATGGATGGATTCTATCCTGCCCTTTTAGCAAGAGGGACTCCATTCACTTAGAAATAGGAATAGCTAGGCTGGATCAAATTCATGGTCGCTCTAGTGTGATGTGCTGTCACTGACATTGACCAGAATCCTGTTCCTTACTTTTGTGGTGTTGCTCTAGCAAGGATTTGGACCATATTGACACCTGCATGTCAAGCTGAAGATAAACGTTTTTTGTTTTGTTTTTCCCTCTGCAAAGTGTTTTAGTCTTTGATTCCAGCAAGGCCGTAGAAAATCTCAACCTTGTTTTTATCTTGCCTAATCTACTCTATGATTAGCCTTTGGGCCCAGGTGGATGAGAGGGAACTTGCCACAGAGCAAGTCGATGCTGCTTCTTGATCAACCAGAGATATGATATTACCTGCTGTTCTACCCCTGGGGCTGAGCTTATCATATAGAACATCAGGGTTGGAAGGGACCTCAGGAGATCATCTAGTCCAACCTCCTGCTCAAAACAGGACCAATCCCCAATTAAATCATCCAACAGAGTTTTGCCCCATATCCCTAAATGGCCCCCTCAAGGCTTGCTTGTGTGCTTCCTTGCTAGCTATATTGAAGTGGTTAGTTTGAATTTGACTTGGTTGAAACCGACTTGTCAGCATTGTTTGGTGTATACAATATAAGTTGCAAAGTCTTAGTCCAGTTCTTAGTAGACAGGTGTCCATGTTGCAAAAACAATCATACGTGAGGTGATAGTGGGGATCTCTGCAGAGGGGCCAAAGATTCATAGATCTTAAGGCCAGAAAGCACAGCAAATCTGACCTTCTGTGTAATGCAGTCCATAAGACAAAGTCTTGGATAGTGAAATAACATCTTGCTCTGGAACTGTTCCCTTCAGCATAGAACTGAGGCACACATGGGTGGGGTGGCTCAGGGTAAACCTCTCTGCACTCTGTGCTGTGTGGATACAGAGACCTTCTGGCTTCCTGTGCTGTCTACATGCACTCTTCAGCATTGTGGAATTCCCCTGCATGAATAAATATGCACTAAAAACATTGATTTGCCTCTTGTCCTTTTAGTGATGCTTCATGATCAGAGAGCTGAGTTGTTCAAAACAACTTTGGTTAAGCAATGCTAGGAAACGGCATTGGGGACTGTTGATGCATTGCATACATGTGAACAACTACTCCACGTTAAAAGAATGAGGAATGCTTCTGGCACCTTAGACTTATGCCCAAATAAATTTGTTAACTTTCGGGGGCTAGAACCCACTTCATCAGATGCATAGAATGGAACATACAGTAGGAAGATTTTAGATATATGCACACACAGGACATGAAAAGATGGAGATTGCCTTACCAACTCTAAGAGGCTAATTAATTAAGGTGAGATATTAGCAGGAGAAAAAACTTTTGTATGATAACCAGGATGGCCCATTTCAAATAGTTGACAAGAAGGCGTGTCCATTTAGTCTTTTGCTTAAAGACACAGATCTGATGATTCCTGATATCAGATCTGTGTCTTTAAGTAAAAGACCAAATGGACACGCCTTCTTGTCAACTGTTTGAAATGGGCCATCCTGGTTATCATACAAAAGTTTTTTCTCCTGCTAATATCTCACCTTAATTAATTAGCCTCTTAGAGTTGGTATGGCAACCTCCACCTTTTCATGTTCTGTGCCTGTGTGTATATTATCTTCCTACTGTATGTTCCACTCTGTGCATCTGATGAAGGGGGTTCTAGCCCACCAAAGCTTATGCCCAAATAAATTTGTTTATCTCTAAGGTGCCACAAGTAGCCCTCATTCTTTTTACAGCTACAGACTAACATGGCTACCACTCTGAAACCTACTCAATGTTGAAGCAGCAGAACTTGATCTCTGTGACCCACTTGGTGAGCTGTCCTGGCATGTTGTTTACTCTTGAGTATAAAAGCTTGGTTGAATTTCTAGCCACTGCTCACCTTGATTCAGCCAATTGGCTGCTGCCATGTGGGAAGATTAGAGGAGTTCTGGATGGTACCACACTTAAGTGGTGGGAGTTGATGTGGAACTAATGATTCCCTGCTGAACCTCACTGCCTGGATTGAATTCACCAGTGACTCCTTATCAATGGTTGTATCTATCACCTGGCCCATTTATCTGTCCACTTTCCCACGGGTTCTCTGAGAAAGCCACTCCCCTTATGGGTTTAGAATTGAGTTTACAGGAGTTTACAGGATTCTCAAAGTATGTTTAAGCATTTAAGGGGCCACACCTCAATTAGTGATAAACATTAGGCTTGTAGTTACAGGACAAACATTGTATAACTAGATTTCAGAGGTAAAATAAAGGTGTCCTCTTTCATAGAGTTGAATAGCTTTAATCCATTTCTTGTTTTTCAGGATACGCAGGAGAAGGAAGCAATTGTCCCTGAGAGAGCAGAAGAAGCAAAACTGAAGGCCAAATATCCTAATTTAGGACAGAAGCCGGGAGGGTCAGACTTCCTAATGAAAAGACTGCAGAAAGGGGTACTTACCTGCTCAAATGCTCTTGTCTTGGAAGCTAACCGTCGTCATCACTAGACGATGTAAAGAAAAGTGTATATGATATACACAGTAGCACTTAAAGTAGTCCAGATATTGTTAGTAAAGATTGTATTGAATGAGAGATTTGGATTCAGTATGTACATAGGGTGCTTATATTTCTAGCTATTGACCAAACTGGAGCAGTGACCTGAACTTGTTATAGTGCCATTTGTATCCAATACATTTCTATTTGTTACCGTTGGTGGCCTGGGAAATATATCAGGCATGAAATAAGTTGGGCATGACCACTTGAAGTATTCATATGGAGGCACAAATATAATGTTCATGTAGCTGTCCAAGATTAATATGAGTTTATGTGTACCTTGAGTGACTTTATGCTTATGAATGTTATTGATAATGCAAGCTTGTGCCAGGTCTGTGGTATTGGACCCATCTAAAGTCCCCTGAAGTCACCATAGTAGATGTCTGTGTGGCAGGTTCCCCTGTTTCCCGAGCTCTGCATCTCCTGATCTAGATCATCCCAGGCTATTCTTGTCTTGGGCCTTTCTTGAACAGTGATGCTGTCTTCTGTGTGGTGGATTTTGCTATGTGAATATTGTTTAGTGGCTTCCCATTTCTCCACACTCCACATTGTGACCCGTCACGATTTGGACCCTGATACTTGGAAACTAGGGCACTGACCTCCTTGTGCCATCGGGGCCTCTCCCTGGGATCTACCTTAACGCAGTGGGACTGGTCCTGCAGCAGCCAGTGATCTGGCAGATCAGATGTTCCAAATCTCACATGTGGGTTCAAAGTAGAACTCTTAAAGAACAGTGATGCAAAATCAGAAACTGTGGGCTTGATTTTTCCATTGCCCTGCACCTTGTGCAGTCATGTAGACATGTGCAAAGTGGGTGTAGAAATGCCACCAGCTCAGACGGGCAGCATTTTACACCCACTCTGTACTGGTGTACGACTGGCCAAGGTTCAAGGCAATGGCATAGCAGGCCTCGTGACTCCTCTGTCTGAGGAATTTGTTAAAGCCCTCGCTGAAAGCAAAGCCTGGTATCTTGTTTATAGCTGTAATATTTTACAAAGCCATTGTAAAGCAGTCTGGTACAGTATATGAGCCTCTTATCCTCTTCAGATTGCACTTTCCCAACTTCTCAGGGCATTTTTATACCACTATTCTTCTCTTTTTCCCATTTAGAACACAGGGATTCTGCCCACTGGCTCCACTTTGCTTCACTGGAATGAACATCATTGTTTCCCTTTTAAAGCTTTTATTTATAGCCTTTCATCCTGCCAAAACAATGTGTGGCAGCATTATCTTTCGCTGTTGATGTTACTCTGCTAATATTGTTTTAGGTAACAGCCTGCAGAGCAAGCACAAAAATAATGGTTATTTAATTTCTTGGCATGGAAGCAGTAGGGGTTTTTGTTTTTAAATACAATATTTAGAGGAGAATCAGGCCCTAACTTACACCAATGGGAGAGCAAAATCAGGCCCTTCTCATTTACACCAAAGCCCCTTTATGGTGCTCTGGCAGACATGTCATTTACACCCGCTTTAATCCCTTTTTTATGCTGCCAGAATGGGGTAAATGAAAATTGGGTCCCAGGGTCTTTCCCCATTAGGGTTACAGTAATGCCAGTAGGTCAAGTGTTTGGGCTTTAAAAGTCCCTTTAAATAACTTAGTAAACATAACTGAGATTCCCTGTGATAAAGCTTTATCAGCTGCTGTTGTACTTGGTGAGTTATATTTATTTACAGTACACCTCGGTAAAGGAAGTAAATGATCATGGTTATCCTTTCAAATAAGTATTAGAGAGGCCAAAAATTCGTTGGGGGCGGCTGGTTGTGTTACAGACTTACTTAAAAGTATGTGTATAAAATGTGAAAGTGGATTTCCTTGTGTGGAAGGAGCCTGCTTGTCTGGCTTCCAGTCTTCTGTAACTGTCCCTTTAAAGTGAGGATTTAGTGTCTGTTCTGGAGCCAGGGTTAAACATAAATCTTGCCAGCTTAGCTTTGCCTGATAGGGATGTGAGAGTTATTTTGCTCGGGTTTGTTTGCTTATGACATAGCTGTGCCAGCAAAAAACCCTAGTGTAGATGCAGTTATGCCAGCACAAAAGTGCTTTTGCTGGGGTAGCTTATTTCCTCACCGAACCCGAATGAACTATACCAGCAAAAACCCACTGTTGCTAGTATAACTGTCTATATTAGCAGGGCACTGCTGAGGTAGCTATAGTTTTATGGCTATACTAGAACTTGGAAGTGCAGGCTAGGCTTATCTAAAGCACTGCAAAATTTAGTGAGATGATGTACGTGGACCAAGCTACTTCTTAAATCAAGAAAACACATTCCTGGTTAGATAGGTCTTGTATGTTCGCAATATTCCAACTCATTTTTGGGCAGTATATCTTCTTAAGACTTTGCTGAAGTAACCTGAAATCCTTTCCCTCTTTCAGCAAAAGTATTTTGACTCGGGTGACTACAATATGGCTAAGGCAAAGATGAAGAACAAGCAGTTGCCAAGCACCGGGCCTGACAATAACCTGGTGACAGGAGACCATATCCCGACACCACAAGATCTTCCACCGAGAAAGTCATCACTTGTAACCAGCAAGCTGGCAGGGTAAACCTGCACTTCGGATTTTTTTTTTTTTTTAATTTTATTTTTGTGTGTGTGTGTCAAACTGATTGAACTTCACTGTATTATAGGGCTGGGATGGTCGGAATTCATGTAATCATTCAAATATTTACAGTAATCAAACAAAAGAAAAGCAAGTGAGATATGTTTATAGTCCTGGGTGTGTGCGCAGATTTTTACAGCTGGTGATCAGTCAGCTGAGTGGATTCTTTCCATGCAAAGTCAGTTTGCTGCCTTAGTTTGCATGCAGCTGAAATCCCTCAGGTATCAGGAGTCAGAGTAAAAGTGTTTGAACTTTGCCACCTCACTATACGAGCAAGGAAGCTTATAATAGCAGAGTACTGCACCAAAGGATTGGCCTGCTGTTGGCTGTCCGCTTGGGTGCACAACTGGAGTGCAGGTCTGGGGGCCTCTTGCTGTTCAGCTATTGGGTCCAAGGTACTGAGAGGTATAGTGACTGTACAGAAGGTAACAAAAGAATTAGGCAAGACTAGGATGGCCAGCGAACAGGTGGCCCATGGGTATATGGATTATGCTTGAGCTAAATGAATAGTGGAATTCCTGAACAAGAAATTAGCGAGAATACAGAAAGTAATTAGGCAAAATGTGTTTTTTAAAGACGTCAAGATTTGCTTTTCTGCTTGGCTGAGCAAATTGGGATCTCTTCCACACTCACAGGAACCAATGTGATTTGGTTAGCCCTCTTGACAGAAGACTCTTCAGTTCTACCTCCTGGGATCAGCAGGTTTTTAATATTTGATTTCCTCTTTGAAAATCCAGTGCTCTTAATTGTCAACATTTAAAACCACCTACTTTTCTTCAATCAGAACTTGTACCCGTGACTAAATCGCTCTGTCTCAGGAACTCGTGTGACCCTGATCACAATAGTATCTGAGTACCTCACTATCCTTAATGTGTTGATCCTCATAGGACCGCCGTGAGGCATGGCAATACTATTATCCCACTTTTACTGATGGAGAACTGAGGCACAGAGAGACTAAGTGATTTGCTCATGGCCACAAAGGACATCGGTGGCTTAGCAAGGAACTGAGCCTGTATCTCCCAAGTTTCAGACTGGAAATAAGGTGTACATTTTTAACAGAGAGAGTAATTAACCATTGGAACAATTTACCAAAGGTTAATGGTGGATTCTCTATCACTGACCATTCTTAAATAGAGATTAGATGTTTTTCTAATCTAGGAATTATTTCGGAGAAGTAATCTGGACTGTGTTTTGTACAGGAGGTCAGACTAGATGATCACAATAGACCCTTCTGATCTTAGACTCATTCATAGGTTCCATGATTCCAAGTCCCAGGATAGCGCCTTAACTAATAGCTGAAATTTCAGAATAGTTGGCTCTGAAACTGCCTGTTACTGATAAAAATATTTTAAAGTCTGTTGGAAAGGATTAGGAAGAGTGTAATGCAAACGTGGCTTACTATATTGTAGTTCAGAAAAATGGGACAATAATTATGACCCTTCTTAAACCCAGGAGGATGCATGGGGAAGAAGAAATTCTTTTTGAAGGTAGAGGATTTTGGGATAGAAGAGCACCAACCTGTTTAAAACAAAAGAGAGAGAACCTGGGAGCATAAAAGCAAACTTGCATTAATGGTGTAACACATTAGTAGCTTGGTTTTGTTTTGGTTTTTTCCCTGCCTGCGTCTGTTTCAGGGCTGAAAACCATGTTGATTCAATGGATGCAGCCTGTGGAATGCAAGACCACAACTGATAATGCATGTCAAATATGGTCTTTGTGTGGCATAGAAAATAGAGCATTTCACCTGGAACACAGGATCAAACTGCATTTATAATCTTGAAGAATATTTTAGCAGAGATGTAATAGTGTGTTGGGTTAAAAGGTGTTTCACTAGAAAAATAATTTTAAGATTTCATCATGCAGCTTGCTGTGCTGAAAGCAAACATGAATCTGTTTTAAGTCCAGAATTTAAAGATTTGGGTTTAATTTTTTTTGTTTTTGGGGATCGGGGAGGGAATCTTTTAGATCAGTTCATTCTATAGGACACCATACCAAGGTCAAGAAAACCCAATGAAAGGAAACACTTGAAACTCCACAATTGATGTACCTTTGTCTTCATACATTCTCTGCTATTCCTTACTTTAGGGACTAAAAATTACCAAGTAACTCTCACAAAGGTCTGTTTCAGTTCACCATGTTTTGCTGCTGCTGATTCTAAATGGAAAACATGGTATTGCGTCTAGCTAATCAGGGTATTCCTAAGAGTCATGCTTCAAAAAAGAAGCAAAAAATCAAGCCTGGCATATCCTACAAATCAATTCATGTTTCTGAGGTTGTAAAGAACCATATTTTTTTTTGTTTCATAGAGACTGGTCAATAAAAAGTTAATTTCACCAGAGTGAAAAGGAGACCAGGTTTAGTGGGAAACTCCTTTGTAAATGTGTAATTTCATTCTTTAGTCTCCGTCTCCTCATGCCTTATGTCCAGGTTCCAAAGCAATCCGAGACCGTTGGGAGAAAAGCTACTGGTGTCTTGTATAATCTCCTCAAATGTCTTGCTGTTTGTCCCAGCCACATTGTAAATAGATATGAATCATATATATATATATATATATATAAATATATATACTTTTTTACATCCTCTTCATCTCTATCTTCTATTGTTCTATGCTTTTTTCTAAAAAAAAAAAAAGTAACAAAAAAAAATCCTGCTCTTGCACCACTGAGTACCTGTCAGCTGTTGCCTAAACCTTCATGGTGTTGATCTCCGTGAAATCTGATTGACAGATTGAGGAATGATTCAACACATTCATTCCCCTCGCTCCTTTCAGGATTCAGGAAATATCAAGTGTATTTATATAGAAAGGAGGGAGAAATGACCTTCAAAATACTGGGTGAGAAACATCAGGAGAGATTATTATTTAAAAAAATAAACGTGTCTCAAACACATAGTGAGGTCATTTTTTGTTCCGTCATGAAAACTCAAACCATGGGGAAAGATGGACCCTAAAAAAGGGAGTGTTATGTATTTTACAGTGGCTTCCTTCCAGTTCCACTCCATGGTTTGGCATTTGCAGCTCAGCTTCTTGGTGTGCAGCCTTAAATGAAACGGAATGAGTGATCTTCATTGGACAGTTGCACCACATACAACTTCAGATTACAAATATTTTGTCCTTGGAATAGTTTCTTCTTAGTCTAAACAGACTTCTGGGAAAAACTGAAGCATGGCTGTAATTTTTATATATATTCCCTCTTCTGGGGAAATAACTATAAGTGGAAACTTCCTGTTTGTGTGTGAAAGGATGAAGGTAACTTTTATTAATTAGAAATAGAAGCCCTGACAGCAAAAGAGTAAAGGTTCTTGGCATGTTTAATGAGCTAATATGTTTGGATTTGGTTTTTTTTCTTTATGGGCCAAGCTGAATGGTACTTTCCTAAACCCAGATGCCAGGATCCAAACAAAGAGCTGACTTTTCATCCTAAACAGTTCCTTGCTGCAATTCCTGTTGAATCGTGTTTCCAGGAGAGAGGGTGGCATCCAGATCAGGCACAGTTATATAAAATCAACACTCATGCCCATTATTTATCCACTGTTGGACTACAGTATAGAAGGGATCTCAAGTTGAACTTGCTGTAAAGGTTGAAGCTGTTGGTACTATGGAGGAGAAGTAAGGTATTTTGATGCCATGGTACAAGCCCTAGATAAAGTGGCTGAGTAGTCTTTTTTGTTTCTACTGGCTGAAAAAATACAAATAACACTTGTGTCCAGTTGAAACGTTGATGGATAATCAGTGTCTGAACTAATAGAAGTATTATAAATCTTGATTTTTAACTGCAAGGAAGCTTTCAGTTCATGTCTACAAAAACTGTTAGGAGGATTTCAACCAAATCTTGTTGAGCAAAGTGGCTGTATTTACAGCATAATGCTGTGCTGTAGTTTGATTGAATAGGCATTGCAGAAGTGTGTAAATAATAGCACTACAGAGCCACTCCTTCTTTGGGAGGGGGGAACTTTTGATATTTAAAATACATTCATTTGCTTTGGAGTACTTTATCTTATTGCAGGAAATGCAAACTAGACAAGAGCAAACTAGATTTGTCTCAATATGATTAAATCATGTTTTTTAGGACTGGGATGCTAGGTTTGTCCTGAAGATTTAGTCTCTTGCATTGGTGCAAAAAGCTATCTTTCTATTATAAACGGGTGTAAATGATTGTACAGGTTAAAGGCTGCTGGAGAATTAAACCCACTAGCTTTTAATTTAAAGGGAGTTATAGCATTCCTTTTTGTGAGCAGCAGAGGGCAGAAGAAATTTTTAGTCTCATCTAAGGATTTAAAAAAAATCCAACATCTTCCCTTCCCCCTTTTCTCTCCCTCTAAGCAAAACATACTTAAAAGATTTCTAAAATCATGTGATTTTTTTTTTCTCTGTTCAACTATTTTCCTGTTTCCCCTGTAACAATTAACTGCAGTGAAAGAAACTCCTTGATGGTGGTTTATTTTTAAAAAGCTGATGTATAGAAGCACTTTCCTAGGGGATGTATTTTCCCCTACTAAGTTCGTTTGTTGCAAGGGTATTTCTTAATGCTCTGTTCCTTTTGGGATGGAAAGGAAGGAACGTTCAGTACCCAATCACTGTAAAAAATAAAACCGTATGACATCTCTGTATTCTTTTTGACTACGCTTCAGTTTCCTAAGGAAGTTGAGCTTTTATGCCTAGGGTAGGTCCAATGGAAGAGTGAAACAGATATGGGATCATAAATATCTAGCAATTCCATTTAAGGAGGATGGTCAATGATTGTGCTAGTCTCCTAGGGGCTCTAAGCAGAAATATTCCTCCTACCCTCACCACATAATAATAAGCAAATAGGAGGGCCCCTTGAGCTGATCAGGGCCCTAAGCAATTGCTTAGTCTGCTTAGGCCTAGGGCCAGCTGTAAGGACAGTGTCCCCACCACAGCCTAGTCTAAGGTGTAGTTTAGCAGGCCCTTGCAAGGAAATGACTTTGCATTAGTACAGGTTCCCACAGTGTACCAGGACAGTAGAATATGGGGCCCCTTTGCTACAATTAAATCACAGCAGGCTGAGGCAATATCTTCAATCTCCCCTATCTATCACCCTTGAGACATGTAGTGGTTAAATCTCCCATCAGCGTGCTGCATTCCAGTGCCATACTAGGCCAAAGATTCAGATTTTGCAGTGGACCAAGAACAAGTTGATACTTATGGGGCCCAGAGTCAGGACGCCATACAGTCTCATTGTAGACTACTGGGGCTTTGGAGGGCGGTTTTTTTCTCACCACTCATTCTTTTGTGGTCTTCCAGTCGTACATGGAGAAAAATGTGGGCTGAGCATCGTGTTACCTTGTATATGAAGACCGAGACTGTAGGAATGTAACTACTATGGACAAGGGTCTGATCTAAAACCTATTGGAAACTCCCGTGGAGGTCAATGGTTCTGAAGCAGAACTTAATGGAGCACCCACCAGTAGCCTACTAACTTACCTGTCTTGTTTTGGATGTAAGATCCTGGCTCCAGCTTGAGTCTAGGGAGAAGAGACACACAGAATGAGACAAGAAGATAACACCAGTGTTCTGGCTCGTACTTTCCCTCTCTGTTGAATAAACTCCAGTTTCAGGATATCTGTGTGAGGTAGTGTTGATCCCACCAACACCTGCCTTCTTTACCTGTGCTCTGTTTAGGCTACATCCTATGTTTGTTTAGCACTTTGAGATAAATGAGTCTAAAAATAGAAAACAAAACCAGAGTTGAAAGCAAATGGGACTCTCCAATCTCTATAACTGTAATATAACTCTTCTGGTACGAGGTTTCAGAATAGCAGCCGTTAGTCTGTATCCACAAAAAGAAAGAGAAGTACTTGTGGCACTTTAGAGAGTAACAAATGTATTTGAGCATAAGCTTTTGTGGACTACAGCCCACTTCATCAGATGCATATAATGGAACATGCAGTAAGAAAATATATATATACACACACACACACACACACACACACACAGAGAGAGAACGTGAAAAGGTGGAGGTTGCCATACCAACTCTAAGAGGCTAATTAATTACGATGAGCTATTATCAGCAGGAGAAAAAAAAACTTGTAGTGATAATCAAAATAGGTGGCCTATTTCAGACAGTTGACAAGAAAGTGTGAGTAACAGTAAGGGGAATACGAAATATGGGGAAAATAGGAGGAAATAGAGTGTTTGTGTAATGACCAAACCACTCCCATTCTCTGTTCAAGCCCAAGTTATTGATGTCCAGTTTTCAAATTAATTCCAGTTCAGCAGTTTCTTATTGGAGTCTGTTTCTGAAGTTTTTCTGTTGCAGAATTGCCACCTTTAAGTCTGTTACTGAGTGACCAGAGAGGTTGAAGTGTCCTCCTACTGGTTTTTGAATGCTCTGATTGAATCTATTTCCCGTTATTTCCCCATGTTAAGTATCCTCCCACACCTTCTAAAAAGTCAACTTTTTAGGCTACATCCTATGTTTGTTTAGCACTTTGAGATAAATGAGTATAGAAACAGAAAACAAAAGCAGAGCTGAAAGCAAATGGGACTGAAATGGGCCATCTTGATTATCATTACAAAAGGGTTTTTTTCTCCTGCTGCTAATAGCTCATCTTAATTAATTAGCCTCTTAGAGTTGGTATGGCAACCTCCACCTTTTCATGCTGAGTGTGTATATATATATATACACACAATCTTCCTACTGTATGTTCCACTCTATGCACCTGATGAAGTGGGTTGTAGCCCACAAAAGCTTATGCTCAAATAAATTTGTTAGTCTCTGAGGTGCCACAAGTACTCCCCATTCTTTTTTCTGGTAAGAGTACCCTTTTGGCAAATACTAGTGAAAGTGATTAGAGTGCCCCAGCCTGACCCACTTTACTGATTGGGGAAAAAAAACCAGCCAATCAATAATAGAGATAAAGTGAGCTAAGTGGCAGATGCTAATCAAGAATTTGGAAATCAACAATCATCTGGGTTCTGACTGAAATTGGCACAAAGCTGTTCCCTCAGCCAGTGTTTTATCTAAAGTACTTAGTTTTACACTGATCACTCCACAAACTAGACACAGTCCATCTGGTCCCTCTGAACTGGAGCAGTGTGTTGGGTGAGGGCAGTAACCAGCAGTGATGAGGGGAAGCTGTTGCCCCAGAATCCTCGACCAACATCTATCTGCCATTATGGAATCTAGGTTCTGTAAAAGTGTGTGTGTGGCTAACAGTAAGTCAGTATTTAAGGTCGTCTTTAAAAGACTTCTATTAACAGGAAACTGTGGAACTCACTTTATCTGCTGTGTAAGGGCAGAACATTGAGTTGATTTCCGCCAGGATTTTGAACTGTGATCCTAGGGAATGTAAATTTTTCCAACCCAGAGCTGAGTCTAGACAGCCATCCCTAGTGGTTTAGCAGTGCTATGGGTCTGAATCTAGACAAATGGATCACCTCATATCTTATTTTGAAAAGTCAGTTTAAGACAATGGTGATGGAATTTGACGTTATGACTGGAAAATAAGTTCCTGCATTTAAAATATACCTCTCTGATTTGCTTTAAAGTTTAATATCTGTTGTCTTTCTCCTTGCAGTTAGATCCTATTATTAAATCCCAGCATTTCATTTCACTGACATCACTTATTGAAACCAGACTAGCTCTAAGGGTTTAAATTTCTTTTGTAGGGACTCTGCAGTAATACTAGCATACCATGGGAAGAGGTACCTTAGAAAAGCCTGACAGAGATCCTGTGCTCAGCACTTACTTTACACGTGTGCGTATTTAACTTAGACTGGCTTCATGTCTGCAATGGGGCCCCATCCTGCTCCTATTAAAATCCTAGAAAGATAAATGAATGAAAACACCACCTGTCTTCCCACCACATTTATAACTGATGCTGAAACACATCTCTGTCTTATAGCCACTTCGAAATATCTGCATCTGAATTAAAGACCCATCAAACAGCCATAAAGGGGACTTTGCACTTTTGTAGATCACTTTTCTATTAAAATGTGTTCGATCCTTGTTAGGTGTTTCAAAACTCTAGTTCATTTGTTCCCCAGCCAGGCCATGAGTGCAAGTTTCTGTACTGTGCCCTGGGCTGGAACGTACTGTTCTGTGGCTTATGCCAAGTATGTGCTTTGCCCATGTTTGCGTGTGTACTCAAGGCTCAGCACTTAAAGGGAAATATGTGCTAGGTCTTGCCCTGTGGTGCCTGAATGATCTCTGAGCAGCTCCTAAGCCTTTTTAAACCTGTATTGGTTTTAGTGGCAAGAATTCTATGCCCAGCAAGAATTCAATACCCAGCAAGAATAGAGTCCTGAGAGCTGAAGAATGGACCTTGGGGGCCTGACACTTTGTTTGTTGGTCCAGTAAAAGGAAACACTTTGATCTACTGAATCAGAAATAACTTGTCTGGAATGCATTGTTCAGTGCCAAACTCTGGTTTGTTACGTAGAGATTGTCCATGTGTAAACTGTAAACAGGAGCTGGTGAAGTAGATCAGCACAGGAAGAATTATGTAAGGTAGGCGTAACTTTATATTCTCCCTGGGTGTGGGAGAGGAGCTCTCACATTGCAGGTCCACCACCATGGCCAAGAAGAACATTTTCTCTCAGTTAAAAGATAAGCAACTAGGGCCAGGTCTAAGTTACAAACTTTTGCTGGCATAGTTGTATCAGTCAGGGGTATGATTTGTGACCAGCACAGCTGGGCTGGCACAACCCGCCAGTCTGAACAGAGTTCTGTATACTCAATTGACTGCAGAGGGGAGCCAACCCAACGGAGCTCCCTCAACCAATTTTTAACTAAAAAATACTTAGTTTTACACTGGTCTAGTATCTTTCATCCCAGACAACTGTAGACACAGTCCATCTGGCCCCACAGAAATGCAGCTGTGTCTGGGGTGGAGGGAAGAGGTTGGTCAAGAATTTTGTTGGCTCATGTTTTTGTTGATGTTGGCCAAGAAAAACTATGCTTTTGCTGGTATCACTTGTTTACTCGGGGGCAGGAATAAGCTATACTGCTAAATCACAGTTTTGCTCTGTCCACTTGGCCTAGGTGGCTCAAAGAATAGCTCAAGGTTACCTTTCCAAAGTGAAGGTTGTTTGTGCAACCAACTCATTCTGACGATAAAGTTCCCATAGAGTGGATGGTAGTGGTACGTACTCATGATAAGAAATATAGAGATTGAAAGACCCCAAAGGGAATAAACACCACCCTCTGCACTAGCCTCTCACAGAATTGTTCCCTGCAAAACATTCCAGAGTGCTTTGTCTAGCTTAATGGTGGTGAACATAATGAGCAGGATTCCTATTGCTCCCCTCTGTATTTTTCCATAGCTTCAGCAGTAGCCAACTCTTGGTTTCCAGCCTACATTTTTTCTGGCTGTTTTATCCCATTACTTTAATAGCGTTTTCTCTCCTTGCTGCGGATGTCCTTCAAATCATATTGCCTCTTGGCCTTCCTTTAGCCAGCCTGGATGCAAGTAATTGGTTCTGCCATGTAATCTTTATTGGACACCTGTCTCCCTTGTTCCTTCAACAACTTCAGAATCCTAGAACCTATGCTGCTTCCCTCCAACGTTCTGCTTGCAATGCAGTTGAGAAAAAGCAGGAGGCACTGTGCTCTCTTTCCTTTCCCAACCCCTTGGCAGGCTGTTGTCAGTTTGGCATCTTTTTTGAGCTTGGTTGCAGTATCCTGAATGCAGTCAAACCACAGCTATCAAAATAGGAGCTGTCCCCTGCTAGGTCTAGATCTAGAATATAGGAAGTGCCAGACACGATCAGATCTTAGGACCGTGTAGGCCAGTATTGTGTCTCCGAGGGTCTGTGATGTTACAGGTCTCATTTTCAGCACCGCTGAGTGCTTGCAACTCTGGTTGACGTCAATGGGACGTGATGGTGCTTAATCCATGTGAAAATCAGGTCCAAAGGGCAGGTATGCAGCTCAATTGTAGGTGCCTGCATTTTTCTACACTCCCTCCTAGGGCGTTTACTACCCACTCTCACTACACACCCTGTTACTGCTTTCCAAGGATCTCCTCCTCTGTCCCTTTTCTGACTGTGCAGTTGAAAGGCCACTCTTCTGCCTGTGCTATTTTTATCCAGAAATCCCACTCCCCTCCCACTTCAAGGCATTGGAGCTGATTCTCCTCTCAGGCATTAATGTAAATCGGAGGTAATTCCATTGATTTCAATGGCGTTTGAGTGGTTCCGGAGTTCTCAGGCAAATCTCCTGCTGCCTGGCTTCAGTGTGGGTAGCAAGGGTGAAGTAGATGGAGTTAATATTACTGTGTTTTCCATTGATTTCAGTGCAGTTACACTGATGTAAAACCCAGTGTCAGAGGAAAATCAGGCTCAGAGTCATTTCCTTTACAGATCTCGCCTTCAAATTTTCTCTTACACAATGCTCCACAGAAGCACAAGAATGTGAGACATGCCCTATAAAATGGCCTCTTGTATGTTATGATATAGCACAACTCCAGGCATAGGATTTCCTGCAGGCACCAAGCCTGAAGTTTTATTGCTAATCGGAAAAGGAAATGATTAATATATAGGCAAAGAGTCACTTGGCCATCCATCTGTCAGGGACAGGTCATCTCTGAGGGGCAATCCCACTGCCTCAGAGTTGTAAAGCTACTTTCATGTTGTCCTCTGTGACATAATGATTTGAGTGTTTTTACTTTCAAGTGCGTCTGGCCTGCTCTTTTTATGATCTTTCTGTAGTGACGTCAGGTTCCTACCTGTTGACTGGCACTGTAATCAAGTAGATTCTTGCTCAACACCAGCTGACCTCATTAGTTTGATCACATGACAATTGACTTTACACTGTTGCAATAGAGTTGAAGCTCTGTTATAGGGAGAGGCATGGCCTAGGGGATACAACAGCAGATTGTGATTTGGGAGACCTGGGTTCTGTTCTTAGCTCTGTTACTGGCCTGCAGGGTAACCTTAAGCTGCCTGTGTGACGAATTGGGGGTTCTGTCTGGAGCACTTCTGAATTTTGGATGATAGTATGAAATTGTATCATGAAATTACTGCATCATGGAAAGCCTCTGTGTATAGGGATCCTGGGTGAGTTTGCAGGCCAGGCCAGAAACAATGCTGAACAATCAGCACTCAAGGGCCTATTTAAAGTGAAACCGCTTGGGAGAAGAGGTTTGCTGTAGGTGAGAGAAGCCAATTCCTGTTCCTCCCCTTGTCTGAAGCTGGGGTTGGGATGAATGGAAAATAACCAAAAGGCAGAACAAAAGAAGCAGATGACCTTAGTAGGAGTCTCTAAAAGGATGTGGTGGAACTCGGGAGGGAAACACCTTACACCAGATTAAGGGTTTGTCTACACTACCCAGCTTTTAGCGACAAGGCTGTGTTGTCGACCCTGCCTTGTTGCTGAACGTCAGTGTGTGTACACGCTCTCTGTTGGTATTGCCGACAAAATACTTCCAGCCCCATTAGATTTGTCAGTAGGAGAGTGCTCTTGCCGACAAAGCGGCGTTCACACTGCCACTTGCATCAGCAAAATGTTTGTCTTTCGCATGGGAGCTTTTTTAAGTACCTGTGAAAGACAAAAAGTTTTGTTGACAACATCACAGTGTGGACAAGCCCTGAAATGAAGGCTGCTGCTGCAGAGGCAGGGTAGGCAATGGGTGGAGAACCCTGCCTGTCTGAACATAAACTATCTCCCAAGGGAAGAGTGAGCTAGTGGGGGACGTTGAGTTTAGGATGCTTTTTGGGTTTATATGATCTGTGCTTTACATGATTTAAATATAAAGAGCATAAACTTGATAGATTGAACAGTGTGTGTATCTGGGGCGGGGCAGGGAGGACGGGACCAGAAGCTTTCACGGCTTTGAGATGGAGTTCTGGGAGAGAGGTGCGTTTGATACTGGGGAGGCTGAAGGGACAGCACTGAACCTGGAGTAGCTAGGGGGCTAGTGGGGTGTTTCCAGATAGAAGGTCTGTGTCCTGAGAGTGTACCCAGAGAGGGGACTCTGAGATTGGGGTAGTGGCTGGACTCCATTCAGGCTCCAGGAGCTTGAAACATCCTTAGAATTCCTGATTATAGAGGCTTGAAGTCCTCTCATAGCAATCCTACTGGGTGACCAGGAAGGGTTGCGTGCTAGTCTCTGAGTCACTTGATACCCCCTAAGTACCCTCACCATAGTACCTTTGGCCTTACTTGACCCCCCTGGGCTGACTAGCCTTCCTCCAGGAAGCCTACTTCCTCTGCTGGCTCTAGTGGAGTTGGTTGAAACACTTCCGACTCAGTGGTTTTTGTCAAAATATACAGTTCCATGAAACCCGAGACATTTTGCAGAGACGTATCTGTTTTGATGACATTTTCGATGTGAAGACTCATGAACTCTCCACTCACTGAGAGAGACCCAAATCAAAAACCTAATCTTTCAGAGCTGAAAACAGACATTTGGATACAATTCCGTCTTGTAAAAATATTTGGTTTTGGTCCATTGTGAAATGAAAACAAATATTGAAACCTCAAAAGTGTGGCACACAATGGAACTGTTGTTCTCTGACTAGCTCTGGTCTCTCAGGCTAAATCACTCTCCCCATAGAGACAGATCAAGCCACCTCAGGTATGCCAGTTGGTTCAGCCATAATTACATGAGAAACAGGAAGAGGAAAGAGAGAAGGAACATTAGGTTGCCACAGAGCTCTGTGTGAACCAGTCCATTCTCTTCCTGGTTTCTTTCTTAAATCTCACTCAACCCTGGGGGAAGCTAGAATTCACTCACTCAATGACAAACAGGCCTTTTCTTTTAATTTGGACAGGACCAGATCATTCAGAATAGACTATTTGTAGCCTTTGCTCATAGAGTTAAGGAGCAACCTATAGCTACAGAGAGGTTATCCGCGTGGATCTCCAACTGTATAAGGATATGTTATGAGTTAGCCAGGATAGCTCCACCCTAGAGTTCAGATAGCTTCTGCGGTCTGTTTGAGGAATATTGCTGTGTCTGAAATGTATAGGGCAGCTACAGGAGCTTAAGTTACACTTTTACAAGGCCCTGTTCCTTACTAGAGGCTTCGGGGTGGTGTTGGTAGGTGGTCTTGCAGGCATTTTTAAAGTAGGACACTGAATACTCACCACCAAGCCATTAGCATGCTCGTTAGTCACCAAAAGTGGAATCCATATGGACCACCACTCAAAGAAGAAAACAGTTACTTGCCCTACAGCAGTGGTTTTCATTTGCAGACCCCTGAAAAATTTCAAATGAAGGTGCAGACCCCTCTGGAAATCTTAAATGTAGTCTATGCACCCCGGGGTCTGCAGACCACAAGTGCAAAACCACTGTCCTCCAGTGACTATAATTCTTTGAGATGGATTCTGTGGCCTGCCTCCATCCCCGCTACTCTGGCTTCCTGCGCCTATCAGATTCTGTACTGGAAAAGGAACTGAGGGACAGTTGGGTTCTTTGTGCCCTCAGATGGGGGTGCAAGGGGACACAAGGTACAGCTGTGGGCCCCAGGGACCCTGGATTCCTTTGGCCAGCAATTCAGAACAGCTGGGAGATGTGCACATCAAGAGTAGGATCTGTGTGGCCAGCACATGTCAAAGAACGTCCATTACTCTAGGGTCAGTAACTATTCTTTTTTCTGGTGATCTTGGGGCCGTTGCAGCTTCGCCACTGGTAGTAATGGTAGAGAGGGCTTGGGAGCCACCTACTAGCCCTGAGTTGTCTACCCCAGCTCAAGAAAGTGCTAACGCAGATATAGCCTGTGTGTACAGGGCTCACTTGCACTGAGTAATTAAAGCAAAGGTTTCTGAGCGAGCAGTAGCTTCAAAGTCAAAGTGAGGATTTGCCCCAAGTACAGCCAGAGGAATGGCTGCAGCAGTACAAACCCCTAATGTAGGCTGGCTGAGGCCTGATTTGCTTTGGTATGTGTATTACAGCACTGTCTGAAGGCCCCAGCTGAGATCAGGACTCCACTTTGTAATAATTATACACATAGTGGGAGACCATTCCTGCCCTGAAGAATCTAAAAGAGACAGACAATAGAAGAACAGAGAGGGAAATGACCCAACCCCAGGCCTGTGGTACAGTCAGAAATGGAACCCACTCTGGAGTCCTTAGACACTTTACTAGCCACAAGATGACAAACTGCCTCCTGGTGTCAAGCAGGAATGAGTTGTATCACTGCAAATTGTGGCTGAAAACAGTTTTGCATTTCTACATCAGAAGTTTGCACTGCTGCAGTTACTCCAGTGGTTGGTCACTGATGGCTAAATTTCCCTGCTATGAAGGCTTAGTTTCCATTATCTGGCCTCTTCTATCTATCAAATGCTATCTGGCATTGATAGAGCATCTTTCATTCATCCTGCTCCTACAGCACTGGACAAGAATCATCACTGTCCCCTAAAATACGCCCACTGTTTAAGAGCACGTCTTAGCACCATCCGAGAGTTTAGGGCAGGAAGTGAAGAATACTGCATTCAACCGAAACAGCAGGAGACAGCTGTGCCACACAGCTGCTTCCAAGAAGCAAATCCTTACTGCCAATAATAAATACAGACCAGAAGTGAGCAGAGACAGGGTCAAACTAAACAAGATGCTATTTCAATCCACGGGATGATGATTTGATGCTCCGCACTCTGTACTGGTTCCAGTCAGGGTTTGAAGGGCTTTTCCTCCACACTGGTGGAGATGGAGGGATGATTGGAAGTTGATAGCTTCCTGTTGATTTTGCTCATTCACAGAAACGCTGTCTTGAACCCTACTGTGCTCCCCCATTTGGTCATTCTTGCGAACAAAGTGATTTGTGCCAAACAGAGAGTGCCTGATTAATCTACTTTGTTTTATTTCACCAGGGATTAACTACCCCTTTCGTGAGTGAGAGATTGCCCCCTCCCTTTGCAGAGGAATGTGAGCTATGTTAGATACAGATCTGAGACATGCTGTTTTCTTCAGAACTCAGGCATCCTATTATATCCTCCAGGCTCAAAGCTTGAGCACGATGCCAATGCATGTTTACTGCACAGCAGCATTTTCCTAGCTTAAGTATTTTCCTAGCTCAATCTTAACATCTGCTTGAGGGGGAAGAACAAAGCAATTATTTCACTCGTCAAATTGCACATGGCTGTCTAGTTGGAGGCAGTGTGGTCTAGCGGTCAGAGAAAGCAAGAGACTGGGCATCAGGATGCCTGGGTTCTACAGCCTCTGCTCCTAATCTTGGTACAGTCACTTCGCCTCTCTGGGCTTGTTTTCCCATCCATAAAATGGATACAATACATATTTACCCTTGTAAAGCATGCTTGGACTATCAAATGAAAAACAAATGAATGTATTATTATTAGTGGTATGGTTCACAGCCCAGACCCTGACCCCATGGCAGGTTTCTTCCAGCTTCTCGACTCCCTGATGGCCCATGAATACTCTTCACTTCAACCACTTCCATTCCTCTGTTCAGTCTTCTATTCCCTCTGGATTATGCACACCTCCCAGAATCTGTGTTCTGAGTCTCGGGACTCTCTTAGCTTGGGATTTACCACAATGACAGACACCGGTGAAGATCCATCATGGCAAATCTCCTTGTCTAGATGGATTGGGGCATAAAATAAGCTGTGATTTAGTGCAGCTTACTGTGGGATTTCAAGTTGGGATGAACTACATCAGTGTCACTCCCAACTTCCTTTGTCTACGTCTGGGGTTTGCTCCAGTCCAGTTACACTGGATTTAGCTTCACTTTCTGTTCCCGTGTAGACATGTCCTGAGTGTCTTGACCAAGGTCAGAGCTCAAGCTTGTGCCCTGAACGCTGCACTAGTTTACACACATGGACCTGTCTCCTGCTTACTTGGTGCTTTTATAATGCCCCAGTGGGAATGGCAGCTTACGGGATGGGTAGGGCCTTTTAGGAACTTCTCCCACTGACAGAGCTCCCTCTGCTGGTTGGGGTGGTTTAATTTTGCTGCTGGGAGAACTCTGCCATTAGCATAGACCGGCTACACAAGAGATCTTACAGCCACACAGCCACATAGGCACAGCTGTGCTGCAGCAAGGTCTCTAGTGTACATGTAACCAAAGTAACAGCAGCAACTGCAGAAGTGTGAATGGCAACCCTCCCCGCCTCTCTCATCAGCCAAGTGTTAAGTTCAAAGCCTACTTCAAAGTCTTTCTGAATGCTCACAACCATGCAGAGGAGGAGAAACAGTCACCTGGAATAAATCCCCTCCCCACTGCTTGCTCTCATGTCACAGACCCATTCCCCACTCTGGACCAGAAAGACAATGTGCACCTGAGGAGTTGGATTTCTCACCATTGCTGTGGTGAGATGCTAGTCTAGACAGGACTCCATATGATCTGTGTAACATGTAGCTCAAGGACAAGTGAGTCTCCATATCTGTGGGCTTCCATTAGGTGGTATATCCATGGATGGTGGGTATAATAGGCCTTCCTTGGTGCAGTCACCTCCCTGAGGGCCGCCTGGACCGTGGTGGAATCGCCCCTTCCCAAAGGGCCCCCCACCCCACGGCCTGCTGCTGCTGCCGCCGCTTACCTGCACTCCACCTCCTGCCCCCCAGATCCTAACTGCTCCTCAGGGGAGCGAGGGACGCTGAGAGGAAGCAGCACGTGCAGAGTCTGGCAGGGGAGTGAGGCAGCTCAGCCAGGCACTGGGGCTACTGGCTCGGACAGGGAGGAGAGGGGCCAGCATGAGTGCGGAGAAGGGGGGCTCAGCCTGGTGCTCAGGAGGGAGGGAGCAGCTTGGCCTGGCCTTCCGAGGAGCAACTCGACTCAACTCGGTGCTGGGGCTGGCCAGGCCCTGCACTCGGGGGCTCCTCCTGTTATCAGGGGGCAGGTTTCAGGGCTCTGGCATGCAGGGGTTGGGGCCTTGGGTGGAAGGGGCGGGGCCGACTGGTTAGCTTCCCAAAAATGCGGGTTCACCAGCCACCCATGGGTATATTCCATTGCCAAGTGACTGTAGCAGATCAGGGAATAACATATGAGCATCAGAACAGTCACACTGGGTCAGGCCAATGGTCCATCCAGTTCAACGTCCTGTCTTTGGACAGTGACCAGTGTCAGGGGCTTCAGAAGGAATGAACAGATGTGGCAGTCACCGAGTAATTTGTATCATCTTATATTTTGAAATTGGTTATTTTCCAATGTGCATTACTTAGCATTTATCAGTATTGAATTTCATCTGCCATTTTATTGCCCAGTCACCCAGTTTTGTAAGATCCTTTGTAACTCTTCGCAGTCTGCTTTGGACTTACCTATCTTGAGTAATTTGTATCTTCTTAAATTTTGATACCTCTGTGTACCCCTTTTCCCAGATCATTTATGAACATGTTGAACATGGTTCCCAGTACAGACCCCTGGTGGACACTAGTTACCTCTTTCCATTCTAAAAACTGGCCATTTACTTCTACCGTCTCTTTCCTGTCTTTTTACCACTTATTGATCTATTAGAGGACCCTCCCTCTTACCCCATGTCTATTTACTTTGCTTAAGAATCTTTAGTGAGGGACCTTGTCAAAGGCTTTCTGAAAATCCAAGTACAGTCCAATGGCTCACCCTTGTCAAGGCATGATTTCTCTTTACAGAAGCCGTGTTGAATCTTCTCCAGAAAATCATGTTCATCTATGTGTCTGATAATTCTGTTTTTTACTATAGTTTCAACCAATGTGCCTGGTTTGCAATGGTGGAAATTGTTAGGGGAAATGTTCCAGTGTAAACAAGAGCAGGCAGCATAAGGTTTGCACAATAATCCTTCCCATGAAATCACAGAAACTAGAAAAGATGTATTTGGTCTGATCTAGCCATGCAAGAGCCATGTTGTTCCATACACCATATTTTCTAGTGTTTTCTCCAGTATAGCTATTACTCTTAAGCAATGACATTTCCAGAACCTCGCTTGGGATGCTATTCCACTATTTGTTAGATCTAGCTCAATTTCACCACATTTCTCGTAAGTATACCTCTAAACAATTCAAGCCCCTTACTTGGTGTGGTCCACCTTGGCAATACCGCATCTTAAGACCTTGCTTAGGGCAGTGGTTCTCAACTTTTTTAGGTTCCCGACTCATTGGTAGACCTTGATGGCCTATTGTGTCCTAGTAAATTGCTTTTGACTGAGTGATTGCTTTGGAATCTCAATTAGATTGTCTCCATGTTTTTCTTCTAGTACACTGGAAAATTAGAACAATGGTTTTCATTGAAGTGACAAAGAGTCCTGTGGCACCTTAAAATCCTGTGGCACTTTCATTGAAGTTCATAAGATCAAGAACTAGGTGCTGTTGCCCCAGCTAAGATATTCATTAAAGAAAACATGAGCACTCTGAACTTCCAGAGAATGTGGAATCAAACCCTTAGTTTTCAGGCATTCCTTGGGTCTTTGTTACAGAACCTCTGCCAATTTATTAGTCGTTTCTATGATCTCATTGTCTATAGCTTCCTCTCTGGGCTTCCAGATCTTGGCACTTCCAACTAAACCTCAAGTAATAAAAGATGAAGTCCTAGAAGTCTAAGATATAAAATGTTTTCTAGTCTCAGTAATAGAGAACCCCTCTTCTGGAGAAGAGCTAGAGTCAGATGCTGCTGCAGCTGAATATCAACACTGTCGTTTATAGATATTGTGATTTTTTCCCTTAAAATGCAAGGCTTATGGAATATTTCTTACCCACAATATATAATATACACATATTAATATCATAATATGTCGTTGTGCTGCTGTAGCAGCTGTAATGTAGACATAGTCTCAGTGTGTTATCCCTGGTGTCTTCATCATTTTCCTAATCTGACACTTATATCCTGAATAGTTCCTTCATTTGCCATTGGCTACAATGCTTTCCTTTACTTGCTGTCCTGAAATTGGGTACGACGTTGCTGTGCGCTGTTAAGCAGCTTGCAGGATTCATCCCAGAGGAGGCTGCACTTCCCTGATGGATGGTTTAAAGCGAGGCCTGTAAGAATGCCATTTACCTATCACCCTGTAAAGCAGGCTTGCGGGGGGAAGTGGGATTAAACTTGCAACGCCGTTAACAAAAACCCAGGCATCGCCTTCCAGTTTGGTGCTGGTTTTGGCTCTAAATCCCCGTTTTTCCAACCCCCTCCCCCAAGTGAAAATATTTTATGATCTGGGTTTCTTCCCTTTTTTTTCTTTAAGTTTAAGGATTGACAGATCTGCAGTGAGAACAACTGGTAATTCCATCATTGTCTTTTTATTAATTATTATTTGGAAAAGGGAACCAAAGTATTTCCCCTGTACTGGGACAGCATGGGGAAACCCACCGACATTCGGAAATTTACCCCCTCCCCCGCCAAAAGGAGGTGCACAGCCTGGAGTTTTCCATCGCTTTCTGGATCCCTCCCCCCTTTTCCACGCCCCTCCCCCCTAGACCAGACCCGACCAGACCAGACCAGACCCTTCTGCTTTTCCCCCTCCCCCACGTCGAGCCCCCCACACACACTCCCCCTGCCTCCGTGCTTCCCTCCACGCCCCCACGCTCACTCATTCACGCACAGCCAGCCCCACCCCACTTCCTCTAAGGCCCCGCCCTCCGCTGAGTCACCCATTCATCACTTCCCCTTCGAGCCACGCCCCCCCACAGCCGCTCGGTATATAAGGAGGTGCCACCGCCCGCCTCCCCTGATTGTCCGAACGGCGCCATGTTGGCGTTAAAGCGGAACGCGGTCATCGGCCTCAACCTCTACTGCGGGGGCGGCCCGGCGCTGGCCCCTTCCCCGCCGGCCTCCCCGAGCGGCGCGGGGAGCCCTCCCGCCCCCGGCCCCGCGGCGGAGGCCGGCCGGCCGGCGGCGCTGATTGGCGGAGCCGCTTGGGCCGCCAACGGCCGCTCTGAGGGGGCCCGGGCGCTGATTGGCGAGGGGCCCCGCGCGCGGGGCGGCCCCGCCACCCCCGCCCCGTCTGTGGCGGCCGGGGGGCTCCGGCCGGGCCCGCTGTGGCGGCCGGAAGAGGAACTGGACGGCTGCGACCCCGACGCCGAGAGGACGGGCCCGGCCGCCGCCGCCTCTGCGGCCGCCGGCGGCTCCTTGCCCAGCACCCCGCCGGCGGAGGACGACGACGACGACCTGGACGGGCTGTACCAGGACTCGCTGGAGCTCATCCGCCGCTACCTGCGGGAGGCCGCCGAGCTGGCCGGGCCCGGCGGCAAGAAGCTCTACAAGCGGCTGCTGAGCGGGCCGCGCGGCGCGGGCCCCGCCGCCATGGAGAAGGCGCTGGAGACGCTGCGGAGGGTCGGCGACGGCGTCGTTGAGAAGCACCAGCTCGCCTTCCAAGGTGGGGGGAGGGGCCGCGCGGGGGGGGGAGGGGA
>ML677399.1:3381059-3429631 GCA_007922305.1 Dermatemys mawii | reverse complement strand
GGGGTGGGGGGGGAGGCTCCCGCCCTTGGGCGCTGCTGGTGGGTCCCGGCTCGGGAGGGGCCGGGGCCCTGGGGGGGGCTGGATTCAGGCTGCGGCCTGTCGCTTTTGGCTGGATCCCGGGGGGCGGGGGGGCAGCGCTTGGAAGAGCTGCCAGAAGGGGCCCGGGGTGGGGGGGCGCGTACGCGGGCTGTGGGGCCCCCTCTGGAGCGCGGTGTCGGGTCGGAGGTGGCGGCCCTGCTGAGTCACGCTGGGGTCGGGGGCTTTCGGCGGGGTCGCGGGCGGTGGTTTCCAGCCTGTGCCCCGCGGGCCCCCGGGAGGGTTGCAGACTAGGTGTGAAGGGCGAGCGCAAGGTTGGCATGACCCTAGAACAGTGACTCTCTTTAACCTGGGTTCTGCAGCTGGGGGCCCTGCAGGATTTCCAGAGGGCTCTGCGCCTCCATTTGACACGTTTTAGGAGGTCTGCCAATGGAAATAAGTTGCAATCCTGATCTAGGGAATGGAGACTCAGCCCTGGGAAGCCGCGTTGGGAGCGGGGCTTTCCTGAACTGGTCAGTTGAATGCAACAGTCTGGGCTGCAGGACTCCTGGCACCGGTTAGAGGGCATTCTTTGCCAAGCTGTTCGGAAAATAACCTTCGGTTCTTCAAAAACGAAACTAAACGTTGTTTATCTAGAGGGCGGGGAAAACCCTTTAACTTCTGCAAAACTAGATTGTCACATATTAACCATAGCAGGGTGCAAGAAGTGGGAAAACATGCAAATGTATTGTAAATCTTGTCCAAAGGTTAGTTAGCTATGGATTGGACTTCTTCATTTTTTAAGTTGCAGTAGAACAGAAAAGCTAGCAAATATTTATCATTACACTATTTTAGCATTTTACACCAACTTCACCCTAAGTATATAATGCTGCACAACAGTCTTAAAATAGCTACACAAACTTGAATGCTAAAGTCCATGTCCATGGGAGGGTGTCCTGAATCTTCCTCATTTGTAATCCTCCACTCTGCAGTTTCTGGTAATTTCTGAAGGTCACATTTTCTTCATTTCTAGTCTAGTGTGTCAAACTTAATTAAATGAGTAATAGGAAAACAAAAATTTCAGTACTACTCTAAGCCCTCAGTTTGTCAGGTTCTATTGAAATGCCAAACTTATACACATTTCACAAGTTTTTAAAGCCACATGTTTCAGTAGTTATCAATATGAAGTCTGAAAACTCCTTTTGAGCAGTACTGTAACTTTTTTCTCTTTTTTTAAGAGATACCTAAAACCTTCTAAAACATGAGTCTAAAGTATTTGAGAGTGTAAACTTTCCAGAAGGTTATTTTACTTTAGTTTGATTCCTTGGGAATGAAGTTCATTAGCCTTTACAGTTGGCATTAAGCCACCTGAATAAATTACCTCTTTCATGAGTTTGAATATATTGCTGGGATAAACAGTATTTTTGGATAACTAATCTTAACTCCTGGTGCTGAATAAGGAACTAATTTTGAAGGAGAATCCTGTAAACTTGAACTGTAACAAAGTAGCTTCAAATGTCTGTATGCTAATTCCCCAAGGGGGTTATGGGGTGGGAATGGTTGGACTTCTTTTTAATAACTAAAATAACAAAGGAGTGATAGTTTTATAATTGTTCTAACTCATCTAGCCTGTTCAAGGAGAGTCAGAGGCTGAAAAGAAACTGGTTTTTGTTGTGTGTTAGTGTTCTGTCATTCTCAATCCAGTGAGGAGGGAGGGTACTGTGGTTTCTCTAATAGAAGTTTTTCCCAAAGCTTAAGTGTGCAGTGTTGCAGTACTTTCATTTTAAGCCAATGTCTCAAATAGGATTTAACAAACGAAAATAGCTTATGCTAATATAATTTTGCACTAAAGCTTCCAGACTTCATGCCTGCATGTGTGGAGATAATGGTTTCCCTTTATCCTCTATTCCACTTGGGAGGAGGGCTATACAGTACTTGTCTAGCCTTTAAGGCAGATAGTTCACACATCAGCAGAAATACCTATTGTATACTGTTTGCAATCACTTAGTGAATTACTTTTGTAGTCTCAGTGTATGTTCTAATCTTTTACTTCAGGGATGCTTCGGAAGCTAGACATCAAGAATGAGGAGGATCTGAAGTCAGTGACTGCTGTTGCAACCCATGTTTTCAGTGATGGAGTAACAAACTGGGGTAGAATTGTGACACTCATCTCTTTTGGTGCCTTTGTTGCAAAACACCTGAAGAGCATAAACCAGGAGAATTGTATCAACACACTAGCAAGGATCATCACAGATGCGCTTGTCACAGACAAACGAGAATGGCTAGTTAACCAAAGAGGCTGGGTAAGTGAGATTGTAGGGACTGAATGTGGTTAATGGCTCTGTCCATCAGTCTAGTAATATTTTCCTATCTCTGGCTGACACTTAGGCATGTATAAGCATAAGTGTCACCAAGGTATACAGGGTGATTTACCAATCCAGTTTAAACTACTGGCTGGGACAGTGCAAGCAGATTATGAATCACTTAATTAGTGTAATAAAGATACACAGTGCTTTGTTACCCTGCACTTAGAGCACTTTCAACCATATATCTGAGAGCACTGTGGACATTACCCCCAAATTAAAGAAATGGAAGGTGCAAAGGTGAATTGACTTGTTCTGTTTGGCCATGAGTATTCTGCAATTAGATCCCAGTTCCATGCTTAGTCCACTAGCCAGGTTCCCTTAATCAGGTAGATAGAATGTACTGAATTGCTTCTGTATTTGGTACAAGTTAGTCATAATTAGTCCCTAGTTGCTGGGGTACAGGGATGCTACTGTTGTGAGAACTTCATAAAAGCACACTGCATTGTGAAAGCATCTTCTCCCTGGCCCTCAGGAAAATGGCTACTGTTGGACATTAATAATTCACTTCTTTCTTCCAGGAGGGATTTGTTGAATTCTTCCGTGTAGAAGACCTAGAAGGTAGCATCAGGAATGTGTTGGTGGCTTTTGCAGGCTTTGCTGGACTGGGAGCAAGTTTGGCCTACATGATGCGATGAGCCATGGAGGGATAAATGACTAAATACAGGGTGGACTAGCTCTCCTTTGCGTTTGAAGTTCATGAACTGCACACACTGCTGTGAAGAATACCTATGACACTGTACTTCACGGGAACATAGAGAATAACATCTGGGAATCCCATTGAGTGACTTCCCCCCAGAAAGGATAGTGTGGTGCAGTCTGACTGAGAGTACCAACAAGAGGATTTTTTTGCTAATGAGAACAGAAAATGAAGCAAGAAATACTCTGCTTCCTTGAAGATCCTTGTGAAAGGATGCTAAGAGTACTGTTCAAGTGCAGTTTTATCACTAAGGGAAGACAGCTCCTGCACGTCAACAAAAGCACCAGTGGCTCTTACTCTGGACTACCTAGAGGCTTTAATTAGGTTTGATATGGTGGCTTCATACCATTTATTAGGCTTGGTATGATTTTCATTTCCTTAGGTCCGAGTTGTGGTGATAGCTCACTGGAAATGTGGACTAGGGTCCTGTGGACCCACTGAGTCTCTAAGTTTGTGGTTTGTGTCTTGAGTTAGCAGTAGGTAGTTATACCTTTTTGCTATCAGATATACCAGCTATGAGTGGAACTTTTGCAGAAATATGCATACATTCCATCAGCTGTAAAAAGGGGTACAGTCATCTTGAAAGCTGAGAAGCCTGACCTTGCTGTAACTAATCAACTTTAACAAGCTGCCAGTATAGCTTCTTAGGCCATTATATGCCCCCTCTGTTGTGACTCCCAAAGAACACATGCAGCTATAAAGAGAGGGAGTGCAGTTGTAAGTATGTAAAAACTTCCCAGAGGGTGGGGAGGCTGTACAGAGAACTTTGTAAATGTCTGTAAAATATGTAGATTTTTACAGAGATGATCTCTTCAGAAAGATGGCTTGAGTGAGTCCAAATCACTTTATTAATACTATATTTCAGCCCATTGCACACAGCTTTTTTTGCTTCTCTTTTACCTTGACTTCCACAAAGTGTCTTTTCCTCATGTATTCTAGTAAAACTGCTAGGCATCTCTGGCAAAGATCAGCTGTGACCAATTACTGTTCCCCATTATGTGCTGGCAACAGTACAAGGTTTTTTATTTTGTTTTAATCTTTGGGTTATTCCTGACTCTAACAGATGGGTAGGTGTTCTGGCAGCCACTGTTGGCTGTTTCCTAGTCATGTTTTATTTTTAGCCTTGATTCAAAACTAAGCTAATTTGAATGTAACAGCATTTTCTCAAACTAAATAAAACTAAATTGGATTGAATCTGCAGTTAGCACCATGAATCCATTAATCCGACCTACTCGGTTCAGTCCTTCAGAGTAAATGCTTAGAAATAGCTATTGGACAGTCTTGCAGGGAGTAATCTGGTATTTTTTTTGAACTGTGAGCCAGTTGATTACCTCTGTATGCAAAATAGTTTCATATTAAATTTGGTTTTCAGCAAAATTAGGTATTAGTCTTCACTGTATTGAAATCTTGTTCAGACTGAATTAGGGTTGAAGTGGAAGCTAATGTAAAACAAAGCCTAGAGTTTAAACAGGTGCTATTGTCAGGCTTGCTTGTTTACATAATAAATGAGCATCCTACTCTTGTCAATAAAGTGGTTTTTGTTCACTTCTGCACCATTAAAACTTGCTGTTCTTCATCTGCCTGGAAGTTAAGGAAGTAGTACCACATAATAGTATTTTGTGGCTAAGTGTATGCTGTGACTGCAGTAACATTTTCTCCCTAATGTGCATGTAACTTTTAGCCTACTGCTACAATGGTAGTGGAAGGCTTCAGTTCTAGTATGAACAAATATACTGTACATGCCCAAAGTGTTCTATAGGCTTAAGCTACCTGTTGCCATGCTGCCACTTCTGCAGGCATCCAGCTGTTGCATCAAGTTACACATGACCAAGTATTATCACTTTTCTAGTACTCTGTGTAAGCAGCTGCTCTAGCTGTCTTGGCAATAGTGTCCAACTGTGAAGGAGGAGGTGTCAAGACAAATCCCTAACATCCTATCCATAGTACCAAAGTTTTGAGAACCCTTGCTCCATGATCATGTTCAGCTGACCCAAAATTGTTAGTAAGGAAACACATTCATCTCTAACACACTAAATCTCAACCTGTTCAGCAGATCACAGCTCTTTACAAGGAGAAGAGGAATCTTTCTTCACTGAGCAGCTCAATTTATCTCCAACAGTTGCATGCAAAATCAGACAGGGCTACATAAAAAGTGTTAACAGCTGCACTCAGAGGCTCAACCAGAAGGGGAGAGGCTAATTCAACAGTTGCAGTAACATTTCACAAATCACCTTTAATCTTTAGAGTTTTTGTTTTAAGCTTGGAGAAGGTTAGTCTCTTCAGCATGGGCCTGACATTCAGGCAGGGTCCAGGCAACATATACAACTGAAATACTTGTGGTTTTTTTCTTCCCTGTCTCCCCAGCCCCCAGAAGAGCAACAGCCTTCACCAAACAGGTGTAGCTTTCCAAGGGTGTATTAGATTTTAACTATTGTGCCTGCCTGCTTTGTTGTAGAATGTTCCCTACTAAAATAAACCATGCAAATATATTAAGCATATCTGTATTTAAACCACACACGCTTTTTATACCCTAGCAAGGGTTTGCTATTAATTACAGGCAGTGTGTAAACTGAGAGCATAGTTCTAGCTATATATACAACCTTCACCTACTTTCTTTCCCAAGGCACAAAAACATCAATTGGTCTTCCACGTATTGTTCCTGCCTGAAGCAGATACCCAGGAGTGATTGTCCAGACAAGCTTCTTTAGAAACAAGTATGGCGTCCTCTCCTGGTCGCTTCTGTGCATTTGGCTACAGCTTCTCTCCGCTGTGAGGGGATTGCAACATGAGGGCAACTGGCCTGCTGCATCTTGCTGCAGAAGCAAGCTGTTTGTTCATGCTGATGTGTTACCTTACCAAAGGTTCCTATTGACAATGGGATAGGGGCTAGAGATGCAACCATTTGACCTACCCAGAGTCCTGCCCTCACTCATGGGCAAGCTGAGGGTGGTAGGTAGTACTGCTTTTAAAAGTATAGCGATGGGAGCGGGGGCTCTTCAGTATGAGTGCTGGCATTGAAAGGAGCAAACAGCTGTCTGAGATTACAAGAGAGTGGGGTCAATGAAGTATGTGCTGTGTACCCAAGAATCATGCTTGCTCACCCCCAAAGAGCTTTAGGCTGGCTCTGTATACTGGTGATAATGACAAATTACTTATGGGTGGGGAATGGGGGAGGAAGGTACTTTAGCTATTTGCCAGCATGCAATTTCCTAGACCTGTCTGTAAAGGAAAAGCTGTATTGTAGTAGTATTGTGGGATGGTTGTGATCCTAACTGATGGGGTCTTCTGGTTGCTTCTATGCATTTGGCTCTTGCTTGGGAGCTAAGGGGTGGCAGGGTTCTTGGCAGCATTGTTAAAAATGAAACCTTGTCACAATTAAACTAGAAAATGCTTAATGCAATTAAATCATGTGCCTCCCTTCTCCCCACCCCCACTTTGAATGAGTAGGCTGTCAGCTTTTACTGAACAATGAGGCACTTGGCCACCTTCTACTGCAGCAGCTAGTCACTGGCCCAATCCTCTCAGGTATTTGGGCTTCAACAGCCCTAGGAATCAATGGATGTTAGGGGCCTCTGCCGCTGGAAGAAATGTGGCAGTTTTAGTATATGATGACGAGGCATCTGGAAGTGTTGGCTGTGTCTTCTTTTTAAGCTACTTTTAGGAATGCCCTATATGCAACCCTTTTCCATAGTCCAGCAGCTTCATGCAGAGGTGGGGCTTTGCTATGGAAACATGCAAATATGGAATTTATAGAGTGGTTTTCCCTTTACCACTTGGCTGCTCTGTTTCTAGGTAGTGGGTGTAAGTGCATCAAAACGGCCTTGCTTCCTGGTAACAATGTATATACTGTGAGGGCTATCTCCCCTTTCCTAAAAGGGTGGAAACTTCCTTTCAAATAAGGGCTTTCAGAGAGCAGAAAACGTGCCAGTAATCACAATCCACCCTTCATTTTTCCCTCTCTGAAGTAGTTAATAAAGGTTCATGTTTTAAACAAGAGTTTCTTCCAATTTTTGAACCTGGTCACTGCCTTCACTTGTCCTTTCTGAGCATGAGTCAGCAGTGCCTGGAATCAGCTGCACTGAGCAGCTAAGAAACTCCCCTTGTCCTGTTAGCTGTTAAGTTATCACAGCGGTAAGACACAGGAGTGTCCATCAAGCTTGAAGTCAGGCACCAGTAGCATTATTTTTGAGGTAGCTAGAGGCCTCAGTGAGATCCCTATGGTTTCATAGAGACCTATCTAGTGCACACGATGATTGATATAGCATCACGTCCTGTATATTTCATTTAAAAAGAAGCTTGGGGCTTGCTTACACAATGTATCTTAGTATGAAAAGTAGTTCCTGATAACATTACAAAATAGAGCAGGCATTCATAACATATTCCTACTATCGGCTTGAACATATCATCCCCTATCCCCAACAATTTATTTTTAATAAATATTCCCTGAACCTACTCCCCACCAGGGAGGGTGTTTGTGGCCCACCAGCCACTCTCAGCTCACTTTCTTGTGTTAGGCACTGTGGTTGAGATTTTCAAGGCTGGCTCAGGGATTTGGACATCACAGTGGGGGTCCAGCCCCCCCCGCGCGTGCAATCAGGAAGCTGTGCAACTCAGTCAAAGACTGGACTAGTGACTATATTCACAGGATGTTAATAGAATTAAAAGCGACTGCAGTAGCTTCAAACTGCTGCTGCAAGGGCAGCCTACCACTTTGGGGGTAGTTCAAAGCTCACCTTGGAAACTTCTTCACCACTCTTCTTTCCCCCCCGCTGCCCCAAATCCCTATAGGGCAACTGTTATTTTGATTCTCTTCCTCATTGACATTTCTCTGCTTTTGATATGCTTGGCAGAGGGACTTACTGTGCACTATGGGGCATTGGTATGTGGCTGGAAAACCAAAAAGGTCCACCTGCAATGTGTCTTTGGATCTTTTAAGATCAAATCATTCTGCTTACCATCTTGCATCTACCACACGCAGACTGACGTCAGTTGTTGCTCCGACATCAATGCTTCATACCCTTTGAAGGGTGAGGATGGAGGGGATTGCTTTGTACCTTTACACAGAATTAGTTCCTGTCACAAATGCTTTCTTTGGCCACTAGGCCCTGCCCTCAAAATGATGATTAAAAGTCAAGCTCTTGCCACCTGCTATGGCTAGAAACATAGTTGATGGCACTGAAAATGTAGCAACCTCAGCAGTAACCAAGGCTTAATTTAATGTTTTCATTGGACCCTTGTCTAGCTGCGCTTCTGAACTGGTTTGGGGCAAAACATTGCGAGTTCTCAAGCTAACAAATGTTCTGTTCAATCTCCCAATTATAATGCTCAGGGAATGACATAATAGTTTCTATAGTGACAGACAGACGCCATAAACAGAGGACTGCAGTGGTTAACTGTCTTTGCCAGCTATTCACTGCTGCTCCCAACTAAAATCCCATAGCTTGGCTCCATATACCAAAGTTACGCTATACCAAAGTATAACATGCTGAACACTCAGCAATGTGGGTTTTTTGCATTCTTGCTAAAGAGCTTACTTCATGCTGTGGCATGAGGCTAGGCCCATTTCCTTTAATGGATGCAAGCTGAAGATGTTTTGCTGAAATACTGTGCAAACAGCAATGTGCAAATCATGCCTGAAATTTTTTTGGTGTTGTGGTGCAGCCCTTGTGCAAATCTCTCTTGGCGTGCATGCTTCTGCAGGTAGTGGGACAGTGCTGTGACAACAATAGAGAGCCTAGGGCTTTCCTAGAACTTAGAGATGGAAACCACCTGTTATGTGATCCAATCCAGCTATTTCCAGAACCCCCCCAGCACCATTTTCCTGGTTTCTTTCCTAGGGTCTATTCAGTTTTAAATGCCACAAACGACATGTCTTCCATTATTTCTCTTGAGAGGCTATTCCAAGCCCTTGTAGATGGTTATATTCACCTTCCCGTTAGACTCAATTAAATAGCTCCCATCCATCACCATAATGTCGGAATGTCTCCTAACTCCCCATCAGGTATCGAAGTATTTTCCCCCATTTTAGCGATAGGAGACAAGGCGCATAGATGAAGTGACACAATGGAGATCGCAAACTCTGAGGGTCTGTCTACACAGCTGCCATTAAAGTGCTGCCGAACGTGGCTGTGGAGTCTCAGCTCCTGCACTGGGAGAACAGTGCTATAATAAAACCATCTCCATGCAGGGAATAGCTCCCAACGCTGGGAGTAGCACTGTCTACACTGCCACTTTACAGCACTGAAACTCGCAGCGCTCAGGAGGATGTTTTCGCACCGCTAAGTGAAGAAAGTTTCAGCACTGTAAGTGGCCATGTAGACCAGGCCTGAGTCTGTAGCAGAACCACATCCCCTGAATCTCCATGCATGGCCTCAACTTCCTCTTCTAAAGTGCTCTGCTTCAAGTCCTTCCTTAGCTGAGCTCACATCAGTTTTCCTCTCAGAAGTGGTCATCAAAGGAAGGGTACTTTATCGAAGTGCTTGCTGTCCATCCTCATGTGGATATTTTAGATACTTATCACAGGACTGAGTATCTGAACAATTAAGAATGTTCCAAGTATTTCTTCTCACCCCTGGGAGGCAGGCCTGTGATCCCCATTTACAGATCTTTATCATTAGCTGAGCAGCTAAAGTCATGAGCCAACCCACCCCAACAGCTGGTTGTGGGCAATCTTCCCACTTCACATCTTGGTCCCGACACTTGGATTGGCATCTGTTTTTCAGGCCCCTTAGCCTTTTCCTTTTGCCAGCCCGCCGGCTCCAGGCAGGGCATTCTGTTCGCCTATCAAGCTGCCATTTGTGGAACGCGTTCTTAGAAAGTCCCTTTGCTCTGTTCTCTTGCCAGTGAGCAGATGCCAGGGTCCCAGAAATCCCCGGCACGTTGGCCAGCAGACTCCCTTTCTTGGAAGTCTCCGTCGAAAGAGAAAGGATTGAGGAAGCCATGAAAGCTGCCCCTGGACTAATGGGATTCATACAAAGCTTCTGCTGTGCTGGATGCTCTTCAGCGCTGCCGAAGGGCTTTGCACCTAAGCCTAGTCAGTGGACAAAGTTGACGTCTATGAGATCTTGTCTTTGCAAGGGAGCCTCTCTAAGTTACACGGCCTCTTTTAACTTTCCATCCTGGGAACAAATACTTGAATGCTGCCCATCTGTTAACACCATTGCTTTCCGATGAGCTCATTGTAATAAGAGGCCCCAGGACCTTGCAACAACAGCAAAGGGAATCCTTCCAAGAAGAAGGAAAAATAATCGCTTGAGATGGGGGGCGGGATTCTGTCCCCCAACAAGTTTGCACTGGTTCAAGTTTGCCTGACTCCTGGAGTTAAATTGATGTAAAACTGGCGTGAGTTGCCCTGAGGATGTTTCATACCACCTTGGCTGCGTAAAGCTGCCTTGAAATGGGTGTAAATAGCCCCCCCGCCCCCCGGCGTCCACTCATTGCAGGGGGCCTCCCTAGCTGATTTATGGCTGCAGCAGCCCTGCTCCCAGGCCCGCAGCACTGTGCTACTCTGTGTACTAGCGTAGAACGTACGGATACATCCACACAGCCATGGGAGGTGCAATTCCTAGCTCAGGGTGACAGTCACAGGCTAGCTTGAGCTAGAGCCTAAGAACAGCAGTGTGGCAGGGGACAGCCACCTGAATAGTGACCCCCGCAGGGTATGCTTGGGTGGTTCGTCCCCTGCCATGGCAATCTGCGTTTTTTCAGGCGCCAGCTGGAGCACGGCTGGTGCATGCTCATGTAGCCAAGCTGGGCGTCGCTTGTCCCCCATGCGAGCGCGGTCCCGTGTGGCGCCCGACGCAGGAAATGCTGCCTTCTCTCTCCACCCCTGGCCCTGGCCCAAGTGCAGAGTCGAAGGCCCAAGAGTCAGGCCCAGAGTGTTCGAGGATGGACGTAGATGCGAGCGTGGGAGGCATTCCATCAGCATGAGTTCATGCCTGGGTCCCCGCCAGGCCGGCAATGTGGGAGGGCTCACAAAGGGTTTTAGTTCCTTTCTTGAGTGTGATTAGTGCACTGAAAAGCCTGGCTTGCTTTTAAACCCAGGTTCATTTCCTATTTCCCCCAGGGAGCAGAGGTGACTTTGAGCATTTCAGGTTGAGTTCCTCTTGCTGTCCCATTTTGTTTACCAAACAGAGATTATTTTACACCACATATTCCCCTCGAAAATGGGAATGGTCCCCCATCAGCTATAAAAGCAGCACTCCCTCGGAGTCAATGGAGCTGCCACTTTATACTGCTGGCCATCTGTCCCCATTTGACTCCCCTGGCACTATGACATTTACACCCACAGGGGTTCTGGCCCTATTGACTCCCAGGGAGCTGCACCCACTTATGCCCGCTGGGGGCTTGCCCCTCGATTCTACGTTTGGCTGAAGCATGCTGCGTTCTTTTCTGCACTCCGGCCCCATTTTGCAAATGGGCGAGGGCTGGACACATCTGAGCTCCAATCCGAGAGGCTGGCCTGGCTGAGGTTGGCTCTTTCCGTTGCCCTTCAAGCTGCAATAAAAGAAGTCCCTGGCCACCCCCTCTTACTTTCGTAGACTCAAAGACCAGTAGGAACCATTAGCGTCATTTCGGGGATGGGTTCCACACGGTCCGTCGTTACCAGCTGCTGGCTGTTTGACGACATCTATACAATGTGCCAAAGGCTCTCGGCCTGGTCACAAAATCTAGGCAGTGACCATAACAACAGAGTCCCTGGCTGGTGATCTTAATGGAGAAGCTCCAGGTTAAAGGGGCCACAGGGCCTGAGCCTGCTGCTCTAGTTCACCCCGTTCAGGGCAGGACTAAGGGCCATTGTCAGGACCACAGGCAGGATGCTTGAATGGTGACAACCATTGAACTGCCTGTTGTGTGACAGACTTGGACACAAAACACCTGGGTTCTAGTCTGAGCTCGGACAAGGCATTCCTCCAGCACTGCCCAGGCAGTGCCGAGAACGTCCTCCTCTCCCTTCCATGTGGCACGGCGTTCCAAGGAGGTCCCTGAAACTAGACACCCGCGGTAGTGTAGACAGTCGCTGCAGCGTCAGGTGGAGTTCTTCCCTCGCTGTAGTGAGTCCACCTCCCTGGAGTTCTGCCGTCGACCTGGCAGCATCTACGCCAGGGCTTAAGTGCATTGCACAGGGTGTGAAATTTTTCCCAGCTGATGTAGTTAGATGGATCTCACGCTATGGTGTACAGCCAACAAACCCAGGGGCTTGGAGAAATCGGAGGCCAGAAGACACATTTGGGGCCCTGAGTCAGCTCCATGGCCCATCCAGGGGATGTCCCACTGTTTTGTCCTTGGCCTGACGCTGCAGATATGTGTGCTGCAGCAAAATCCCAGGCTTTAGTGCTGGATGGTCGTCTCTCCTGCTCCAAATGCAGATCCCGTTTCTCGCTATGTATGTAGCTGGGAACTATTCCTCAACTGGGCAGCTTTGGGTGTACTCTTGGTCAGTGGCAGGGGAGCTTTGCCGAGAGACCTGGGTTAGCTGCTGAGGAAGGATGAATGAGTTGGAATATTTAATACTAAAGTATCTTTTGGTAGCGAGATGAAACCTCAGGCTTCAGGGTCTAAACCAATCGAACTCAAGAGATCAGGAAGAAACCTAATGTGGGAGGCAGATGATTCCTCATCCGCCTGATGAGAAGTTTCTTGCACCTTCTTCTGAAGCATCCAATGCTAGGCAGGGTCAGAGACAGGAGACCGAGCTCGATGGATGTCGGGGCTGAGCCAGCAATTTCTATGGGCTTGTGGGCAAGGCACTGGGCTGGAAATCGGGATTCATGTGCTAGACCTGGCTTTGCCTCTTGAGTAGATCAGCTAATTTCTCTGAGCCTCCATTTCTAGGTACCAAATGGGGTAACGAGATTGTAAGCTTTTTGGGGCCGGGACTGCCCCTCCCTGTGTGCATACAGCACTGAGTACGACATGGCCACCTCTGGGGGAAGGTGCAGAGGTAGCTGATCACCCGCCTTGTGTCTACTGAGTCAGTTTCACTTTAAACCTGCTCGCGGCCCGCCCTGCTGAACTGGCTTCCTCGGAATTCAGAAGCCTCTTGCTAAGAATAAAGTGAGACATTTCGGTTTTACAAAGAAATCGGAAGGAAAGAGGGGCACAGAGCTAACCAGGGCGAGGACGCTCAAGAGATCAGGGCCCCGCTTCCTGGAACAGCAAAGGACCAGGAGAGATAAAACGCCAGCTGCAGCTTATCACTTCCCCGGGGAGCAGAGAGCGGGTGGGCTAGAGGCAGGGCTGGGCGGCAGATGCAAGCGGCTGAGACTAATTCACATTCAGAGAGGCTTGGCTCCCTGAGGGATATAACAAAGCCCCTGCTCCAGTCGACATGAAAGCCCCCGATGATTTCCAGTTGGACGTTTTTCCCTCCCACAGGCTGGCAGAACCCAGCTCTTTGCAGCCGTTGGTCTGAAAGTATTTTGTGATGCAGGGGAAGTAGCACCAAGCCCTGCTTTACAGATGGGGAAACCGAGGCACAGCACGCTAGAAATGACACGCCCTAGATCAGAGACAGAACCCAGGAATCTAGAGCCCAAAGCCCACATGGGGTAAGGGGGCTGGGGAAACCCATCCAGGAAGCCAGCTGAGCTGAATTTATCTCCCTGGGCTTCCTTCCTGCTGTCTCAGGCTGGAATTCCCCGCCCTGGTTCCGGTTCCAACCCCTTTCTCCCCAGCCCAGCCCCCTCACCTTTCGGTAGGTTCATCGGATCCCCGAAAAGCGGGGGGAGTTGGCAAATAAACAGCCTTGGGGGAGGAGATCAAAGGGGACAAGAAAGCGACTGGGGCCTGGGCCGGCAGGTAATCGAGAACAATGCAGCACTTGAGAGCCAGCTGGGGCTGGACGGCAGCTGGTGCTGTGGGCCTGGTCTGCCATCTGTTCCCAAAGACCGGCAACCCGTCCTGGGGCGGGTGAGAGCTGCCCCTTTTGTTTGCCCCTTTGCGACAGGCAGCCTGGCTCCCACTTCCCTGGCCAAGCGACAGCAGTTAACCCCTCCCGCCTCGTTCCTTCCAAGCTTCGGAACCCAGGGGCTGAAGGAAAATGGCTTCACCCCGGGAATCCTGAGCTGTCCAGCCGGCCGGTGGCAAGATCCCCACCCCCTCCATGGGAGGCAGCGAGGCCTCCACCCCGGGGGTGCCACATGCTCCCTCAGCATATGAGCTCAGCGTCATGGGATCTCCTGCTTTCCCTGTCCCTGCGTCTCCTGCTCTTCAGTCAGCACTTTGCAGGGACAGGAGAGTCACATGTTCTCCTCTCATCGGCCTCCCGCCCCCCCGCTGCATGGGGGCAAAGGGGTCAGAGCCCAGCCAGCTGGAGGCCACCTGCAGACCGGGGCGGGGGTCAGCCCTCCCCTGAGCCCGTCTCTGGGGGATCCAACCTCCACCAGCTCAGCTGCATGTGGACACAGAAGTCCCAGCTGGGTGTAGATGACACGCACCATGAGCGGGGCCCCAATGTGCTAGGCACTGCACACACGCACACGCACACACACACACCCCACCCCGCTCCCTGAAAAGACAATCACACACACACAACCCCCCCTTCACACTGCTCCTTCCCCCATGTACAACCCACTCTCTATGCCACACAAAACCCCTCCCACACACACAACCCTCCCCAAAACAGCCCCCATGCAGACCCAAGTCCCACTATACACCACACAACCCACTACCCACACACCTTGCATACAAAATCCACACAACCCCCTCTGTATACCACAGGTCACACCCACACAACCCTCTGCAGACACAACCCCTCTGTATACCACACAAACCCCCTAGCCCCACAGCTTCCTGCTACACACAGCAGCACCATCCCCCAAGCCTAACACGCCCCCCCTCATGCACACACACAGCCTCCCTCCAGCACAAACACACACACACCCCTTGACAGGCACAGACCGGAACACACCGCACCCATTCACAGCAACGCACCCTTGACCCTGCTCCATGGCTGAGCGATGCCCCTGTGATTCTCCCACTGGGAGTTACGCTGACCTAGTTCAGTGCACCCTGCGCTCTGCTATCAAAGCCGCAAGGAGTACGGGGGACCCCGGGGTTGCTTAGCCGCAGGGTTCCAAGATGCGCCGCCCCTTGTTCCGAGCGGCCTCCCAGAGCCCCTGTTGCAGCGGCTCTTGGAACTGGGAACAGCTTCTTTCGGACCCCTTGGAGCTGCTAGAGCAGCGGCTGCAGACCCCCCTGCTAAGCCTGGGCCCCACCCAGAAACCCAGGGTGCTTAAAAAACAGCCTCCAGCTGGGCTTCTGCACAGGGCTGGGCTCTCCCACACCCTCTGCAAACTGGCTGAGTTCCCGCAGAGGGCAAAGGGTGCGATTCCTGCCCAGGGAGGGGAAGTGCGTGACAGCTGCTGGGTTAGGAGAGGGCAAGGAAATGGAAACAGACCCCGGAGCGTGCCAGAAGGGGACGGGGCAGTCGCTTGGGCCTCGCAAGAGGTGCAGTTACAGCTCATGTAGACGGGCCCGAGCCGGGTAGGTTATCAGGCTGCAGAGCAGACAGACCCTAGGACGGGAGACAGACAGCTGGGGAAGCAACCAGACGCTACTGGTCAGCAGGATGGACTGTGGTCTCTTTAGCTACCGGTTTGAGTCCCGGGCCTCCATGCCTCTGCGGCAGACACAGGGATGTTACCCATGCGGTTTGCTCCCTTGAGAGGCGGGGGTCATGTAGTTTCAAGCACTGAGAACCAAGGTCTGGGCTCCACACATCCCAGGGCACTCTCCGTGGGAGCTGGGAGGATGCCCTTGGCCCGAGGTGGGTGTTTGGGGAAGGGGAAATCTGCTAGATCATCCCTTATGTGGCCTATTTGAATAGGAGCCAAAAATTTCCCCGTCCCCACCAGTCACTTTGCTAGCCGCTCTCTCCTGCAGCATGGGGGTACCTGGACATTATTGGTCCCACATCCCAGTTTAATCTAGGCAGAGGGAGGGAAGGTGGTTGTAGCTCAGGCTCACGCCAAGAGGCCTGGATTCCCTGCATCGTGTGAGTTCAGGCATGTCAGTGCCCCTCGCTGCGTCTGTTTCGCCCTCTGAAAAATGGAGGTCATGATGCCGACCTGGCTTTGGGAAAAGCCCTTTGGGATCCTTGGATGGAAGCTGCCAGGAGGGTGGCAGTCACAGTCCCCAGCAGGGCCTCGGCAGGATCCAACTCACCCTGGTTCAAGGGGAAACCGGTCAGTTTCCTGAACATTAACACAAGGTTGTGGGTTAACGCTGGGCTCAGATGGACGCTGGTGAGACTGGGTGGGCATCTGGGGGTTATTGCTGGGGTCAGATGAGTGTCGTGGGAGTAGGAGGGAGTCTCTTGGAAGAACCAATGTGGAACGGGATGAATATCTTGAGGGGGTATCATTGGGGTCCCCTGGAAATATCCGTGGGATCAAAGGATATCTCGGGGGTGCCTGTGGAGTCAGCTAAGCAATTTGATCAGCTGATGCGCACATGCCCGGGCACCGAATGCATTTCTCACCAGGGAGCTCCTGGGGGTTGGGCTTCACCTTCTGAGACATTACGCTGGAAACCCCTGGCATTGCTAGGTGGCATGGGGCATCCGTGAGCTTCCGGGCCGCCTCGGGGTTACGGAGCCAAGTAGCCAATCACTGGTCTTGCCGAGCGTTCGCCAGATGAGCGCTGTATTTTCCCCGCCGTCGCTAGGCGAGCGGCGTTGCTTTGTATCTGGTTTCCCCATTAGTCATTCAGCCCCCTGACGTGCTGCTGGAACGTTGAACCCAGCAGGCGTATTTCACCTCTGGGCGGCCGGGGGAGGCCGACCTTTGCATGAGGCCCATGACTAAGCCGAACTAGGCTAGAAACAAGACTTTCCACAGCACACAAATATTTTGGTTGTTACTGGCAGTGGTGGTCGGGGAAAGAGCATAAGAAACCATCTGCTCGGGCGGGGGCGTTTTAAGGACAGGATTGGGCACATTTCGTCCCATTATGCACGTGACCCCCGCAGCCAACACGTGCACCCTCCACCCATTCTCATAGCCGTGCTTAGCAGGTCCATTGTGCTAGGCACCATGCAGCCAAGGAGCGCGAGACAGGGCGGGAAGGGAAACTGAGGCACAAAAAAGGGAAATGACTCGCCCACGGTCACTGGCAGAGCTGGGAATAGAACCAAAGTGTCTGAGTCCCCAGCCATGTTAGTCCCTCTTTCTACACAGCCCTTCCATGGCACCTGAGGGCCTTAAACCACTTTGTAGACAGGGGTTATTAGCCCCTGGTGTCAAGGGGGAAACTGAGGCACAGCCAGCAGGCCACTTGCCCAAAGCAGTCAACACGAGCTGATGGCTAGCCTTTTGCTCTAACCCCTAGATCCTACTTCCTCCGCCGCTCTGGAGGACTCATATTTAGGCTGTAAGACTTTCGATCACTCTCCAGTTTGATAGCGTTGGAGAAATCTTCCCCACTTTCTCTAGGGTTTCTTGTGGCCGGTGGCGCTGACACTGTCAGCTGCAGATTTCATTCTGGACCTATTCCCAGGAGTGCCGTTAGGCCCTGGGACCCCCCCAGCCCATGCCCGCGTGGCCTCAATGCTGGAGCCCCATGCTGGGCTGCAGCCTGTGTTCTTTAGTGCCCAAGTTTTCGCTCCCAGCAGCTCAGCGTGGTTCTGTCGGCCGCAGTGACGCCGCAGCCGGGCCATGAATAAAACACGCCAGCCGAACGGATCCTTGATCCCCGCTGGGCTCAGCAGTCCTTGGGCTGTCGACCCCGGAAGATGCGATTACAGAACTGGGGAATCAGTGAGGGCCTGCAGCATGGCGCTACGTGGCTCACACTATTATGGGCCTAGATTAGGAGGGCCAGGCTGCAGCGTAATGCACATTAAAGAAACTAGAGTGAAGCCCTTCACAGTGGAGGCCATTAGCTGCGGACTCTCCCTGGCTCTGTAGGCTCAAAGATCGACAGCACTCCCCAGGGCAATATACCATGCAACAGTACCTAGCCCTAATATGGCACCTTCCATCAGTACATCCCGAAGGAGGTCACTAACGTTAGACCCATTTTAAAGATGGGGAAACGGAGGCACAAAGAGAGGACAGTCGCTCACCCAAGATTACCCACCAGCAGGGAATTTAACCCACACTCTCCTGCCCTATCCACTAGACCATACTGTCTTTATGGGGACATTTTCACTAGAGATGCCCTTTGGGAGAAATCTTAGCAGCTGCAGACCTATCAGATCTAAGTAAATATTAAACGTTCCCTAGTACTTTCCATAGGACCAGAGATTTGATCTGTTGTCCATGATTTCTGCTCTTTCTCCAGCTGTGTGCTAGTTGTCTGCTCTCCTCCACCCCAGAGGTGGGTGCATTACCCTAGTGCTGTCTGAATACACAGCTTGAGAAGCCCTTTGCAGGGTGATGGAAGGGGGGGAGGGGAGCCTTCAAAGTGCTATTGAAATGTGAGCTCAAGAATGTCGCTTTTTAAACGCCATCCGAGCTGAACCACAGGCTAATGGTACCTGCTTTCAGATGGTGCCTGGGATTTTTACTGGAGTTGTTCCAGGGGAGCTCGATGAAACTGGCCTCTGAATCTGAACTAACGGCTTCCTTCTTCAGGAGTCAGTGCAAACTTCCTGCCATGCGCTGTGGCTTGTCAGTGTCCCCAGCCTGTTGCCAGATCCTAGCTCCTGTCTCGAGTTTGCTGGGTCTCAGCTGAATGCACAGGGGGAGTTTGTTAGCCTCACACACCCACCACAATGTCCAATGGGATTGGGAGCTTCTTTCCCAGGGTCCCCTGAGGTGTAGGAGCTGATTTTTGGCTTGCCCTGTGGGGGCTCCACCCCAACTCCGCCCTAAGGCCCAGCCCTCAGTCCGCCCCTTTCCACAAAGCCCCGCCCTCACTCCGCGCCTTCCTGCAAGGTCCTGCGCTCGCTCTGCCTCTTCCTACTCCGTCCCCCAGCCCGCCGCTGGCTCCTCTCCGGACCCCCCTCCCGCCTCCCACCAGCTGCCAAACAGCTGATCAGCGGCCCAACCAACAGCTGTGACTGGTACCTGCTGGGCACCCGCTATTTTTTTCCCATGGGTGCTTGAGCCCCAGAGCACCCACAGAGTCAGTGCCTCTGGCCCAGGGCCCCCCGTCCCATCTACACCCTTTAGATCCCAGCTCACAGGAAGGGGGCGGGCGGGGAATCAGCCAGGGAGAATCCTCAGCGATTGAGCTTGGCAAACCGCTTGGGTTGGCTTTAGGGCAGATCTGGTTTTACCGGAGCAGATTCGCACAACTCCCTCCCCCCACAGATCCATAGTGCCATCCGTGTCATGCAGGGAGATCACCTATCTGGTGGCTGCAGATGTTGCTGGGGGTCAAAGAAAGGCCCTTCAACAAGCGCTGCCCCATTCAGTCCTCCTCCTCCTCGGGCAGCTGTTCTCCAGCCAGTACAACTTGCCAGCTGAGTTTGTGCCGTGAGTGCGCAAGGCGGGCTGGGCTCATTCAGGACGTAGCTTGCAGGGAACCAGTTCCACTCACCGAGGGTTACACGCATCAGACACTGGAGCCAGATCACGGCGCATTGGAAATAAAAATGAGGGTGAGTAACCACTGGAACAAACTACCCAGGGGTTTGCCATGTCATGACATTTTCAAATCCTCTAACCACTAGACAAAACTGTCTCCGAGAGACACCCGCCTTTCGGCAGCCTCCTGGCCCCTGGTGTTTTTAGCTGCTGACCTTCACGTTGGTTTAACGTCTGTTGTGTCTGTTACCAAATCAATTATTTAGTAAATTAGATGTTGGTCTGAGCGAAGGCTGGCACCAATGCTGACAGAGGCTTGAAGGCCTGGCAATCCTCATGCTTCAAGGCATAAGGTGACAGCCAGCAGGAGAGTCAGGAAGGAATTCCTCCTGGTACCATTGCGCTGCACAGTGCAGGCGTCAGTAGGTGGGTCGTGCATTAATCTCTGGCTGCCATTGCTGAGCCTATTGTAGTTTTAAGCCACATCAGTGCTGCCATTTGAGAGCCCCGTGGGGCTGTGGCTTGTACCACTTCGGGCCTGTTTCCCCTTACGTCCTGCGGGTGCTAAGCCCAGACAGCTGAGGGCTCCCACCCAGGACAGCGGGAGAGGATCTTGCAGCTGTCTCTCCCCGTGGCAACAGCACCCATGGCTGGAAAGGCAGCTGCAAGGGAGATACCCAAAGAACCAGGCGGTAGGACATGAAGGCAGCCTTGGTGGTTTCTGCTGCCTGGGACGCCTGCAGATGTATTTCCCCTGGTGCTTTTTGCGTCGCCGAGGTTTCTATGCAGGGGACTGTCCCCGTAGCCACAAGCAAAGTTAATTCTGAGCATCTGGTAAAGCCTTGGTGTCCGGCTGGGCTTTGCAAGCAAGAACTTCTCAGCATCATTGACTATTGATTATTTCTTTGCACGAGGCAGTGTGATAGGACAATGGCTGGCTGTCAGAACTTCTGGGTCGTTTCCTAGCTCTGCCACTGACTGGCTGTGCAACCCTGGGCAAGTCATCTCTACTCTCTTTGTGCCTCGGTTCCCCCGTTTGCAAGATGAGGGGCATAACCCTGCCCCGCCTCCGCAAAGCACCTTGAGCCCGATGGATGAAAAGCTCTGTAGACGCGCTGCAGATTATTTATTAGTAGCCAAACATGCCAAAGCAAAATTGAGAAACATTTTCTTGACGTGACGCCACTCTCAGGGGGAGCAGAGCAGCTGATACAGTGCACCATGACACCACACGGCGTTTGCTTACCCGCATGGAAATGCGGCCACTTCTGGAGCAGAATGCAGGCAGCTTTCTAACAGCAATGCCACACAAAAGGTTAGTGGAGGAAGAGACCTGAACCTTAGCCATTTGAAACTGCAGATAGGAATTTAAAGAGGCTAAAGGGTAATTACCCAGATTGGAATTTACCCGGGCTGTGGAAGATACCACGGGATTTACGGTGACTATGTGGCCAACACCCTGACTTTATGCCTCATCTGAAAACTGGGGACATGCGTCTCCCTTACCCAACCTCTTGTGCCGTCATTGGCATGAGTGCCAAATGGGCTGGAACACACTGGCGGTGAGAACGCTGCAGCTAGTGCTTGCGAGTCGTGTGTAGCTGGGGAAGAAGGAAGTGGCCACAGGCAAGAGCTGATTCCGGGTTCTCTGAAACCCAGCAGGGCCATTTCTTAGAAACTCATCACACAGCGTCAGCTCTCGCATGGCCCTGCTGCAACTTGCATTCATAAAGTGTGTTGGGAGCCCCCTTTCCCTGCCCTTTGCAAGATACTGGACGCAATACAGAGGGAAATGAGTGAAATTCTCTGGTCTGGGAGCTCAGACTTGAGGAGCTAATGGTCCCGTCTGGCTTGAATGAAGCTGTGATTACAAGCAACATACAGGAGTCGCTTCACCTGTCACTGAAATGCAGCCACCTCTGGGGCAGCGGCGAGCAGCTGATACATTGCACCATGACACTGCACAGGGATTGCTCATCCAGCATTGAAATGCATCCACCTCCGGGGTGGAGCAGAACAGCTGATACATTGCATTGCACAGGGATTGTTCGTCCAGTGTTGAAATGCAGCCACATCCGGGGTGGAGCTGAACAGCTGATACAGTGCACCGTGCCACTGCACAGGGTTGGCTCGCCCAGGGGCTTAGAGAGGCTCTTTCAGCGATCACACACCCGAGATAGGTGGAAATGCAAGAAAGGCCTCACCCACCTCCATGGGGGCATCGAATGATAATGAAGTAGCAGGAAGCAGCATCCTGCAAGATGGCGCGCTTGGCTATTAATATATTACCCTGGGCGTGATCGTGTCCCCAGGATCGTGGGATCCGGTGCTAAGAACGGCCCTCCCAGCTATATTTAGAAAGGTTATTTACAGCAGCAATTCCTGCAGTCTCGCTGGTATCTACCGCCTTTCCCACAGTGACACGGGACTTTTCTACAGGAATCAGCAGCGTATTTTTCCCCAGGGGGTACTTGATGTACAGTTCTCACACACGTGTGTGCATGCGCACACATACACCCCCGCCTCCCAATTTTGAGTACTCACACTCACAGATGAGCACACACTCAGTTGGGCCCTCACACTTACACACACGCACTGTGGTGAAGATGCATTCCCGTATGCTCCAAGATTTGCATTTACATCCTCACACATCATTTCAAGCATGCATTGCCTGAACATGCGCGCACACACACACACACACACACACACACACACACACACGCCTACTAGGCAGTTTGCTCTGTCCAGCAACACGCCCCTGGACATGCCCCCCCATTCCCACTCATGTGTGCACTCAGACACTGGCACTCACAATACTGGTGCGCTCATACGGACCCATGTGGCCATGGGTACGAAGAGGTACACACCATCCCCGAGCACTCTCGTTCGTCCCTGCACAAACGCTCCGACACTAGCGGACTTGTGCACTCCCATTTGTTCTGTTTCAGATCCGGGCTGATGCCCAGGCGCCTGGGATACACGACGTTCCACCGGTCATGCCTAGGTGCCGGCATTTGGCTCTCCCTGGGGGCTCGTCCTGGTGAACAGTCCCATGGGAGGTTCATCCCGCACGAGGGCTAGCTAGGATTGCACTGTGTCTTGAATCAGTGCAAGTGTTGCCCCAGTGGCTGGCTTTAGCCGCAATACTCATCAGGGGCCATCGCACCAGGTTAACCGGGCGGCCAATGTACTTTTTCCAGGGAGAAAACCGAAGCAGGGGAGAGGACCCAGAAGTCCTGACTCCCAGTAACCTGTTAGGCCCCCCCAGATCTCGGAACAGAACCCAGGAGGCCTGATTTCCAGCCTCCCCTGTGCTAACCACTAGACCCACTGCCCTCCCAGAGCTAGAGACAGAACCCAGGAGTCCTGACTCCCAGCCCCCATCCCGCTCTAACCACTAGCCCCCACTCCTCTCTCAGTCCCAGTGCAAAAGAAAGATCCTCCCACCCCCCCACAGGGACAGGGTGTTGCTCTGCAGCGACCAGGGAGCGGCCGGGGCTGGCTGCTGCTCCGATTGGCCCATTTCGAACACACCCAGACACGCTTGTGCACACGTACGCACACACTCGCCTACTAGGCAGTGTGCTCTGCCCAGCAACAGCGCCGGTAATAGCATCATGGAGGGAAATCACATGAGCCGGCTTCCAGGAAGCCAGTTCCTGCATCGTCTGCGGGGGAGGGGAGCTGCTCCGTGGCCTGCTAGGCAGAGAGATTCCCCTGGGCCCGACTCTCCCCTCGGCCTGGTGTAAATCAGGAGTAACTCCCTCAGAGGCCGGGGATCAGCCGCCTGTGGCTGTTTCTGGCCCGGCTGCCCCGTCTCTCTGGGGTCGCTCCCTCACTCTGTCCATCCTCTCTCACTGTCCATCAGCAGCCGCGCCAGCCCCCAGCTCACGCAGACCCTGCGTCAGCAGGTCAGGCATAAAAATCAGGGGCTCTCGGTGCATGGAGCTGCAGGCAGGGGTCAATATTTAGCAGCAGCTTGCATTGCATTCGTTATTACGGTCTCTCCTCGAGGCCCTCAGGCACAGAGAGACCATCATTGCACTAAGCAATCTAGGGAGCAATCGGGAAGGGAAACTGAGGCACCTGGCTCCCAGGCCAGTGCTCAAGCCGCTTGGTCACACTGGCTCCTCAGGTAAACAGGAGAACTGAGCCCTACAAAGGGTGCTACTGTGGATCTCAAAGTGCTTTGCAAATGTTTTGTAGGCCCCACACTGCTTGCTGTTGTGTACGCATCTTTAGCTGGGGAAACCGAGGCACCGAGCGAGAAGGGAGGTCAAGTCTCACCATGAGTCAGTGGCAGGGCTACAAATAGAACCCAGGAGTCCTGCGTCCTTCTCCCTTGCTCTAGCCACCAGACCACTCACCTTCCCAAAGCTGGGAAGGGAACCCAGGAGTCTTGGTTCCGTCCCCTGCTCTAACCACTAGCCAGCCCAGCCGTGCTTTTCTACCCTGTCCTGTCACGCTAACCCCAGTTCCCCTCCCGGGTGTTAAATACAGGAGCGGCCCTTGGAAACATTGGCGCAGGACGCCACGGCGGCAGGGCGGGGCTCCGTGCAAGGACACAGCCGTTCTGCCCTGGCTGAAATTCACGGTGGAAATTGAAACAAGGGAGGCCTGTGTGGCGGGGGAGGGGACTGGACAAAAGGCCTTTTGTGGCTCCTGTTTATATGTAACCAGATGCACCAGAATCCCGGCGTGGAATCAAAAAACGCTCCTGCTGCCGGTGGGGTCAGCGGGAAATAGGCAGAGGGCCAAATGGATCCCTGGTGTAGCGAACGCCTTGGCAGCCAGCGATCAGGCCCCTGAGCTCTGAGTCCCCCAGGGGCAGGTACTTGGGGGCAGGCTGGGTGAGCTCGGGGGGGCATGGATTTGTGATTCACTGGTGGTCCTCGTGGCAGCCAGAAAAGGCTCTAGGTCCAGTGAGAGCAGAGAATGCCGCTGCCCCAGCCTGTCTCATTCCACTGCCCCCCACCCCCAGTGGCCCATTCACCCCATGGCTTATGTCACAAGTGACACGAGTTTTGGTCGTTCTCAGTCCAGCGCCTGTGAGAGGCTGGCCCAGCGAAAGTTCCCCAGCTGTGCGCCGATGAGGATCGGGACTGAGCAGCAGGGCCAGGGGCACGGGGGCTTGACAGGCAGCAGAAGAGCTGTGTGGGGGGAGGGGGATCCCCAGGCTGCAATAGCAGAGGGGTGGGGGGAGCCGGAGGGGCACAGGAGCCCCATAGGGGAGGAGGGCTGAAGGGCAGGACTGGAGGGCTGCGTACATGGAGCTCCAGGGTGGATGAGTGACAATCAGCACAGAGGGATGTCAGGCCCCCCAGGTCTGGAAAAGCGGGAGTGGGAAGGGAGCTGCAGAACTCAGAAGAGGGGTATGTGCAGGGCTGCAGGAAGATGGGGGGGTGTGTGTGGCAGGGAGCATGCACGGTGCACGTTACCCCTGCTCTTCCCCATGTGCTTGGGACCCCCGGTGCATTGTAGGAGTATGTGAAACCGCACGTACACCCAGCGAGGAGGGGGGACAGAGGTCAGTCAGCCCTTGTTCTGGACGTCAGCAGCACACGTGGCAGAGAGCTGACCCCTGAGGCTGCCTGGGGCGAGGTCAGGCGCTACTCACAAGGGGCAGGAGGAAGCCACACTCCCCGCCCCACTCTGATCCAGCTGGAAGGGTGGGGAAGGAGCCCCCAGGAGCCTTGCTGCAGGTCAGCTGGGGTTGGGACAGTGCGGGTTCTGACCCAGTCACTGCCCTTCCCCATCCTCCCCCCATCTATAGTCAACATCCTTGCAACCTCCTGGCAATGCTTGCGGCATATGCTACTAATGCAACCAATTGGCTACAGAGTGTGTGTGTGTGTGTGTGTGTGTGTGTGCGCACACGCACACACACACAGACACACACGCACATATATGTGTGGCACTACCTTCTACTGGCTGCAGTTAGAACTTCTCATCTGTATATCATGGACTCTATAATGCTGATAGCACGTGGGGATTCTCCATTAGATACTGGGAATGTAGGGGCTTTTGGGAACCAGAGGACCCCTATTGCCCTGATCTTCCAGGCGACCCCAGGTGTGTTACAATGCACAAGGCTTCCCTCTGAACCGGTTTGCTAATTAACTCTCCCCATCCAGTGTTAGTGTCCCTGCGGCGTAGTGGAGACACTGAGGCACGGACAGCTGAAGTCCCGCCTCCTCGCCCTGTGCTCACATTGTACCAGGCAGAGTCGCCACCTGTCTACCTGCATTTAAATGTGACTGATGATGGGGCAAAACCACCACCCTTTTCTTCAGCCATCTGCCCCGCAGAGTTTTCAGTGCCTGCTCTCAACTACCCCTGTGCAGCCCGGGCACGGGGGTGGAGCTGGTTCTTAGCCCCAGATCCCCTAAAGTGGTTAGGCACCAAACCGCCTATGGGAGTTAGATGCCTAAACTGCATTTGAAGATCTAGGCCTTAGTCACCAATGCTGGGGAACCACTCCCGAGCCACACTAGACCCCATTCCCTTCCCAGAGCTGGGCTAGTCCTCACGGCTGATGAGCGGGGACTTGTACGGCAAAGCAGTTCTGTCTACAGGATCCGTTTTCACACCCTACCTCCTGTCGGAGCCCCGCTGCATTTTACCAGGCTCAAGGGGTTTTCAGTCTCACGTAACTGCAAATGCTTTGGAAGGGGCCTGCTGGGAGCTCAGAGGTGTTGGCTTTTCCCCTGTATTATCTCATGTTCCGGTTATACGGCTGTAGATTGAGGGGTGATGACAAGAAAACACTAGGCAGGGGATATCTGCAAGGCCAGAGAGTGAAGGGGTGACTCCTAGCTCAAGCTGCAAACAGTCTAGAGCCCTCTGGCCCCTGGGACATTATTCCATCCTGGGGCATTGCAGAGTTACGGATCCATACGCTCCTCTCAGTCACACGAAGGCAAACTCATTGCACGGCTACGAGCGGACACGACACCCATGCGAGGGCACCAGCAGAGTGCCACTGCACGTGTGTTAGCGAGAGTCAGGGCCGATCCGCTGTGAAAAGAAATGAGTCTGGTAATTCTGCCACCTCGGTGTAGGTGCGAGGCCAGTTCCCACTCTTGCAGCTTGGGTCGTGATTCGGCTGCAAAATTCCCCAGCCTTTGGGGTGGAGGGGGGATCCCAATAGTCCGTTCAGGCCTGCGCGGTGGAACGCTAAGGGAGAAAGATCGGGGAATCTCCTCAATGTACCGTTGGGGCAGGTGCTGCTGGGAGCCCTGAAGATGAAGTGGCTGGGGGAGGCGAGGGCCAGCGGAGGGAAGGAGGCCAGGGGGACAGACTGGGGGGCCACGAGGCTGCGGGGAGGCCCGGTCCGGAGCCCCGGTGTGGCGCAAGACAGCCGAAGCTGAGGGGGTCCAGCTCAGATCACGGAGCCTGCCTGGCCCTGGGGCAGGGTGGGGGACCCACCACGGCCTGACGTCAGGCAGCCACGCGGTTGCGTGTCTCCCGGCCACGGAGCTGGACACAGGCCATGGCGCAGGCAGGAAGAGCTGTCATGGCCCAGCGGGTTCTCTCTTGGGCTATTTTTAGTAGCTTTGGCACGCGCCAGGTCACGCAAGTGGGGGATGTCGGGATTAAACCTCACGAGCTGCCCCGGGGGCTGGCCCCAGGATCAGTAGCCTTCATGGAGAGCCTGAGTCACAGAGAGGGCAAGGGGCTTGCCCAAGGTCATGCAGCGAATTGGTGTCGGAAGGGGAACCCAGGAGTCCTGAACGGCCAGTCCCCTGGTGTAACCATAGACACACGCTCACCCCTGAGCTGGAAAAAGAACCCAGGCGTCCTGAACCCCAGTCTCACTCGTCCCTTGCTCTGATCGCTAGCCATGGCTGCGTTTGAAGGTCGCCGTACTTTGCACTCTCTAGCTGAGCTGGCACATCTCACACGAGGCGGGGAGCGGAGCTGGCAGGGAGCTCTTGCCTGCCCGCACACTTCCGGTCCCGGCAAGCCTCTCCCCCATCCTATGCCCAGCTCGCTGCGGGGGGGCCTGCGTCCCGCCTTGGCCATTGTTGCCAGCAGCAGGTACAGGCTTGCTCTGGAAGGCCTGGGAGCTGCAGGGGGGCCCCCAGCTAGAAAGGAATGCAGCCCCCCCTTCTCTTTTCACCCCCCCAAACACCAGAGCACTGAGTCAGATCTAGCAGGAAGCTTCTGGGTTCGCGATAACCCCATTGCAAAGCCAGGGGCAGAGCGGCTCTCCGGTTTGTCCCAGAAACTTCCTGCCCAGATCTGGCCAGCTGCCCGCCATTAATGCCCTTATGGCTAGTCCCTCTGAGCACAGGACTCCTGGGTTCCCACCCCAACTCTGTTGCTGCCTTCCTGACTGATTTGCTCCTTACGATTTGCATTAGCCCCGCGGCCCAGAAGCCTGAGTCCCGGGCCCTGCACCAGGCGCTGTACAAACCCAGAGCAAAGAGAGCCCCTGGCCCAAAGAGCTTCCAGTCTCAGGACAGGACAAGGGGCACCAGCCGGATACAGGTGGAGGGAGGCGGAAACAAGGAGACAATGGTGTCTTTTAGCCCAGCCGCAGGCAGGGTGGGTAGTGGAGATGTCACAAGCAGAGCAAACACTGTGCAAGCAGCCAACAGGTTTTTTTTTTTGGTTTCGCTTTAAAGCCTTTTTTTTTTTAGATCTTTAGCTTCTGCTCTCTGCCTCGCCATTTCCTCTTCTATTAAGAGCCGCTCAGGGTGGAGGGGGGTGGGGCAGCTGGGGGTAATTCAGTGGGAGAAACCCTGGTGCTACAGAGACAGGCGTCCCCGGGGGGTCGTTATCTCAAAATAATTCAGCTCTCCAGTCCTTCTCTGGCATGGGGCCTGGCTCTGCTCTCACTTACCCTGGGGATATAGAAGCCCCCCCCACCCCCACCACATCATTCCCCTGTCTGTGAGGCAGGATCATGAGCTCCATTTCAGAGAGGGGGAAACTGAGGCACGGGGGAGTGAAAATTGCTTGAGGTCATGCAACCAGCCAGAGTAAGAGATGAAATCAGAATCCAGGACTGTTGCCTCCCAGCCCCTTGCTCTAACCACTAGACCCCACGCCATCCAGCATACCACACCTACGCCGCTTGGGGCTTGAGGTACATTCCAAGCATTGCTCAGCCCGGCTTTACTGGCTACACCCACGAAACTTCTAGTGGGGTGGGAGAGTCTCTGCCGGATTCCTGGCGTTGCCAGTAACAAATAGCAGGGGATGAATCACGTGTGCTGGCTGCAGAAATACGTCCAGCGGCTCCTTAGGCTTCCAGCTGGCTACACCATCTCTGCTGTCCAGCACAGAGAGGCCTGGCACAACCCAGCGCTGAGAATCCCCGACTCGCCAGGGCAGGGCCTTGTCCCGGACAAGGTCAAGTCCTTGACCCTGGCTGCCAACCCACCTGTGAACAAGCCACTTGCTTTCATGGCTTCGGATCTGAGCTCCAGCCGGGCTCCATTCCTTGTAGCCAGCCTGGAGTCTGGGAGAACAGGTGCCAAAGGCGTATACCTAGTGGCGTGCACAGAGGGGCCGGCCCGCAGGTCAGCAAAGCTCAGTAAAAGCCCCTGCCGAGGGACTCAAATAAAGCGTCCGGCTTTTCCTAAGTGACCCAGCAGCAGGGAGCGGCGGGGTGCTGAGGGCTTTAGAAAGAAATCTGACCCATAGCTACCAGTGAAATGCAGCCACCTCTGGGGTGTGACATGGCAGCTGTTTCACAGTGGTGTGGCACCACAGTATGGGACAGGACGGGAAGAAGAACCTGAGCTCAGGGCCCCGCTGTGCCAGGTGTTGCACAAACACAAAGGGCAAGACAGGCCATGCCGAAGGAGCTTCCAGGCTAAATAACTAATGGGTAAGAGGGGAAACTGAGGCACGGATAGGGGAAACTGAGGCACAGAGAGGGCCCCTGATGTGCTGAAGGTCAGTAGCTGAGCTAGGCCTAGACCCTGGCTTCTCTGCTCTGCCTACTAGACCCCGCTGCCTGCCAGAGCATTTGCTGCCTTTATACGGTTGCAAGAGCGAGATGTGGAACCTGGCCTCAGTGGCTGGCCAGCTCTTTCCTGCCCCGGACCCGGGTCCAGCCACAGATTCTGCTTTCGCTGCCGGGTTCTGCTGAGCTGTGCAGTGCGGCCGGAGGGGCCGAGAGCTGGGTTTGCAGAACTGCCTGGCTCAGCGAGACCAGCACCCCCGGGCTGTGCCCTCCCCACGTGCTCGCTGGAGGGGGAGGCCTGTTCTCCCGCTGAGTGCCACGTGGCCAGCACAGAGCTGACCACCTCCCAGCGCCAGCCATCCTGGGATTCACCATGCACCCCCCCGCTCCATGGAGGCGCTACCCTGGCTCTCTGTTGCCTGAGGCGCCTCTCCCCGCTTTACAGGGGAGATTTGGGGTGTGGGGTGGCTGTGGCTAGGGCCAATGGGATTAACTTATTCCCAAGGCTGTGTCCAGTCCCGTGGTGGGTTAAGACGTTCATGTCCTGCTTTTCAGCCTGGAAGGTTTGAGGCGAGATCCCATCCCCCAGCACTGGAATGCAGCCACTTCTGGGCTAGGATGCAGCCGCCAGGTCCCAGGCAAACAGCAGTTTAGGACAGGAAGCGAGGAAGACTCCTATTTCCTGCCGAAGCTGAAGAAGGGGGAGTGTGAGGGGACCAGGCCAAGCCACCGGGGTTCAGGGTTCAAGGGATTTTTATTGGCCAGTAGCCGCTTGGCTTTTACGGCTCAGCTGAGAGCCGCGTCTCTGGGGCATCCCCGGCGCTGCTCCGGGACGTCTGTCTGCCCCAATCAGCTGCTCCCTGGTGGTCTCGCATCCACGCTCGGCTCTGACTGGCCCTGCAGGGGGTAAACCTGGGACTCCCTCACACCCACACCCACCCCCACCCCCAACCATGCAGTGGTTGCTGGAACAGCTTTTATGGAGCGGGGAGCTGAAGGCGGAAACCACGTATTTGGGCTCCAAGCTCCAGCAGCCCTACTTCCAGCAACTGCGCCTCCACCCCACCCCCAGCCAGTCTGGGGGACACCCCCTCCTCCCTTGCAGCATCTGCGCTTGGGATGCCACATTTAGCTCCAGCAGGATCCCCCCCACCCTCCCCTCCCAGGCCTGGCCACCGCACCGAGCGCCCCACCAGCCCCTGCTTGCGGCTACGGAAGGGGAAAGCTAAGGCTGGGTGCCTGGCTGCATCCCGCTCCTCTAGCTCCAGGGCCGGAGGGGTGGAGACCCCAGACCCATTTCGCGTGCACTCAGGCCGCTGGCGACGCCAGAGCCGCTCCTCGCGGTGGGAGCTCCCTGACTCCCCCAGCAGGGGGCAGCGGTGTCCCTCCTCCGCCCCATTACAGGAGCTGGTCCATAGGGCTGGGGCAGCAGGACGCTCGCCCTTAGAGACTCCCCCTGCCCCTTCTCCGGGGCGTTGTGGGGACGCTGCTCTGTCAAGCACCCCATTGCCGGCCCCGCAAGCAGCAGCTGGGGCCCAGGCCAGCCCTGCCTCTGGCTCCCGCGTGCAGAACCCAGCAGGCACAAGCAAGACAAAGCTCCGGGTATCTGCTGCCTGGCATGGAGTGGGGGAACTCCCATTCATCTGCCATCTGCCCAGTCCCAGCTGCGGGGAGAAGATGGGGGCCGCATGGCAGAGCAGCAGGGGGGCTCAGCGCTAGGATGCGGGGGACGCTTGCTCCTGGTGCCCCTCTTTGCAGCTAATCACCATTTGGGGCCAGGAACGTTCCAGGTCGGAGGAGAACTTAGGGCTAGTCGGGTATTTGGTGCCACCTCGTTGTTTAATTCCAGGGAATGGCCCAAGGCCCGTAGCTCTGACGCGGCCGGGCTCAAGGAGCAGGAAACGGGCTTTTGCTCCCAGCGCCAGGAACCCTCTTCCAGCCGACACCCCCGACCCAGGCTGGGTCCTGTTTTCCTGGGGGGCCGGGCCCTGGGTTTTGGGGCTGCTCCTTCGGGCTGGGTCCATCTTCTGCCTTCCCTCTCCCACCCCGCGGCAAAGCGCCCACCCCCGAGGTCACCTGCCGATCCCGAGGAGGTGTGAACTCCCCCTGGAACGAGGTTACGCCCAGCCCCGAACAACCCACATTGGACGGCCTGGCTCGGGCCACGACCGAGACCCTGGTCAGGGAGCCGGGAGAGGACGGGGCAGCTGCACCAGCAATGAGACCCACTGCGGCCTCCTCTCCACCTGGGTCAGGAGAGCTGCCCAGCGGGTAGGGGAGTGATAGGGAAGCCGGGACTTTTGCCGTTAATGCCAGCAAATCCCCCGCTTCCGCGCACACCCACTTCCCGGCCTGGGCCACGGCAGAGCTGCAAGGCGAAGGGAAAAGGAGAGCGACAGGATGTGGCGGGCCGAGGGGGTTGAAAAGCCCCGGGCTGTGGCGGAGACCGAGAGGGGAAGCTGCAACTCAGCCGAGCGCGTCGTTCCCAGCCCACGGCCAGGAACAGAAACGGGTCCCACGCACAGCGCCAGTGATGGCTCACTGCTCCTGCTACCCCCAGCCAGGCCCGGGGCATCCCCTCACCCGCCCCCGCCAGCTCTGCTGGTGCCCCTCAGAGCCCCCTTCTGTCCCCTCCCTGGGGCCCCCCCGGCTCGGTCGGTGTCTGCAGCCCCCTGCATGTCATCTGATGCACTTCAGCCACCCCGGGCATGGGACTGGCAGCCCCAAGGACTCAGGCCTCCCACTCCAGAGTGACCCCCGCTCCAGGGTCTGGGGCCAGGGCCAGCTCTGCCTCTGTCCGCGGTGCTTTTCTCGACCTGGATACGGCTAGTGGTCAGGCTGAGACCTGCCAAACTCGTCTCACTCGTGAGGCTCCCAAGCAGCCATCAGGGCTTCATTGAGCTGGGCCAAGAGCTCCCCCCACACCTCTCCCTGCCCCACGGGCTCGCCAGTGAAGGGGAGCTCAGCTCTGCGTGCAGCGCCAGTGGGTCTGGGGAAATTTCCCCTTTTGGCAGGTCTGAGATGAGGCACCTGGGCAGCAACTGCAGCCAGAGACGTCCCCGGAGGGCAGGGCTCAGGTACAAAGACCAGGGCAGGCCGTGGGCAGAGCTCGGGGGGCGGGGGGGGGGCTGCGCCGGTCTCCAGCCCCCTGCCTAGTGCAGTGATGCCCCCCCCCACCCGACACACAGCCCCCTGGGCTCCTTCACACACACACAGTTCTGTGTTTGCTCCCAACCCCTACCTACAGCCCCCAACCCCTCTGTACTATTTAACCGGTTTGGCCTGACCTTGGGTAAAATATCCCCCTTCACACACACCCTGCCCCGCCTCCCCAAACATGGAGGGGGGGGGGTGCCCCAGGCCCACCTCCCTCTCACTGTGCCAGGCGAAGGGGCAGCCCCCTCAGCCCACCCCAGGGCCAGTGCCCGGCTCGCAAAACACCCTGCTCAGGGAGCCTGACTGGAGCCATTGGCCGCATGTCAGCATGGGTGGGGGTGTGTGTGTTTGTGTGTGCACGGGTGTATGCACATGCATGTGCATGTTTCCACGTGTGTGTGTGTGTGTGTGCGCGTGCGTGTGCACGCGCACAGGTAGGCTTGTGCATAATTGCATGTGCCTGCACGTGTACATGTCTATGTGTGCAAGGTGTGCGTATGCGTGCATGGGAGTGTACTTGTGCCTGTGCGTGGTCAAGACACCCGCCCCTGGGTTCCTTCCATGCAGCTCTGCCAGGTGGTGCCCCCGGTGGAGGTGCCCCCTGGCCGAGGGCAGCGGCTGGGCTCAGCCGGGCTGCCGGAGGCTCCTGCCATCCCCTCATTCATCTGTTTCCCCAGCCAGGGATTTCCTGGGGAAAACACAGACTCCAGCTGCCCGCCCAGCGATTCCCACCCACCGGAACATGCCCCTGCCCGTGTGGCGCTGGCTGATGCGCCAGCAGGACTCCGGATGCGCTCGGGTTATCTCCCCTGACCGGGGGTGGGCCTGGGGGGCCCGGGCAGGCCGGCTGCGTCACTGCTCAGGAATGCTGGTTGGCAGCACACAGCCGGCATGAGCCGCCGAGTTCCCAGCAGTCGCAGGAAGGGCCCCGGAGTGTTCGCCCGGCTCCCCCAGCTTGCCAGTCTCCCTTTGCCTGCTTCTCCACCCCACGCTTGGGGCACGGCCTGGCGGGGTGGGGGGGTTCAGGTAGCACTAAGTCCCCTTCGCGTGCCCCATGCCCGGGGCTCAGCTACAGCAGCCTCGGGGTGGCTCTACCTTCTGCTACGGCCCCTGGGGAGCAGAGACTCGCCATGGCACAGGGCGCTCGGGCCATGCCCCAGATCCATCCCCTGCATTGCGGCTGGGGGAAGGGCGGGTGCAGAGCCCCTTATGCCAGCTCCACACCACCCTATGTGGCCTCTGGTGCCGGGGTCGGGGGCGGGTCCTCAGGGGCAGCTTCCACCAACTCCAACACCCCTTAGGCTGCTGGGGGACGGGGGAGGCCTCAGCGTCCCTGAGACTCAGGCACACAATGGGGTGAGGTCGTCGGGATTTGATTGTGATGAACCTCCCGGCCCCGCCAGCAGCAGCCTCAGCAAAGGGCCCCTGATGTGGGTGGGCCAAGGGCGGCTCTGTTCTCCGTGGGAGCGGGGGCCGTGTCCCTGAGGCCAGGCGGCGCGGGGGTGGGGGGTGGAGGCTGGGCAATGGGCGTAAGCAGGCTGGCCTAGCTCACCCCGCCAACCGCAGCTGCTCCCTGCAGGGCACCCAGGGGCAGACTGCTCAGGAGAGGTCGCTCCTGAGGCTTCAGAGTCCATGACAGGGGCTTGGAGCTGCAAACGTGAACGCAGGCACTGTCCTGCTGCATGGTTGTGTGCAGATGCAGGACACCAGCTGGGACAGCAGGGGGCTTTATGGGAGTGCCCGTCCCTGTGCCAATCACATGCCCAGCCCAGCTCGTCCTTTGGACGGGACCTGCCCGGGTCCCGAAGGGTCTTAGGGCATGATCCAGCCCAACTAAAGATCTGCCTCCATATACCCACTCACCCACAGGACTCCTGTCTAGCCATCCAGCCTTCCTCATATACCCCTCCCACCCACCCACCCATCCATCCATCCATCCATCCACCCATTGCAGAGCTCTAGCCCAAGGGGGAACATCTACAGTGGGATTTGTAGCATTTCACCATGAGCCAGAACCAGCTGATCTGGGCTTTGAGTCTCGCTCCCGTGGGGCTTTTTGCAGTGTGGGCGTCCGCTAGCTGGCATGCAGGTCTGCCCGTGCCCAGCCGCCTCCGTACATTGATCCCAGCTGAGCTCTCCCTCACCACAGGGGCAGAGCACATCAGTGGCCATTCACCGTCTGGCTGTGCCCGGTGCCTGCTGGGCTGCGCTGCAGGAACCAGGGCCTGGCCAGCAGCCGGGCTTTTCCCACAGCAGGGCAGGTCTGCAGGGCATGGGCGGGTGTTTAGGGTTTTATAGCGGGGAGATTGTCCTTGAATGGCTTAACAGCAGGATATTTGAGATAGCGCTGGGCACGTAAACACCACAGTGCACATAGAAAACAATCCCCGGGCATCCTGCCCTCAACTCTGCTGCCCAGAGCTAGGGACAGAACCCAGGAGTCCTGGTTCCCATTTTCCCCAGAGCCCTGGCTCCCAGCCCTACTTGCTCCAACCACTAGTCCCCACCCATATCTTTCCCAGGTACCCCACCCCGTAAGTCAAAACTTGCTCACACGCTAGGGACTTGGAAGGCTTTTCAATGCCCCAGGCCTGCTGGGCATGAAGCAGTTTATTACAGCCATGATTTTCAAACGCTCCTAAGGGAGTTAGGTGCTCAAATCCTATTGAAATTCTATGAGAGTTGGGTTCACAATTCATTTAGGCTCTTTTTGAAAGCAGCTGAGTGGCCAGAGGATTGGACTCGGATGCAGGAGACCTCGGGTCAATTCTATGCCTCGCTCCGCCTGCTGGCTGCCCTTGGGCAAGACCCTTCCCCACTAGGTCTCAGTTTCCCCAGCTGTAAAATGGGGATAATTGCGATGGAGGGCAATTTCCTGCACTATTCTGGATGCCATCACTGAATGACGTTTACTGCCTTGGAGATCCATTGCAATAAAAAAAAAAAAGATGCAGTTGTGGCCGTGTTACTGTCGGGTTATATATAACCTTTCCAGGAGCCGTGACTAATGTAAACCTCGGATAACTGGTAGGACCGGCAAAGGACTGATGTGGGTTTCCTAGAAGCACCTTGGCTGCATCAGAGCCCTGCGGCCAGTGGGGATGAGGGGTGTAAAACATACACCTTGCTGCTCACCCCCCAGGCTGCTGTGGAGTGATCATTGATCAGACGCCCCGCCCCCATGCTCTGATACAATCCCAGCACATGGACTGAATCCTCAGCTAGAGGGGCCCGGACCCTGGCTGAGGTGTCTGCACTACACACTAGATCCCATGACCACTCTGGAGCGTCCACACAGCACGCTCAACCTGGGCTCCCAGCTGGGCTAGCGCACCCTCACCGCCCTTCTGAATCCGGACTGCGGCTTGAGCTGCGTCCACACGGCAGAGCTCGGGACCCGCGTCACAGCAGGACTGGGAGCCTGCCCTGCCCCTGTAGGGCCTGAGTGCTGGCTGACCTAGGTCAGGCTGAGAGGTGTGTGGACGGACGTGGGGGAAGGGGGGGCCCTTAAGCACAAGTCTGAGTCAAGAGTCCAGGTTTGGGGCGCCCCTGTAGGCAGACTCTGCGCAGCCCTGGGCAAGCTGGTCCGCTGATCTCTGGTTACCCCTGGTGGCTGAAATAGATAACACACCAGCTGTTGTTGCTCTTTCCATTGCTAGCTTTCCAGACTCGGGCCCTTGTTTTGGTGCCTAGATGGGAGCTAAGCCCTGGAATATCCAGTTGCTGCTGCCCCCTGGGGAATCCCAATTCCCTTGGTTTCATTTTCTCTCCTCCTCACCGAGCCTGCGGGGGTTGGGCTGGGTTTCACAATGACCCGGCCTCTGTCTGCGTGGCATAAGTTGGTTTCAGGGCAGCTCGTCTTTGTCTCGGCTGCAGTTTTCCTTTCCTGGTCCTAGCCGTGGGCGGTGCTGTGGGGCGACGGGGCGCGGATCGCAAAGCACTTTGCCCTTCGCTACTGAAGGCTCCCAATCTGGAGACGTTGAGCGCAGAGCGGGGGCTGGCAGGCCAGGAATAGAAACAGAAGCGTCCTGGCTCCCAGTCACCTGCTCTTACCGCTGTCACAGGTGCCTTGAGATCCAATTCTCTGCTAGCCCATGCTCCACTGCCCCTTCCCCCCACAAGTTTTCCCACTGGCCTCTGCAAGACCCATCCCTCTTTGCAGCAGAGTAGCACCTATTGGCTACAGTAGGCTCTGCTGCCGTGGGAGTAGGAGACTAGCTGGCCAGGTGATGGGTGTGTCTGGGAGAAGACAGACCCTGTGGGTGGAGCTAGAGATGGTGGCTTGTTTACAGTGCAACCGACCACAACACACTGTTTGCACTGCCACGTGAGACCACATGAGTGTGAGTTCAGGGCTAAGCTCTGGCTGCATCCGGCTGCAGATTCTGCACGGTCCGGCCTCTGCCTTCCTTAACTTTGCAGGCAACTGTGGGTGAGCGTCTGAGTCAGTTCTCACTGGCTCCAGTGTCAATCAGGAGTGACTCCACTGAGCTCAATGGGCCCGGATTTCTGCTTCCCCCGGTGTAAATGAGGTGTGACGCCCTTGCAGTTACACAGAGATAGAAACGGGCCGATGGGACACAGGCGCCGAGTGGCTTTTCCTTCTCCTGTGCAGCCTGGACAGAAGCACTTAGAGGAAATGCAGAGGCAGCTAAGGACGCTGGTGAAACTGACTAGAAAGAGGGTAGAGAGCGGAGGTGCAGGAGGCAGGGTCAGTGCAAGGATATTTTGCGCCCTAGGCAAAATTTTCACCTTGCGCTCCCCCTCCCACAGCCCAGGGAGTCGTGCAGCAGATCCCCCCCTCCGCCTGCCCGGGGAGCCCCCCCGCGGAAGCTCCCCACCCCACCTCATCTCGGCTCCGCCTCCTCCCCGGGGCACGTCGCCCCGCTCTAATTCTCCTTCCCTCCTAGGCTTGCCGCGCCAAACAGCTGATTTGCACCACAAGCCTGGGAGGGGGGAGAAGTGGAGTACCCCCCCCCGCACACCGTGGCAGCTCCCCGCCCCAGCTCACCTCGCCTCCGCCACCTTCTTTTAGCATGCCAATCAGCTGTTTGGCGCAACAAGCCTGGGAGGGGAGGAGAATTAGGGCGGGGCGGTGTGCTCAGGGGAGGAGGCAGAGCGGAGGTGAGCTGGGGTGGGGAGCAGTTCCCCTGTGCAGCCCCTCCCCCCATTACTTGCTGCGAGCGGCCCTCCCCGCGCTCCCCTGCCCCAGCTCACCTCTACTCCACCGCCTCCCCTTTTTGGCGCATCCCAACCACTTGGCACCGTAGGCAGTTGCTTAGTTCGCTTAGTGGCTGCACCAGCCCTTGCGGGAGGGAATCTATTTTATTGGCCCAGCTTCTGTTAGTGCGAGAGAAGTTTCGAGCAGCTGCTTCAGGGCTGGGAAAGGTACCCAGCACCCCACCGCTACACAGAGCAGGGAACAGATAAGGCGCTAACATTGTCAGAGACCATTCAAAGGGACGCGGCCCATTAGCACCATTGCGGTCATAGGACCAGAAGTGGGATCGACAGTGCTGTAATAAGCCATAAATCCTTTGTCTTTATCAAGACCAGGATTTTTAGCATCTAGCAGAGGTATGAATTTAAGCTCCTGGGCTCATCTTTGGAAGGTGTCGTTCAGGTTCCCTTGGAGGCTGAGAGGTTAGATTGTGATCACTTTGTGATACATGGTTGCCCATGGGTGATGTGGGGTTTGCATCATTTGGTATTGTCTGGTGTGAATTCATCTGTGAGCGTAGTGATTGTCTGGGTTCACCCACATCGCTGGGGCCGGGGCATTTAATGCACTGGATGAGGTATGCCCCACGTGGTGATGGACATGTGCAGGACCTCTGGATTCTGAAAGGGGTGTTGTGGGAGGGGCTGATCATTGTAGCAGTGGAGACAGGTCGGCAGGTTTTGCATCTGTTGTTCTGGCAGGGTCTGGTGCCACTGTGAGTGGGTCTGTGGGGAGTTTGCTTCTGCTGATGAGCTTGGCAAGGTTGCGGGGTTGTTTGAAGGCCAGAAGAGCGGGGTCCAGGAAAGATTTCTTTCAGGATACCGCACCAAGTATCAGTTGTAACCATTTAATGCTACCCCATAGGAGATCCACTGTGGGGTGGTAGGTGACAACTAGTGGTGTGTGTTGGAGGTGAGGGGCTCCATATTGAAACTGGTTCTCTCAGGGTATTTGGGTTGCCCATTCCATGATGCAATCTACTTCTCTGCTTTTAAGTGTGTTAAGGAGTCTATCCTGTACTTTGTCCTCAGAGCACATTCGCTGATACTTGAGTGTCTGGCTGTAGATAACAGATTTCTTGGTGTGTTTGGGGTGGTGACTGGCTCTGTGAAGGGAGGTGTGGTGATCCCTGGGTTTCTTGTATATGGTTCTCTGTGGGGTTCCATTGATGAAGCTGATTGTGATGTCCGGGAAGTGGGAGTGCTAAAGGGAGAGTTTAATGGAGTTGTGGTGGAAATCTATGAGGGAGTTTAAGCCAGCTGACCAGAGGATGAAATTATCATTGCTCCAGCTAAGGTATATCATTGGCTTTGTGGCACATCTGTCCAGAAATTCTTCTTCAGGTCGGCCCATGAAGAAGCTGGAACATTGAGAAGTCATCCTAGTACCCATGGCAGTACCCATGGTTTGACCAAAGCGCTTGTTGTTGTTGAATGTAAAACTGTTCTGGGTGAGGATGAAATGGATGAGTTTGGCGATGTGTTTGGGGTGGATATCTGAGCGTCGTCCCTTGTCCTGTGGATATTTGAGGCAGGCAGCTATGCCTTCATTGTGAGGGATGTTGGAGTAGGGGGAAGTAATCTCCATAGTGGCAAGGATGGTGTTCGGAGGGAGGTTGTTAATGCTGGGAGATTGTGGAGGAAGTTAGTTGTGTCCTGGAGAAGGCTGGCCCTTTGTGTGGTGAGTGGTTTGAGGATGGTCTCTACAGGTCTCGATATTCCTTCAGTAAGAGAGCCATGGCCAGATATGATGGGGTCTGCCTGGGGTCCCTTGTGTATCTTGGGAAGCATGCAGAAGGTCCTGGGGGTGGAATCATGGGGAACAGGGTTGTAGAGTTTCTCTTGAGAGTTGTTTGGGGAAGGATTTGATAATACCGTTCAATTCCTGGGTGAATTGTGTGTGGGGGGGGTGTCTTCTCTGCGCTCTTCCTAGTAGGTGGGTGTCAGAGAGTTGTCACCTGGCCTCGTTAATGTAATCATCACGGTTGAGTACTACAATGGTGCCCCCTTTGTCTGCGGGTTTGATCCCTATCTGGTGGGTTAGCTATCAGGGACTGTGTAGCTGGTCTCTTGGTGGTAGAGAGCTGTGGATGGATGTGGTGTTTTACTAAGGATTTCTATTTTTTTCCCTGATGCAGTCAGTGTAATGATGACAGTGTGATTTCGTCTATTGTGGGGTCATATGATTCTTTTCCCTTATGACTGTCGGTGAGGACCTGATAGTTGCAGGTTGTGTCACTATTGTTGTGAAAGAATTCACAACATTGTTGTGAAATTGAAGCAGAGTCAGCAAAAGAATTCTAGTTCTCCACGTTAGTACAATCCCAGATTTCGTGGTGAGGTGAAAGTTCATTCCCTTGTAGAGTACAGACAATTCAGCTCTGGCTACAGGTGGTCTTGATAAATGGATGCTATTGGTGTATCGTGTAGTGTCCTTGTGGGTCCTGGTGCCCTGGTTTCTCTCGGAGGAGGGGTTCTTGTAGTTGGTTCCACTTTTTTGTTTTGTGTTGGACAGCTGGCATCAGAGGGGGTGGATAGTTGTTTTGGGTTTCTTGCATGGTCTCCAGGTAGGATTCCTGATTTTTCCCTTCCCATGTGTGGGTCCATATGAAGATTTCTTGTTTGAGGGGGTCCCTTCTGGAGTATGTGAGGTCCAGGCGAAGGTTCCTCAGCTTTTCGGAAGTCCTGCACAGCTGGTCAGTGTATTTGGGGCTGTATGGTCAAGGTTAGAGGGTTGTGGAGAGTCATCTGTTAGGCTTTGCTTCCTTTTTCTTTGCATTGAGGAGTTGCCATTTCACATGCAAAATTCAGCTGTCTCCCTTTGTTGTCATGTAGGCAGGTGGGTTGTCATGTAGCCAAGTGGGTCCCTGACAGTGTGAAATTCACCAGGCTCACGCCACCGTCCCAGGCAAGCAAAGCTCAGAGTTTAAGGGTCCAAATTCCACAACACACCCTTAACTTCAAGTATGTGTGTAAGGCTCATTGACTTAAGCATTCTGGTGAATAAGGGCTTTAGATTGTAACCTTTTAGGGGACTGCTGTCTCTCGCTCAGCCTATGCAGGAAACGCCACCCCAACACCCCAAACTTAGCTGAGGACCCTAGATCCTATTGTAATACAATAATCATATAACATTATTCTTTACACATTTTTTTCCAGCTCCAGCCCTCCTCTCCCCCCGCCCCTAAGGTTTCTCTGCACATCCAACCCTCAGCCAGGTAACTAATACCGAATACTCTTTTTTTATGGTCTTCAAGTTGGCAAAAGTAACATACTTCTTAAATGGGGGGAAAAATATAAGCCCACAGGGAAACATCAGCTCATCTTTAATAAAAAATAAATTAGATTTCCACAAGAAAACCCAGATACAACCTTTATAATATATAGTTATATATTTATATAATCTGGACACTCTGAATGGCTTTGCAGTAAAAATTTTCTATAAAATGTCTTTAAAATGCCTTTATTTGTCAGGAGGTTTCTACCCCCGGCTACCCTCTTCTTCAGCCAGCTCTAGCATGGTGTGTTCATGTTGTCGTCCAGTGGCTGGTCCACAAGAGGTTAAAGGTCTACTACAGACAGTGCCTAAGACAGGTGATGCTTTTGCTCGACTGGTAGCGGCATGTGCTTTCTTTTTTTTCCTCTTGAAGATCCCAAGTTCAAATCCTGTGTATAGCTCGAGCAGGCAGGTGGGGACGACACGCGGACAAGAAAAGTGATGGGAAATCCAGGGGCCGATCTATAACCCGTGAAGTTAATAGCACGGATCCCGCTGGGCTCAAGAGAAGCGGAAAGACGTGACGGAGCAGCAGTTCAGAGATGCTCTCCCCAAAGCGGCCAGCCGGCCCCTGCAGTCATCCACACGGCCTGAGGGCGTGTGCTCTACAGAGGAGGAGGTTTGCTCTGTCGGTTCCCCAGACAAAGTAGGGACAGGGAAGGAAGTGGATGGGGAAACAACGGGAAGGGACTCATGCAAGCTTGACACACACGCGGGGGCTCACACCAGCACCCGTAGAAGCTGCTGCACTGGGTGTGTAGGGTGAGCTCCTCAATGGCAGGGGCGCCCCCTAAGGGTAAGAGGGGAGTCCAGGTTCCTGCTGCCCGTTTGGTCCTTGGCCTGGTGCTTTTGTCTGCCAGGAGCTGGCCTGAGAGCCCAATCTCCGAGCTGTGTTGCCTCCATGCCCAAAGAGAGGCCTTGGAGGCCTCAGACGTGGGGTGGGACATATAGAGCACCGTTACGAGGAGTCCGGCTGGCACGGTGCCCCGCTGGGCTTCGCAGCTTCACAGGACACAGGCGACGCGAGGGTCCGGGGTCCGCGGGAGACGCATTTCCCAGCGGGAAGCACCAATTCCTTCCGGTGGAAGGGGGGTGGGTGTGGGCAGACATCCTCATGGCCCTGAGGAGAAGTCAGCCTCAAAGCCTGTGGCGGCCCCTTCCCGTCACCGCCGGGCCTGTAGGCAGCGTTGGTCAGTAACACACAAGGGCCCCTGCTGGCGTGAGCGGCGGACAAGCGCCCGGCACTCAGACCCACCCAGGATCGGGCCCCAGATCTGCGAGCAGAACTGGCCTCTCCAGCGACGGGGAAGATCTGTGGCCGTGGGATGAGCCAGGCAGGCGACCTGGCCGTGAGCCTCGTGCAAAGCCGCCCCGGCCCCTCGCTCCTCTTCCCTGCAGGCAGAGTCTAGTTGTCCCCTCCTCGCGGGCTGCTGGGTCGCCTTGGCGGGGGACCCAGGAGCGTCTGTGGGGTCCGTCTGAGTCCTCCCCAAGAAACACGCCCGTCCCCCCCCCCGACGAGCGGGCAAGAGCCAAGCCCCCATCTCTGGCCGGCTGGCACCGCTACCGGCTCTGCATGTCCTTGCTCCGCTCCACGGCCCGCGAGCAGGAGGCACAGCACGCCAGCTTGTAGTACGAATAGACGCAGAGCCGGGCCTGCACCACCAGGGGGCAGTTGTGGTACTTGTCCCTGCAGTTCTCGTCTGGAAAGAAGGGGGCAGCCGTGAGGAGCCGGGGCTGGGGAGCTGCGGGGAAGCCCTGTTTGGGTCCCACACCCCCAGCCCTCGGCCGGCTTCCAATCTATCACCGCCGCTCGGCACCCGCGGAGCAGCCGTCGCTCTCAAAGGGGTTTTACCTAAACAGGTGACGGGGGCAGGGCTAGAAGTATGGTCCACTGTACAGAAGGGGAAACTGAGGCACAGAGAGGCAAAGTGACGGCTATGCAAAGAGAACCTGAGAGTCCTGGCTCTCACCACTGGCCTACGCTGGGAATAGGACCCAGGAGTCCTGGTTGCCAGTCCTTTGCTCATACCCCCAAGCCCCCACCTCTAGGGAATCCCGCTCCCAGCATGAGGCTTGGAAGGGGCACCCCTCGCTCAGGGAGTCCCTCCCCTCTGTATCAGTCTGCATCATTTCCTGTTGAGCACCAGGTCCCGGCCGCTGGGTCTGCCCCACAGCCTCTCCCGCCTGCCCTGGGCTCCCTTTGGCTGCACTGTGCTTGGGGAGCTGTAAGGGGAGGTACACAGATGGACCCAGATGGGGGAGGAAGTGAGGAGGAAAGGGGGAGGGGGGCTGAGTAGGCCATGGGGCAGTTGGTGTCCCTTACCGAGCTCGGGGATGCAGGGCTGGGTATTACAGGAGCGTTTCTTGATGGGCTTGAGCTCCGACGGGCAGAGGTTGCTGAAAGTTTTGTTCTGGGTCAGGCACTGCACCTCTCGCACCTGGACTCCTCCCACACACGACTTGGAACACTGAGGGGGCAGACAGGGGGTTAGGAGAGGGATCGACAGCCCCCCCAGTGCTCTGCAGCTGGTGTGTAGGGGAATCAGCCTCCCCACCCAGCACAGAGATGCAGCCACCTCTGGGGCAGAACATGTCAGCCGGCAACAACCACACAGCAACACTGCCCAGGGAAATCACTCACTCAGTGCTGAAAGGGTTAGGGTGCAACAGCTGTTGAACAGCAGTTTAAGACAGGAAGTGAAACTGGATCCTGGAGAGGTCTAGTGGGGGGTGGGACAAGCCGACTTGGCCAGGACACTAGGTTTTATGCTGGGATTTTTTATGCCATGCTGTGTTGATCTTTCTGAGGCTGGGGGCAGCCTAGAGCTGACACGCTGAGTGACACTCAGCCCCCTGCTTTTCCCCGACTGCCCTGCAGGAAATGCTGCCTCTCAAGTATCTGGCAAACAAATAGCCACTCATTATACCAAGCCAAACCTCCAGGGCCTGGAAAAACAGGCAGTCAGACTGGCATGGCCACAGGGCGTGTACTGCACTGCCCTCTAGTGGATGGGACCAGAATGGTTCAGCTGCATGTCATAGCCCCTATATGGCTTCTGTCTGAAGGAGAGTCTCCCTAGGCTCAGCTGGCAGGGGCCTGGGTTGGGGGTGGGAGGATCCAGGTTCACCTCCGTGGGAGCCCAGGAGCTCAGGTCAGTGCGGGGAGGGGCCTGGCCAGTCTGGGGCCCCGCAGGATCTCACCGCGCTCCAGGAGGTGGAGAACCAGCGAGCGTCGCAGGCACTGTCGGTGCAGGGCTGTAGGGAGGGCGGCTTCTCCAGGGGGGCGCACTCCGAGGCCTCCGTCACGTTGAACTCCGAGCCCAGCTTGCTGACACAGATCACGTCCCGCCGCTGGGTGCCGGTGCCGCAGTCTGCCGAGCACTGTGGGGGGGACGGGGGGAAGGGAAGGGGGTTCAGTCCGCGGGGGGCGCTCAGAGCAAGGCTCTTGTGTGTCACCCCCCCGGCACTGAGGGAAAACCCACCCGCGGCCTACCCGGACCGCTCGTCATTAGGGCACATCCGAACAGGACCAGGCCGGCCGTGGGAGAGGCTGATCGCTCTGTCTCTGTTCGCTGGCCAAGCAGCTGCTGTGCCATGTGTTTCCCAGACCTGCAGTGTGTCCCTGTGGGGTCTGCGAGAGACCTTGGCCCCCAGGCGGGCAGAACCGGGGCTGGCGAGTGCAAACACCGCCCAGGGTAGCCACACACAGAATGTCCCCGGGCCCACACCCTGCTCACTGCTGTAACAATCTGGGTACCGAGTTATGCCTCAGGAGAGCTTGTCAGAAAAGTCATCGTCTGCTGGTCAATACTGTCCTGATGAAATACGGGTGGCCACATTGTGATTGGAGGCCACGCAGTGTAAAGGGCCCCCAGGTTAGAGGGGAGGGGTGACCTCCTTAGGCTGGACTGTATGCTGGGTATGTGTCACACACACACATCCACACACCCATACACACCCTACTGTTTGTTATGCATGGGCGCACACATACACATCAATACATATGCACATCCTTGCATGCACACACACACACAGAGCACTGATTGTTGTGTATGGGCCCGTGTGCATGCACACACAGCGTTGATTACTCTGCAAGGCACATGTGTGTGCACTGATTGCTCTGCCTGGCACACGTGTGTGCAGCACACATTCCTCGCGCTGAGTGCAAACCATTCCAGGAAGCTGCAGAGAGGAGTCCCCAGGTCTGGCTCTGAGAGTTTCCCACCCAGCCCAGCCTGGTGCCCACACCCCTCCTCACCTGGCTCCAGGGCCCCGTGTACCACCTGACGGTGCGGCGGCAGGGCCCGCTGTTGCAGGCCCGCATGTCGGCTGGCTTGGTGCCCGCGCAGGTCTCCTCCACCTGCCCGTTGGCGTAGCTGGACAGACAGATCACGGAGCGGCGCTGGATCCCCGTCCCGCACTCCACCGAACACTGGGGCAGATGGGAGACAGCGAGAGATGCCATGAGGGAACCTGACCAGGGGCTGAGAGACGGGCACCTCCCAGCGCAGGATTCCTGGGGCCTGAGGCTATCTAGCCTGGGATGGCTCAGATCCCCCGCACCGCGTCTCATTACACAGGGATCCACATCCCCTCCCTGCCCCCGCTCCCTGGCCCCATGGCTCTCTGGGCCCTGCATCCATCCTTGTGCTCTCATCCATCCTTCGGCAGATCCACTCAGCTGCGCTCCCTCCTTGGGACACTAGAGGGCAGCACTGCCCAGCATTGCAGGGAAGCCCCAGCTTGGCTTCTCCAGGCAGTGAGCCACTGGCCAGTGTCTGCACCTAGCCCTTTCGTCCAGGCCCCCGACCCCAGGGGCTCAGCAGCCCCAGCCCTGGGGCAGGGAGCTTCTCCTACGGGGAAAGCCCTGAGGAACCCACTGAACTGATCCAGGATGGGCTGAGGGGTAGGGGGAGGGTCAACCTGGCACCAGCCTTGTTTCTGCAGAGACCTGGGTTCTAAGGGTCTCAGGTCACATGAGAAACGAGTTTGTTGGGCCTCAGCCATGTTCCTAGTGGAAGGGCTTCAGCATTGCAAGATCACTGCAAAGTCTGGCATGACTGGGTGGGCCCTGCTCCAGGAGCCCAAGGCTGGGCTAGCAGGGGGCTGTGGGTCAGGACTGAGGAGCACCGGCGGAGCTGGGGGGCAGGGCTGCGGGTCATGATTGAGGGGCACCGGCAGAGCTGGGGGTCAGGGCTGGGCTAGCAGGGGGTTGAGGGTCGGGATTGAGGGGCACAAGCGGAGCTGGGGGGGGCCAGGGCTGGGCTAGCAGGGGGCTGCAGGTCGGGACTGAGGGGCACCGGTGGAGCTGGGGGGCAGGGGGTCACCGACCGTGTTGCTCCAGTCGCTGTGGAACCAGCTGCGCACGCAGGGCCCCATGTCACAGGCCTCGTTGGCCGGGGGCCGGTGGCTGCCATTGCACTCGCCGTCGCTCAGCAGGTCGCCGTGGTTACTGATGCAGCGGATGTGGCGGGTCCGGTGGCCCAGGCCGCACAGAACCGAGCACTGTGGAGGGGGTAGGATGGTGTCACCATGGAGACTGGTGTCACCACGACAACGCCCCCCTATATGGGATAGGAGGGAACCCCACAAACACAGTCCTGCCCCCTCAGGAGTTCCCCTCCCTCATGGCACCCCCAGGCATCCCCTCCCTCCACAGCACCACCCTGCAAGAACCCCAGTTCAGACCCTTGGCCCCTCCAGACCCTTACTTCCCCCTCCTGACCGCTATCCCAGGTCAGGCCCTGAAGCATGGGAGCCACCCCACTCCGTGCCCAGCTCCCAGCACCAGCCCCGGCCCCGAGCCGTGGCCCGTCCTTACCGCGCTCCAGTTGGTGCGCACCTCCCAGTGGCTGCAGACACGGAGCTGGCAGGGCTGGGTGGGGCTGGGCTTCTCCAGCTGCCCGCAGTGCTGCGGGTGGACCATGGTGCTGCGGTTGGCATAGGTCTGGCGGCACAGGACCTGGCGGTGCTGGGTGCCCGGCCCGCAGGACTTGCTGCAGGCTGACCACTCGCCCACATCCCAGCTGCAGCCGGAGAGAGTCGGGGTCAGCCCGGGCTGGGCACCGGGGCCTTCCGGGCTCCAGGCCCTGCCCTACGGCCGTGGGCACCAGCACTGGGGGGGGCACCCACGGGAACCACAGTCCTGGGAGGGGACCCGCAATCACTACAGCCCTGGGGGGCGGGATTCGCACTCACTACAGCCCTGTGGGGCGGGATTCGCACTCACTACAGCCCTGTGGGGTCAGGACCCACACTCACTACAGCCCGGGGAGAATGAGGGGGACTCACACTCACTACAGAAGTGGGAGGGATTGGGGGCTCCCACACTCACTACAGCTTGGAGGGGGATGGGGGGGACACCCACAGTCACTACAGCCCCGGACCTGCCCTTCCTCCCCAGGGCCCTGTGTCCTTGGCTCCCCCTCCCGCCCCAGAGGGCATTGGCCAGGCCAGGGGGATGCAGATACTCACTAGGCCGGGCAGGGCTGGGTGTTGCAGGGTTCGTCCAGCGCGGGTGGTTTGGGGGCATCGGTGCATTGCTCGTCCCCCACCTCCTCCTGGGTGTGGCGCGCAGTACACCGGAACACGGGCTGCCAGAGTCCTGCTGAGACATGGGAGGGGTCAGCGTGGAGGGGAGAGGGAAAGGGGGCCCCATATAACACAGGAGTCACAGACACAGCTAGGGGGATAGCAGGGGTGGGGAAGAGGACCCCAATAACCTAGGGGTCATAGACATGGGGCAAGAGCCCCCCGATAACCTGGGGGTCATAGACATGGGGGGAGGGCCCCCCAATAACCTGGGGGTCATAGACATGGGGGGAGAGCCCCCCGATAACCTGGGGTTCATAGACATGGGAGGAGGGCCCCCCAATAACCTGGGGGTCATAGACATGGGGGGAGAGCCCCCCATAACCTGGGGGTCATAGACATGGGAGGAGGGCCCCCCCATAACCTGGGGGTCATAGACATGGTTAGGGGCCAGCGGGGGCTGGGAGGCCCCCCCAATAACCTGGGGGTCATTCCCGCAGTGCACGAGCTGCTGCAGGCTGCTGGAATTGTTGGGGAAGCCACCGCGTTTGCTCATGCAGCCGGCGGAGGGGGGGCATCAGGGAGGCAGGGAGGAATGGGGCAATGGGGTTGGGGAGCAGGGGGACAAGGAGTGGGGGAAGGGCAGTGTGGGGGTGGGAAGCAGGCAGGATGGAGATCAGGGGGACAGGGAGTGAGGACGAGGTGTAGGGGGGAATGGGTTGTGGAGGGGATGGGGATCAGGGGGATGGGTCTTGGGGGAAGGGGTGTAGGAGGGGATGGATCGTGGGGGACGGGGAGGAGAAGGGAACATGTTGCGGAGGGACAGTAATTGGGAGAATGGGGATTGGGGGCTGGCTCACTGGGGGGCACAGGGCGGAGGAGGGGACAGGTAGTGGGGAGAATGGGGATTGGGGTC
>ML677399.1:3368074-3379137 GCA_007922305.1 Dermatemys mawii | reverse complement strand
TGTACAGGGGTGTGTGTTTGTACACACACGTATGTCTCTGTGCAAGTCAGTGATGTCATGTACAGGGTCAGTGTGGGTTTCAGCTTACCCATGTGTCCATGTGTGCATGTGCCTGGCCTGCATGTGGGTGTATCTGTGAAAGCGTGCATGTGTTGGTGCACTACATACATGTAGCTGTGTACCGGTACATCTGTGTGCACTTCTCTGTGCACACAAGTGTATGTGCATCACACTGGCGGCCCCAGATCCCATTAGAAAATAGTCTGAGCTGCAAAGTGCCAATCTGGACCCAATCTCCCTCAAGCCTGGGAGCGCTGGGCTCTCTCAACGCATCAGCTCGTTGCCCCCTGGCTCATGCCCCTCACCAGTGCCAATGCCTGGTGCATTATAGGCTACCCAGAGCTGCACGGGAGGGAATGTACCAGACCCCTTCCTGCCCATGCAGGCAATCAGCCGAGACCCTGGAGCAGGAGAGCTGCCAGCCCTTATCTCAGTGGAGTGAGTGTGCAAGCTGGGTGTGAGGTGTCCAGCTGTGTGACGTTTAGGTGAGGCGTGCCTGCATGAGGTTATGACATGCGCACAAAAAGTGTGCATGTGCAAAGTGCACAGGTGATGCAGGAGAGGTACACGCCAGGTGTACATGTACTACGCACCTGAGTGCAATGCATCTGGGCAAAGCGTGCCAATGAAAGGTGTGCAGGCAGCACGTGTGAGCTGGGCATGTGCAAGGAGTGAGCATGCAAGCCGTGGGTGCCGGGTGTGCATATATGAGATGCACGCAAGTGTGCAAAGAAGGCAAACCAGGTGCGCAAGTCCAAGGCATGGACTTGTGATGCCCGTGCGCGAAGTGTGCAGGCAATATGTAAGCCACATAAGCTGTGTGTGTGCAACAGCTGTGCACACATATAAGGCACACACACGTGTATGTGTGCATGCAAGATGCGTGAGTCCCATGTGTGTATATTGCATGGGTGCACATATGAGCTTGCACAAGTCTCAATGCAAGTGCAGAGTCCCTTGGTGTGAGGAGCCTGGTCCCAAGGGGGCAGGAGGGGGCCCTGTCCTCCCCAACCCACCCCAGCCTGTCCCAGCCCTTACCCAGGTAGTTGGGGCTCCGGGTCATCTCGGTCACGTTGATCTTGGTGGCGCCCTGGGGGATCTCGAGGATTTTGTGGTAGCCGATGGGCACGTTGGAGTCGCTGAAGTTGCCCACTACCAGCTTGCAGGTGGAGTGGTCACCCCCACACACCCCGCAGCTGTCCAGCGTCCGGTTGGAGCCCAGGACCCCATCGCAACCGGGGCTCTGCGGGGTGAAGGCCAGGGAGAGACGGGCATGTGGGCTGGGACGGGGCCACGGTGATGGCCCCCCCGTCACCTAGATTCCCCCCCCCACCAGCCCCCCGGCGCCTCTGTGCAGAACAGACATGGCACCCCACTGCCCTGGCCATGTTCTGACTGGTTCCCGGGGCTTCCCCTCCCTGGGCAAAGCTTGGCCTGGCAGGAGAGGGGGCAACAAACCCACATCGCACTAGGAGCTGGGCTGAGACCCGACACACTCACCGCCCGACCCCCTGGCCCAGAGGGACCCCCCCCACACCTCTCCAAGTAGGCCCTGGAGCAGTCTGTCATGGAGGGAGGGGGTGACGGCACAAACACGGGTTCCCAGGTGAGCCTCTGAGAAACTAACCAGGGCCTGCCTTAAATCAGGGGGCTGCCCACTGTCGCCCAGGCCCCAACCGGACCACATCGGCCCCATCCCCCACGCGCTGACGCCTCGGCTGGCCCCATGGCCCCTCCCCAACACAGGCAGTCAACAAGAGAGGAGTACCTGGCACAGAGGGGTGCGGGAGGTGGGCTAGGAGAAGGGACAGGCCACCAGAGAGGGGCAGGGCCTGGGGGAAAGGCAGAGGGATCTGAGTCGGTGGGCGGGGGCTGCTTGGTGGGGCCGGGCTCTGGACGTTCCCCCCAGTGTCCTTCCTCCGGAGCCTGGATCACAGATGCCATACATCCCCCGGGGGGCTGTCCCATGGCTCCCTCCTTTAGCACCCGGGGGAAACTGAGTCACAGCGCACAGGAACTACTTGCCTAATGTCATTGAGGGTGTCAGTGGCTGAGCTGGGAAGAGAACCCAGGAGTCCGGGCTTCCCGCCTGCTGCTCTGACCCAAAGACGTCCCCATGCCCCAATCCAGGCCGGAGCCCGCCCTGTTCCCCCTCTCCCTTGATCTCCAGCCACAGACAGGGCCTAGAGCCGTGGGTCCTGGGAGGCGGAAGTGGGGGTTTCCCAGGGCACAGAGTTCCTCCCCGCCGAGACGTACACGCACCTCCCCAGCCCCTCCTCACTTACCAAGCACTCTCCGGCCACGCAGATGTCGAGGGAGCCGGCCTCGCATGGCGTGCCGTCCCGCACCTTCTCCGTGTGCCGCACATAGAAGCGGTACCCCACCGGGCGGCAGTTCAGTTCGCAGCGCTGGGAGCCCCGCACTGCAGTGACATGGAGCCGGGGCTCAGGGCGGCCCTGCCGGGGAGAACCCGGCGGGCGTGGGCACGGCAGAGCCTCGAGCCCGCCCCGGAGAGCTCCCAGCCCGGTTCATCACTCCCTTCCCCCGCCATCGCCCAGTGGCACCAACCCAGCACCTGCTCATCCCTAAAGTGGGGCTTTCCCAGGGCACAGCTAAAGGGTGGGGTGGGGAAGCTGCCCCGCTGCCCCCAGGGGTGGGCCCTGGCCAGCCTGGGTGACCCCCACAACACATGTAGAGGCTGACAGGCATTAGGGGGGCTTAAATCTTGGAGGGGGATTAAGGGGGCTTCTCAGCGGGAGGGGTCAGATCAGAGCATTGCACCCCCACTCCCAAGCTGGTGAAGCAACATGAGGCTGGTGGGGATGGTAGGTTCAGCCTAGTGCCCCGCACCCCTCCCCCACCCCCAGCTCTGGGTATGGGCTACCTGCCCTCGTGAAAAGCAGCCACTCAGCCAGGACTGACCCCAGGGAACGGACCAAGCAAGAGGCCAGAGAGACACCAGGCTGGGGACCCGGGGTGGGAGGGGAGGGGCAGGGTTGCTCTGGGGATCCAGGGGCTGCCCTGGGAGCCGCCTGGAGGCTCGCAGAGAAACCAGAGACACTTGGAGGAGCCCAAGGGGGGGGCGCAGCATCACAGGTGCCTTGTGCCCGGCGGGCACAGATGGAGCGAACAGGGCGCTCGCTCCTTACAACGGGACAGGAACAAAAAGATCATGTCTGGGGGGACTGCTGGGGAATTCGGGCGGCGGAAGGGAACTGGTCGCCACCTTGGGGAGATTGCTGGGGGATCTTTAACGATGGACCGGGATTTGAGGTTCATCTGCCTCCCCTTGCACTGAGAGGAGTGCGCCCCCTACTGAGACCCCCCCCACACACACAGCACAGCGCCCCCCAGCATGGCACTGACCGAAAGGGGAGAGCGCCCCCCTACTGAGACCCTCCCCTCCGCTTTGTTTCCAAGATCTCCTAGCCACTCGCTAGCCCAGCTCCCTCTGCATGCTGGGGTGGGGGGTGGCCCGGGGTGGTGTGGCTTCGAGGCTGAATGTCCGAGCCCTCCCAACCTCCTCCCTGGGCTCAGTAAGGAAACGGGGGTTGTGGGATGAAGGCGGGGAGGCAACTGAATGCCCCACCTTGTCTAGTCCTTCCCAACCCTCCACCCCCAGGCTGCATGCTGCCCCACGAAGGGTTAACCCCCCCCCCCGCCCCGCCGGCCCCACCCCGCTCCAGGCCAGGGTGGGATGGGGGAGCAGCCAAGACTTTTTAACATTTTCCAGAGTTTATTTTTACTAAGAGCTGCCGGCTCCGGGCGGAGGGGGGGGGGGGGATTTATCACCACAGCCCTCTCCCCCCTTCCGCATCCACATGGCTCCCTCTCCCGCCCGCCTCTCCCACCCCCCAAAGTGCGGCGATTGGCCTTTCGCTGCCCCATCTCGCCTGGCTGGCAAAGCCCGGGGGCTGATAGCCGGGCAGGGAACAAAGGGCTTTTTGTGTGAGCCCCTCCCCTCGCGGCCCCACTCCCACCGCGTCTCGCAGAAATCCAAATATTGGCCGGGAGCAGAAATAATACGGAGAGGGAGGGGCTGGGAGCGGGGTGGGGGCTACGGTGACCAGACCGCAAGTGTGAAAAATCGGGATGGAGGTGGGGGGTAATAGGAGCTTATATAAGAAAAAGACTCAAAAATTGGGACTGTCCCTATAAAATCGGGACATCTGGTCACCCTCGTGGGGGCTGCTCTCACCCTGTCGCCTCCTGCTCACTCCGGTTTTCCCGCGGTGGAGCGCGCGGGCCTGCTCCTGATTTCCCGCGGGGTCGCAGGCCAATCACGCCCCTACGCTCTACGGTTGGATGAACCCCCCTCCCGCCTTCTTTGGGGCAGAAAAGCTGGCAAGGGAGCAACCTGAGCCAGCCCCATCTGCCGGGGGCCAGGGCAGGATTCACGGAAGGACCCTTAGATCCTCCAGGCCTCCCTCTTGTATAAGCCAGGCCGGAGGCAGCCCCTCCATTGGCCCCCAAACGTGCATTCGGCTGAAGCACGGGAGACGCCCAGAGCTGGAGAAGACGCCGCTTCCTCAGGCAGCGCGTTCATCACCCTCGCTTGCAAAGATCAGTCCCTTAGTTCGACTTGGGACGGGTCTGGCTTGAGCCTCCAGCTCTCGGTTCTCGGCCAAACGTTCCCCTGCAGCCCCGCGGCACGATGCGCGGCCAGGACCGGCGGGCATCCCCCCCAGGAACACGAGAACGTGTTGACTCAGCTACTGGGGGCTGGATGGCAGCCAGCACCCAGCCTGGCTTTGTCACTGAGGCGTGGAGAGAGGAGGAAGGATGGCCCAGTGGTTAGCGCAGTAGCCTCAGTCTTCGAAGAGCTGGGGTTGTTTCCCTGCTCTTTCCCCAGCATCCTGTGTCCCCTTGGACATGTTACACAGGCCCAGCTCCTCCAAGGACGTCGGCTGCCCTTGCCCCACCTTGCCCCACAAGCGGCGAATGAAGCTAAAACCCTTACAGACTGGGAGACGCTCTGGTACCCCAGCAGTAGTAGCCAGTAAATAGCGAGCCCAGCTCCTGGGAAGGAAAATCACGCGGCGCCAATCTCCTGGAGTGGTTTGGGGCTGCTTCTCTGCTGACCAGACGCCTTGGGAAGTCAGTTACACCCGGGCCAAGCGGGATGCAAACTGCTGCTTGCTCAGGCAAGCCGCGCCTTGCCCTGTCATGGGTGGGCTGGCAAAGACCGGCGTCCTTTGAACACGTCCGCACCACAGTGGAGAAGAGAAAGGGCTGAGGGGCCCTTTCCGTGTCCCAAATGCCTTTGCTAAAGCCCTTCAAAGAAGGATATGAAGGAACCAAAGGGTTTATCTAGGCAGAGGTGTTGTCTGTGGCCATTCCAGCTGTGCATTAAACCACAGGCCTAACCCCTAGCTACAGCCCTCCGAAACCAGCGGGGTTAAAAACGGGGCAGACCCTGTGGTGCGACTGCCGTTACAGCCATGTAAAGGTGGGTTAGGCCACCTGTCCCGTCAATTTAACGTCTGCCAGGATCTACATCAGCGAAATGGCTTCTAGTTTAGCTTTTGGGGGCAGCCGCACGTCTCCGTTTCAAACAGTGTCTCCGGGTTTAACTTGCAGCTGCACATTGCCCCATTAGGAGCAGGGCCAGGTTTAAATCCGCGTACGAGCAGCCGCACTCCGCAGGGCACCGGTTTCACGGCGGCGATATGATCTCGCGGCTGCCTGGTTCAAAGAGTGCCCCGCTCCCCACGCTGGGTGGAGTTATACTGGTATAGAGGTGCTGATACCCCTCCAGCGTCTCTCCATAGGGGAAGAGGCTGGACATTGGAAGTTTCTGGCAGGGCCAGCCCACATCATTTTGGCATCTGAGGCGGGGAGCTCAAATGACGCCCCCTCGCTTGGGCCAAAACTTTGAAAGGTCTCTTGTGCCCTCCTTCCTCCAGCCCAGCACTCCACCCTCTCTGTGCATGGAGAGCAGAGAGAAGACATCTGCACCAGCAACAGACACAATTTTCTACACTCTGGGTCCTAGTGGTGCCCCCCTTCCTGCCCCGCCTCAGTTCCCCTCATGGTAAGGCCAGGCCTGGTTTCTGGGTTCACCTGAATAATCCCACCCAAACACCATGTGCTCTGCTCTCGGCCTGCCTCGGGGTCTGACCCCAGCAGCCGGTCTCCCCAGCATCTTCCAGGCCTGTTGTGCAGGGAGTGGGGAAGGGGCAGATTCGGGGGCTCTCTGGGCATCTGAGCGGGAAAATGGAGGCGGGGCGACCGGTGAGAGAGGGAGAAAACAGGGTGAACGAAGCAGTGGGAAGAGAGAGCGAAAATGGAAGCGGGAGGGACGGGGGAATGGTACAGGAGAGGACTCCGGCTCAGCCTGGCTGGCTGCCCCTCCTTTTGCACCACTATCATTCTTCGCAGCTCGTGAATCACTCGGGATGACTTTCTGCTCTCCCACTTCCAACCCAAACGTCCCGTCCCATCCGTCCGGGCGCTTTTCTTCCCCAGGCCTCTGAGTCTTGGCTGGATTCTCGGCCCCGCTGCTTCCCTCCCCACCCCACCCCGGAGATCGCAGGGCAGAACAACTGGGGGTTTCTGGGTAACCGAGCTGACCCTCAAAGCCCCGCGCTTTCACACCGGGAGCCAAAAGGGCGGTTTACCTGCCCCTTTGCAGGGATGTCCATTTGTACAGCGGCCTCTGAAGCTGGAGCCCCCGCACTGGCTTGCAGTGACACTCGGGGGACGTCTCCACGGCAGCTGGGGTGGGTGGCTGTTGCACGTGGCCCCCAGACCTCTCCGCAGATGCTCAGTCCCACCCCCAGCCGCCGTGTAAACGAACCCCTGGCATCCTCTCCTCCCACTGCAGGCGCCAGGCTCCTAAATACCTTTAAAAAGCCGGCCCCCCATGTGCCTAAGTTGCTTGGGAAAATGACACTGAGACTCCTCAGTCATGTCGGCCCCTTTAATCTCACCCCAGGCCTGAAGTGACCCCAAAAGTAGGCGCCAGGCTCCCCCCACCCAATTCACTTTCACGGCGCAACCCCACCATCTACTACGGCCCGTGATCTTCATGACCCTGGGCAAACAGGGCGTAAAGAGACTTGGGCCTCGGCGGGTCTCAATCAGGGGCACACAGAGAGCTTCCAGGGGGTACTCAGCTCATCTAGCTCAGCATTTCTCTACCTGGGGGCTCGCAAAGGCAGGGCCAGCAGTGGGGGTGGCAAGCAGGGCAATTGCCCAGGGCCCCCGTCCATGCTTCAGCACCCCCTACCAGGGGCTCCGGCTTCAGCCAAGTCTCAGAGGTGAAAGGCAGGCGCAAGGCTCACCTGGAAATGTAAGTACAGTGGTTTTATTCCAATTGATTTATTTTATAACGAGAGGGGGGAAACGAGAAAGCAATTGCTCAGGAATCACGTGGCCGCGACACTTGGCTATTGTCCTGTCTGACTCTGCAAGCGCGGAGTTTTTAAGTGAGGAGGAACTGGCGGGGGGACACAAGACAAGTCAGACTCCTGAAAGGGGGCCAGTGGTCTGCAAAGGTTGAGACCCACTGCTGTAGACCGTGTCACGGTCTCTGCCCCCACCCAGGATCGGTCTCAGGGCGGTTCCAGGTGGAGCGCCTGGGCTCCTGCCCACAGCCCCGCTTGTTTCTTCCAGCCCCATCCTACTGCCCCCCTCTCCCAGCAAAGGTCCTCGACACCTGATCTCCAGCCCCCGCCCCTCTGCGGGACACGGCTCGCTGTTACGCTAGGAAGTTCCTGGAAGAGCTCCCCGGCCTGACAGATCACCGCATACTTCGAAGCAAACGTCTGCAGGGCCCCCTGAGATCCCCCCACCCCCGGCCTCGCTCCCTCCCCCCCACGCCAGCCGGGGTGATTGAATCCGGCTGTGGAGCGGCGGGAAGAGGCCAGGCCGCCCCGGCTGTAAATCAAGCGCGGGCGCTGATGGGGGTGCGCGCGGGACAGCGGAGGCGGGAGACGCGCACGTACGGCACTGGAGCGGACGACAGTGCAACGCGCGGGGAGCAAACGCTTGTTTCCAGGCAGGGTTTTGCATCAGGCTAGCAGGCCTCAGCCTTTTCTGAAGCCAGCCTCCCCTCCCACTCAACAATACGCAAGGGTGGCTACGAAGTCCGCCCCCTTCCCGAAAGCCTTGTGTGGTGCAGAGGAATAAGACGGTGTCCCCTTTAATACTGTGCAGACCCCCTACTGGTGCTCACTGTGTTTTGTTTTAGACACTGCCCGAGCCCTGCCAGAGCAGGAGGTGTGTGGCATCTTCTCCAATCCAAAGCATGGTGAGCATGGCTCACAAACTGTTTAAAGGGACGCTGCCTTGTTTGTATGCACTGCCCGCTTCGTGACTCTCCCCAGCACTGCAGTAAAACAAAGAGATTTACAGCCGCTTTTTCAGTATCTCCTGAGCTAGCTGCCTGACCCTCCCTGGCCCTCAGCACCTTGGAGCATGGGGGTCAATAACATGCAAGAAGGGTGTGGTCTGAGAACAGCACTTAGGACTGAAGGGGACATGGGAGCCCTCACCAAGGATAACATCCTACTACTGCTGCTTACTGATAGTTACTCCTTTAGCTCAAGGGGCAGAGGTCCAGGGCTCAAGCCACCACGTTAAGGGAAGATTGATTCTTGAGACTGGTCCAAGGGGTGAGAGCAAGGGGGGCTGGGGTGGGAGGCAGCATTCAGGAGGGTCAGCAGGGGGTGTTTGGTATCATTGGGGGTTTAATGAGACAGCAGGGGGAAAGGGGGCTGCTGTGGAGGCGAGGTTGACTCCAGAGCTGTTCTCTCCCTGTCCCCATTGGGTGACCCTGCCTTGCCCTGCAGCCTGGCACCTCCCCTCTCCCTGGCATGCTTGTGGGGATCGGGGCTGGTTTAACACTGGCCAGAGGCCAGGGCGCGTCCCAGCCGTTGGACACACGGCATCAACCTGAGGGGCAGGCGTGAGGCCCCTATTCTGCCCCGGCTCACTCTGCACGACCTGGGCGCCTCCCCTCCCACAGCAGCACGAGTGATCAGAGATGCTGGTGTCCTCTGGTGCCAGCTCGGGGGAGGGAGGGGGCCCAGCCGGAGTGGGACCCTTTCATAATAATAACCCAGCCGGGGTTTATTTTCCCAACGTGCTGGCTCAGCGGCTGGAGGCCAGGGCTCTCCCCCGGGCCAAATGGAAAGAACACAGTGTTTGAACAGAAATCCTATTCATCCCTCACATCCATACCCCCCCGCGGAGCTCGGCGGCCAAGGGCTGGCTGGGCATGGACGGTAGAAAGGTAGCTGTGCGGGGAGTGCATGTGCAGGGCATCACCCCGCACATCTGGATGGGACAAGGGGAGGGAGTGTGGACCCTGCACATCTGGATGGGCTCTGGCTCGCTGTAGCCCCTGAAGGAGCTGGGAGGCACAACAACTCCCCCAGCCCCAAATCAGAGTTCAGGGCTCCGAACCTACAAGGCCAGCTTTACATTGCAAGATGGGGGAGCGGGGGCACATAGGGCAGAGCACAGGGGGTTGGAGTGGTGGGTCAGCTGGAGGAGACCTGGGTCTCTGCCCCACTCGGACGCCCCAGGAGATCCGGGCCCCTGCTCCACTGGGACACCCCAAGAAATCTGGGTCTCTGTTCAGCTGGGATGCCCCGGGAGATCCAAGCTCCTTCCCCACTAGGACACCCTAGAAGATCCGGGCTCCTGCCCCATTGGGACACCCCAGGAAATCCAGGCACCTGCCCCACGGGGACACCCCAGGAGATCTGGGCCCCTGCTCCACTGGGACACACTGTGAGATCCCAACCTCTGACCCATGGGGATGCTCCAGCAGATCTGGGCCCCGACCCACAGGGACGAATCTCTCGCCCCATGGGCCCATCACTGGGAGCTGGGGAGAAAGTGGCGCCAGATCCGCACTGTAATGGCACCAGAAAATTCACTTTGGAAGTTATCCCCCTGGGGCTCCAAGCAGGGGGCGGCTGCCTTTGACGGTGCCCTGGAACCGGATTAGCAACGGCCCGGCCTCCAAAAGGCCCCAGCTGCTCTGAGCTAATCACGGCCTCCCGGCTGGCCCGGTCCTGACCACGCAGAGCCAGTAGGAAGCCGCGTCCTTGTGTGAATGGTGCCCGCTGATAACACTATTTAATGACTGCTCAGGACTTCGTTCGTTCCCCTGCACTTCCCCACCCCCGGGCTCAGCCCAGCGGGAGGGCGCCCTGCTAGCTGGCTCTGGGGCGAGCTCAGAGATCCGTTTGCCCTGGAACTGGCTGCCCCACTCATGAGCGGCACGCCCCATGCCAGAGCCACGGAGATACTGATGGGTGTTCTGACGCTTGGGTTCTATTTCCGGCTTTTTGGCCCCATGGCTAGAGCAGGGGACTGGGCACCAGGACTCCTGGGTTCCATTCCTGTCTCTACCACTGACAGGCTGTGTGATACTGGGCTATTCGCATCCCCCCCGCCACCCTGCTCCGTGCCTCAGTTTCCCCACCTGTAAAATGGCCAATCCCTGCCTCCCAGGGAGTTCGATTCATTGTGTAAGGCGCTTTGAACTCCTTGGCGGGATGGAGCTGGAGAAGGACGACGGGTCATTAACAGAGACACTGCAGCCACCTGCTCGGCTGGGTTTAGAAAGGAATCTGATAAAGGCCCCCTTGGCAGCAGCCTGACGGCTGACGAGCCCCATCCTGGGCAGGGCCTGGGGAGGGGAGCAACCCCCTGGCTGTGGCGGGGGGCGGGGGAAGATGTGAGATGGGCTCTCCCCATGCCAGGGAAGGCAGACGGCTCAGCTCCGCACAGCCCTCGGTCCTGCTGTGCCTGGCGCACAATGAACAGGGGAGCGTCAGCTGGTTATAAATCTTCCAGCGCTTAATCAATTTGCTATGCACATCATTAGACCAGGGCCGTTCCGGGGACGTGGCACGGGGGAGGGGTGGGAGAGAACAGCAGGGTGGGCAAGGAGGGGGCTCTGGCAGGAGAAAGAAAGAAAAAAAGAAAGAAAGAAAGAAAGAAAGAAAGAAAGAAAGAAAGAAAGAAAGAAAGAAAGAAAGAAA
>ML677399.1:3216664-3368064 GCA_007922305.1 Dermatemys mawii | reverse complement strand
AAAGAAAGAAAGAAAGAAAGAAAGAAAGAAAGAAAGAAAGAAAGAAAAGCTAATGGAGGAGAGAGATGAGACAGGAGGAAGAGATAACGAGGGAAAGGAAGGAGAGAAAGAACGACAGAGACAGAAAAGAGAAGGGGAGAGAAAAGAAGGAAGAAGAAGAGAGTTGGGGAAGGCAGTCACCAGCAGGCATAAGACGTGGGGCACCCGCTGGCACCCGGCGTATGTTCCGGATTCTGGCTGTTCCTGCCCTGCCCGGTGACCAAGCTGGGCAGAGAGCACTGGGGGCGGGCGGAGAAGAACAGACCTGGCGCATGACACCATTCGGCGATGACTGCCCAGGCCATCAGCCACGAGAAAGGGGATTACAGCCAAAAAGGCCGGATGTGCCGAACTCGGGAAGAAACACCTGCCAGCCCTCGTGCCATGGATAGGGGGGAAGGGTGGCTGGGCGCAGGTGGCAGGGGAGGGAAGGGTGAGTGGAGCGGGCACCGTAGCACAGAGATGGGGGGCTGACTCCAACCTCCACTCCCCCGCCTCCAGGCCAGCTTCTACCTTTCTCCATCCAATTCGCTCGGTGCTGGAATTGGGGTGGGGACACTGGGTGTCAGGACTCCTGAGTTCTACCACTGGCTCTGGGAGGGGCGTGAGGTCAGAACGGGCTGCGAGGCCTAGCTCAGAACCGAGTGATCAGATTCCTCAGCTCCCTCTGGACCCGATTCAGCCCCTGGTCCCCGCTGGATGGGAACTGCTCCCCGACACCCTGCCCCGGGGACTGGGATCGGCCCTTGGCTTCCCCCAGATCAGAACTGGCGCTTGGTTCCCGCCCCGGAGGAGAACCGCTCCCGGACCTTCTCTGGATCAGAACTGGCTCCAGCTCAAAGCAAACTGGTTTCCAAAGTCTGATGCTGTGCTCCTACGGATGATTATTGAATTCCTGCCCAGCTCTGCTGGAGCCGCCCCCGAGACCTGAGAGGTGCAAGGTCCCGCCCCCCAAGACCTGAGAAGTGCCAAGATCCCCCTGCCCCCCAAGACCTGAGAAGTGCCAAGATCCCCCCGCCCCGCGCGCTCGCTCTCCCACACTCCAGCCAAGGATGCAAGCAAAAGCGAGGGAGCAAACTCAGAGCAAGAGAGTCAGGGGACTGAGGTAGGAAACAAGAATGTCCCAACACCCTGCTGGGACCCCAGCCCCCAGCATGGGGAGCACCCCCACTTCCTCAGCACAACGGCCTCCTCGGAGAGAAGTTTTCCAGCTAATTGGCTTCCAAAGTGCCCCGGACGCGGTGCTTTAAGAGACAAAAGGCCCTTTCCCCGCAGACATACTCACGGCCAGCAAGGAATGAAACGCATGAAATGCACACGCAGATCCACGCGGTATGTGCTAGGAGGAGAACCGTGGATACAGCCAGGGACACACAAAGCACCATCACCCTCGCCCCACGTGTTCCCACGCCGCTCACAGACACGCGCAGTCACACTTCCGTGCACGCCAGCCCCTGAACGGCTGTCGGGCTTAACAGGACACTCCACACACCTGCCCCTGCCCAGACCCCAGGCCCGGCTTCGAAGCGAGAGCTGAGAGCGAACCGGCTCCCTAAGGACACCCTGCACACACCCTGCTCGACCAGGGGAGCAGGGCCGTGTGTTCCCATCACCAGTGAAACGAGTTGGCCGGGCTCAGCCGAGCGCCACCAGACAACGTCCTGACCCACTCCCTTGGCTGCGAGACGCAGACACGCGGCTCTGTGGTCCACCCCCGGCGGCGTGGGTCACCCTGGAGCCAACAGGCTAGACACGCTCTGGCCCAGCTGGGGTCCATCTGTCACCGGGTGTGTACACAGGCCCGACAGCCCCTTGGCCGTAGAGAATGTGGCCTCCAGGTGCAGGGACCAAACCCGGCTGCCAGGAACGAGGCTGAGGTGGGGGTGCAGTTGCCTGCACCCGTGGGGCAGCAAGGGAAGGGGAAAGGACCCAGAGAGCGAGAGGGGCTGCAGCCAACAGCCCCCGAGTTAAAACCAGTCCAGGAAAAAGCTGAGCACGGGGCCCCTCTGGTGTCTGTCTCAGCTGGGAGCACCGAGGGGTTAAACGCTGGGCCAGGGAGGTCTCAGGGCTCTGTGTGAAATCTGCCCAGTGCTTTCCCACTTTGTTCATGGCTCGAGGCTGCCATGCGGGAATGGGGGGTGGGGCAGCAGGGCAGGACTGAGGGGCAAGGATGGCAGGGGGGCTGCGGGTCGGGATTGAGGGGCAGCAGCAGATCTGAGTGATGGAGGAGGGAGTCCAGGGCTGGGATAGCAGGGGGGCTGCGGGCCGGGACTGAGGAGCACCGGCAGAGCTGTGGAGAGGCAGCGGGCCCGGAGGCTGCCTGCACTATGGGTGTCCCTAGCCAGCCCCTCAAAGACGCAGGCCCCTGCTGGGAACGCCAAGCCGTGGCAGAGCAATGAGATGGTACCGCCCGAGGGTCCGCTGGGCTCCCCCTTCCCCCATAACCGAACGCCAGTCCCGGCTGCCAGTCCCTTACCGTCCGTGAAGGGCTCCCACTGGTAGAGGCGGCCCATGAACTCCTGGGTGTTGAAGGCGGCGCACTGCACGGCTCGGGCGTCGGGCTGGTCGTCTGGGCACGGCTGGAAGGGAAAGGAGGCTGGGCTGCAGCTGAATCTGGCACTAGGAGATGCCAAACGGGTCTCCAAGCCGCCGTCTATCGTGGGGGGCGCACGTTGCTATATCAGTGCCCCTCACCAATGTGAGAGACAAATACCCTGGGATCTGAAATGCAGCTGCTTCTGGGGTGAGGCACGGCAGGACTTTACCAGCCACCCAGCAATGCTGCACAGAGATCACTGGTGCACTGCTGAAATGTGGCCTCCTCTGGGGTGGGGGCGGCGGCACTTGGTTAAGAGCCACGTAGCAACACTGTAACAGAGGTTGCTTACCCAGTGCCAAAATGCAGCCACTTCCGGGGTGGGACATGGCAGCTGTTCATTGGGGATTGCTCATGCAATGCTCATCATCCTTTCTTTCTCCTCCCTGGCATCCGTCCTCCCCTCTTCTCCTACCCCATTCCTTCCACTCTCTGCCATCCCCTTTGCCACCCCCCCTCCACCATCTCTCAATGGAAGGGATCAATCCCTTGTGTCAGCACTCCCCTCACAGAGCGAACCCAAGCGTCCTGGCTCCCTCCCCTTAACCGCATGCCCTCAAGTCACCAGACACTGGGGCCCCTAACTAACTTCTTCCCAACAGCCCCTGTAACACCCCCAGCATGCTCTGGGCCCCGTCCCACTCCTCCAGTCCCGCACGGCTATTTACGGGAGCGAGTTCCTGCCAGCCAATGGGGGAGGTTTGGCCAGCGTTGTATAAACGCGCGGGACGGGTGATTTATAAGCCCTGCGCTCTCGGGGCACGGCAGCGGGGCTCGCCTGGAACCGGCTGGGGCCTGACATTTGTGTATTTTTCACTGTTTATTAAACCAAAAAGAAGGACAAATTGGCAGGAAAAACCCCATTAGCAACTGAATCGCTCGTCATCTGCCTTTCCAGCTCAGATGCTCTCCGCTCCGCTGGCAGCTGCTTCCCTAGATGGACTTGAATCCTTTTACTTTGAAATGGACGCAGGCCCGAACAAGATAGTTTGGTCCCGCTGGTGAAAGTGGAGGAGGAGGGAATCAGGACTCCTGGGTTCTTTTCCCGATGGGCTGGGTGACCTTGGGCAAGTCACTACCCCTCTCACCTGTAAGATAGGGTGGCTAAGACTGTAATAGAATGGGTGGGTGTGTGTACCCAGCACTGCCGTCTCCTGGAGGAAAGCAGAGCTGATCACCAGTGTGTCGTATGCCCTATACTGCTAGAGGAAAATGGAGATTCTCCTGTAGGTGGTTTGAAGCATGGGGCTCTAAGTTCTAGTCCTATCAGGGGAAGGCATCCGGTGTCACTGTAGGGGAAGCAGAGGCTCTTACCTCCTGCCTGCAGGCTTTGAACTGCTTCCTCTCCCCCACGCAGTGGAAGGTCTCTGTGCCAGGGTGGTAGAGATTCCACTGGGGCACCTCAGGGCTCGGGTGCAGGCCCAGCCTGGGCCTTTGCCCCCTGGCCTGGAACTGGACAGGGCTGCCACGGTGGAGCAGCCAGATGTCCGGTTCTGCCAGCCGGTGGGGCGAGGGCTGTTCCACGAAGAGGCTCTGGGAGGCCCGGGTGCCATAGCCGCCCGAGCGGTACTCGTTCTGTCTCTGAGCACGGGGCCTGGCCGACTGCGGGGGATGGGAGCGTGCTGGGGGGTTGGCGGGGCCCGCTCCTGCCGGCTGAGCCTCAGGCCTGGGCTTTGGTACTCCCGCGGCCCACTGGTGGGAGCGGGGATGGGGGTGGCCGAGTTCTGGAGCTTCCCTGTGGCCACCCCCTGCCCTGTGTCTCTCGGGCGCCTCCGCGGAGCTGTGGTTCTTCAGCACCTCGTACGAGAGGTGCAGCTCCCCCCGTGGCCGAGGGGCGCGGCCGCTGCTCAGGGCCCTCTCTCCCGCAGGTGCCCCGGGGAGGGGAGGCTGCTGGGTGCCCCTTGTGCGGGCCCCGGGACTGTCCCCTCCTCCCACTCTCCGGCGTGACTCCTGCGAACCCGTCTCCTCTGGAGCCGTCGGGGCCCAGCCAAGGAACAGGGATGGCTGCTCCGTGGGGGAGGGGCCTGGCCGGGGAGTGCCCGCCGCGGTGCGATGCGGGGCCCCTCGTGGCTCTGGGGGTGCCGCTCCCGGCTCCCAGTTCTCTCCAGGACTCGCCTCATCCTCTGCGGGGCCTGTGTGGGACTTGGCCGCGGCCTCAGCCTTCAGTGGCCCACCGTTGCCCTGCTCAGCCACGTGGGGCTGGCGGTGGGGAGCGGGCCCATCACCCTCACTTCTGGGCCTCGCCCTATGCCCTGCCAGCTCGGAGCTGTTCTCTGCCTGGAGCCGGTGCTGCGCGGAGTCCTCCGCTGGCACAGCCTTCCTCTGCTTGTGATGAGGATGGTGCTCGCCCGCGGCCGGCGGCTCCTTCTCCTGGCTGGGGGCTTCCTTGGCCTTGCGCTTGGGAGTCTTGGTGGGCGGCGGTGGCTGGGTGCTCGGGGGCCCTGGGTGTCTCTTGAACCGTGGCGTGCCCCCCTCCGCCACCTCCTTGTGCAGGGGTAGCGCGAAGGGCACCTTTCCGTAGCCGTATTTACCCGGTTTGATCGACTCTCGAATTCGAGACCTGCAGCAGGGGGTGGGGTGAGGGAAGTGTTGTTACAGACCCTGCATAAACAGAGCTAAGGGGGAGCCAGGGACCTCCTCTTGCCCCTAGAATAGGCATCCCACTCAGGACAGTGGGCAAAGAGGGAGCTGACTAACGTGTGTGCCTACTGGGTGGCTTCAGAATGGCAAGCCTTGTGTCACGAGCCCTGTACTGCACACAGCTCAAGGGGATTCTCCCATAGTTTAGCGGGGGTGAGGCTAGGCTGCTGGAGCAGGGGGATCTGAGCTCTCTCCCTGCAGTTCCCATGGGGCATTCCAGGTGCTGTCACCGGGTGGCAGTGCATGGCCTTGGCTTTGTGACGCTGTGCAGGAGCTGCGGGTCACGCACAAAAACACAACCCCGCTTTCTAGCCACTATGAGCCAAAAGAGCAGGCTTGGCTCTATGCGGAGCCCCAAGGAGGCATGGGAGGAAGGAGGGTGGTTAGAGCTAAGGCCTGGCACTAAGAAGATCCAGGTTCAGTTTCCACTTCTGCCTCTGACCCCCTGTATGACCATGGGCCAGTCCCTGAGTCCATTTGTGCCTCAGTTTCCCCATCTGCCCAATAGGGATAATAGCCCTGCCTCATGGCAGGACTGGGAGGCTAAGTGCATTCGAGGTGCCCCAACAGTGTGATGATAAGGTCTGACACACGCTCACAAGGATCAGCTGACTCCTTTTCGGTTTCTGAGTGGATTTAGCCCTGGGGGCCGTTGCCGGGTGGGCAGCCCTGGGGACCCAGGCCCTGAATTTCCCAGGACAGGACAGAGTGGGGGCCCGCACCCTGCTGTGGAGATATAGGAGGTTTGGTCTCCATGCCCAGATGCAAGGTATTTTGGCGCCTCTGGGAGTTAGGATCCGAGCCTGCCAGCTGGGACGGGAGCTTCAGAGCAGAGGCCAGGGCAGTAGGAACAGCGCCGGGACCCCCACACACCAGTTGGGGGCTGGAGGACAAAGGGCCCAATGCCCCGAGCCAGCCGGTTCCCTCTCCCACGCCCAGGCTGTGTTGTGGGGGCCCCTGGCTCTAACCTCCTGGCGGCACGGGACTCCTGCGTCGGGGATGCCGCTCGCTTCGACCCCAGGGCACTGTGTCGGGAGCTGCCGGCGGCGCCGCCCGCCTCGTGGCTGCCCCGCCGCTCGGGTACGTAGAGCGGGAGAGAGTCCGGGGCCGAGCCGCCGCGTCTGGAGGGCCTCTCGGGGCTGGCGGTGGCGGGAGCATCCGGGTGGCGCAGCCGACGTGAAGCGTGGCCCAGGCCACGGCTGGAGGCGCTTGCTTTGCCAGATGGGTCCTCTTCCCGCCTGGGGGCTCCGGGGCCGAGGGCTGGGTCCCTCCCGCGGCTGGAGTGGGGGGAGGAGGCATCCCACAGCGGGGACGAAGGCAGCTGCTCGGACGGGAAGGCCTCGTGGCGGATGTATCTGTTCAGGGGCCCGTAGCGGGCGGGAGGGGGGGCCGGCCGGGGCGGGCTGGGGCCGCTGTGGAGCGGGAAAGCAGGCCCCGGCAGGGAGAGAGGCGCCCCCGACTCCCCATCAGTGTGAAGGGGGTAGGACGGCCGGGGCGGGTAAGGATTGGCCCGTTCCTCTGGGTACAGGGGCTGGGCGTACGTGCGGGGGCCGTGAGGGCCCCCCCAGGGGGCTCGCTGATAGGGGGGCAGGCAGGTGCGGACCCTTTCCAAGACCCCCACCCCACAGGGCTGGGAGCAGGATGACCAGGGGCCCCAGCCGCTCCAGGCACCCGCCGGTTGGTTTCCAGCTCCGTCCTCCTCAGGCACCTGCCGGGACGTCCGCTGAGAGACCTGCAAGGGCACAAGGAGACGACTCGGTCACCAGGGCCAGGGCTCCCTCAGGTGACGCGGCCGCACCAGCTGGGCTCCCCTCCACCACCCGGTTGGCCATGGCCCCTAACAGCAGAAGAAATCCTCTCCACTGGTGTGGGCTCCACCCTTCACCTCCACCCCGTCTCCGGCTTAACGCCTGACCCAGCAGCCCCTTGCCAGCCAGGACTCAGGCGTTCGGTGCCCACAGTGCAGCTTTGTCCCAGGGCTCTGGGGCCAGGACAGAGGGAAAGATCTAGGTGGGCAGGGAGAACCTCCTGTATCCGGCAGCAGGAGGGCTGGTACCTGAGAAGAGATCAGAGCAAGGGGAAGAGGAAAGAGAAGCCGAAAGACGGAAGAGGGCCGGGCTGAGGGGCACTAACCCGCCCGGTCCCTATTGCTTAACATAGGCCCCTTCCCCATCCCCCGCACCTCAGCTGGCCTGGCCTCAGACAGAGGGACAATCCCACGCCAGGCGGGACAGGCCCAGCTGTGAGGAACAGGCTGGGGAGTTGATCGCTGCCCAGCTGTTCGCTGCAACATCCCAAAGGCCCCTGGGCCAGAGGGCTCAGCCTTAGCCAAAAAAGGAAATGGAGACAACGAACGTGCTCGCCGATTGCCCAAATATTTGGCATGGCTGAGGAGTGCCTGGAAGACAGAGAGCTCGGGGCTGGATTTTAACGAGGGCTCCGGTACCGTGGGGGAGGGGAAGGGGCTGTTAAACCCACTCGGTGCAGAGCAGAGCGCTGCCGTGACCCCAGATGTTCCTCCTGCACCCCACAGGTTGGGGACCTCTGCTCTAGTGGCTCGGATCAAGACAGCCAGCTTGGGGGGGCTCTCTATATATTTATAGCTCGTTCATCAAAAGGATGGAAGGAGATTCAGCGAAGATGCAGCCTCTCCAGGGGAAGCATCGACGCCCCCGGCACTTGTAGAGCGCTTTCCGTCAGGCGATCTCAAAGCACAGTGCAAAGCAGGGCAGGATCTTACCACCATATGACAGATGGGGAAACTGAGGCAGAGCAAGGGGCCTACTGCCCTACTCTAGCCACTAGGCAACACTGGTCGTAGGCTGAGAACTAGCAACTCATTCCATGCAGGTCACTGGCAAACGGCTGCAAGATGGGAGTAATGACTGGCCCCCCAGTAACGCCCCAGGCAGCATTCAAACCAGTAACCTAGAGCCCCCGTCACGAATCCCAAACGCCCCCAGCCAAGGGTCCCATCCTGTATGCAGCCGTGTGCTCAAGCAGGCGTGGAACGCCAGCAGATCGGAACGGCTATGTGTGGCGCTCACTGACTTTGCACAATGGCAGGGCGAAGGGCGAACATCGGTTCACGACTTGGCTTTTGCTGGGGGGCCTCTGGTTCCTAAGGATGCTGGCACAGGAAGGGCTGGGGAGGGCGGGACAGGACCGCTCAGCGGAGCCAGGGAAAGCTCCGGTTTGCAACACACGGCTGGGTTAGCAATGCTGCCCCGGAGAAAACACACACAGAACCACCCCACCCCGCAGAGCGTTTGGCTTCCCCCGCAGCCAAGACTGCTGCTGATTTCCACGGGCTGTAAACACCTAACACGGACAAGATGCTGCTCCTGCCCCCGCCAGCGCTCGCTGCAAAATACCAAGGCCACGAGGAGGACACTCCGCGCTGGCTCGGCTCTGTGGGAATTTCCTCGACGATGGTGGTTCAGAAGCTCTCCCCTCGCCCCCACCAGCATCCTGCTCTTCATGGACTTTGCCCGTGATGTGACACCATGTTTTAACGGGGTCTATCTATCCCCATTAGCCCTGCGGGGCCAGCCCGGTTCCGGGGGAGGGAGCCGGGGTCTATCCTCGTTAGGCCTGCGGGGCCAGCCTGGCTGTGGGGGAGGGGGCCGGGGTCGATCCCCATTAGCTTAGTGGGGCCAGCCTGGCTCTGGGGAAGAGGGCCGATCCCCATTAGCCCTGCAGGGCCAGCCCGGCTCCGAGAGCGGAGGCTGGGATCAATCCCCGTTAGCTCTACGGGACCAGCCCAGCTCTGGGGGAGGGGGCCAGGGTCTATCCCCGTTAGCCCAGCAGCAGACCCGACGAGGGACGTCCCAGCCAGGTTCCCTGCTGCTCTGTAGTAGGTGATGAGGCCTGTGACTCCTAGCTGTGGCGATGCCCATTAGGGCTGGCGAGATAACTCAGGATGGGCTCTGTGCTTCCCAAGCCGCCCCAGCTTAGCTCTCCCGACCCCGCCCAGCTGTAAGGTCCTTGGCCTGGTGACTCACCTTCCTGCTGCCTTGGCAGAGCTGGGCCATCAGCAGGGCCAGAGCCAGGGCCAGTCCAGCCACGCAAAGCCTGGAGAGAAAACCAGAGACGCGGCCATTAGCAAAAGATGGTGCCCACCCTGGTGGCTCCAATGCCCTGCTCCCTTCGGCCGCCGTTAACCCCTCGCTCTCCTGGGCAGGGCTGGATTCCAGGTCCCCCAACCCCCCGTGATCTGCTCTACACGGTGACACCAGGGCATCCACCCTCTCCACCCACGGCTGGCCAGCCCCAAACGGGTGAGACCCTCCTCCATGCGTCTCTGTTACTGGCCTGTGTCATCTGTTGTACCGAATTTGTGTTGCTAGCAGCCTGGGCTGGATTTGAACCTGGAGCCTTGAGCCACCTCCCATTCCCAAGCCCCTGGGTGGGGGGGAAAGACGGAGTTTGAACTGACATCCGCGTAGCAAGCGGCTCCCAACCCTAATCCCACCACGCTCCTTGACCAGCACTAGAGACGAACCGGCGCCTTGGAGGTGAAATGGTCCCGTAATCCCACTTCCCACTGCTGAAAAATTCAAAATGGAGGGGGGGCAAAGGTTGCTTTCCTAGTGACCACGTCGAAAGTCTGGGTCTGGCAAAAAGCTGGCGTCGCCGTGGAGCCTACAAACCTATGAATAATCTGGAGGGGGGGCCCTAACCAAGACCGGGAAGGGGAGCAACCCCCCCCCCACACCCAGGCACCCTGGAACTCTCTGAATGGTGGCTCCCATTTGAACCAGTGACCTAGTTATGCTCCACTGTGGCCTGCTGAGTCATCCACTCCCCTCCCGCAGCCTGTGGTCTTTCTGACCCGCTTGTCCCTGCTCAAATCCTCCCCCCTCCGGGAAGAGCCCCCTCGGTCCTTTCAGCACGAAACCGGGAAGCAGAACTGCGGGTGAACCCTGAGTCAGCCGGGGGCGGTTGCAGCGTTGACGTGACAGAGCGAGGGCCGCTCCGGACGGCACATCACCCGGGGGAATGCAGGAGGGGGCCACAGCTCCAGTGCAATGAGCAGGGAGCTGCCCCAGTGCTTGTCTCTGGCTGGCTGGACGTTACAAAGACAACCCCTTCTCCCAAGAGAGCGGGAGTGCACCGTGCCCTCCTGGCGAGCGCGCCAGCTAGGGACTCAGACCTGCCTTCTATTCCCAGCTCTACCGCCACATGACCTCGGGCAAGTCACAGCCCAGCTCCATGACTCAGTCTTCCCCCTCTTTAAAATGGGGCTAAGGTTATCGCCCTCCTTTGCAAAGCACTTGGAGATCTATGGACATAAAATACTGGCAAGACATCATTACGGGAGCTCGACGAGAACACGGGAAACAGAACGGTAAATCAGTGCCCGTCCTTCTTCCAAGACACCTGCTCCTTGACACACCCTCAGCCCATGTCTTGGCCCCATGGACAGCAGGATGTGTGGTACCTCCGCCCCACAGTGGCATGGCTCCAGGACACAGCTGTAGCACCATAGTCAAGATTCTCCCACCAGCGAGGGAAGCAGCTGGAGCTGGGTGTCTGCCCCAGGGAGCAGGCCACAACTCGGGCAATCGCAAGTGAGGGGTCCATGGAGAGGCCATTCCCAGTGAAATCCTGGTAGAAGCAGTGTCAGGGAGGTGGTGATCAGTCACCTACCAGAGCGGTGATGGAGATCTAAGGCTAAGGCTCCTCCCAACCCATTATTTGCTCTCGGGGGGTCTGGAGTTCCTGACCCTTTTATAGACTTGCCAGATGATCCACCAGCCCAGCCAGGAACAGAGAGGGGCGGATCTGGCGTCCGGGGTGATTCAAAAGGGGAGGCCATAGCCTGCAGGCTGGGTTAAGGGGCGGTGGGCAAATGCATGTGCGATTTCGCACCCAGGTGGCACAAATGGCACCAGGGAGGCAGCAAACACGGCGAGGGGCTGTCAAGAGCGGCCAGCTGTGCGGGTGGCTGGAGAACAAACCCGGGCGGGGTCAGTCCACGTCACGTGTCAGGGGCCCTCGCCGAGCTCTCGGCCAGCATCTGGAGTAACACTGATGTTAGTGGTGACGCCTGCTGCAGCCAAGGGGCAGCTGGACACAGCCCCAGTGCCCTGCCCGTGGTGTCTGGCCTGGAGCTGCTTCTGCAGCATCCCCGGCCTGGGAAATGAGGGGCGAGGCCCCGGATCCTCCGCACACACCGACCATGGGAGCCAGCCAAGGCCCCTGGGATTAACCAGCTGGAGAGGTTCATCCGCCACAGGGTTCCTTCAGCCAGCAGCCTGGGAACGCCAGTCCAGCCCTGCTCCGCCAGGCCAACCGGTCAAGGGCACGGGGTATTTTCAGACTTGAGGAATGTGGCCAGTAGCCACATGGAGCACTGGGGGAGAAGTCGCCGTCCAAAGGAGACCGGAAGAGCTCTGCCTAAAGGGAATCCAGCCCCCAGTCCAAGGTCTCCAATGGTGGACAAAACCAACGCAGACATTCCAGGAGGAGTCGCACGTCCGCCCACCGCGCCCCGAGTTCAAGGTTCCATCTTTCCCCTGGCGACAGCTGGCGGCAGCACGGGGGCCCTGAAGGCAGCCCAGGGAGCTGAGGCGACTGCATTGCTCGATTGATTGGGGAAGCCCCTACAGCCAGAGCGGAGCTCAGAGTGCTGGGTTAAAACCAGTCTGATCAAGGAGCGATTCGGACGCAAATCAAATTGATTCAGGGCAACGTTTGTTTTCAAAAGCACCTAAGGGTACGTGTACACTGCAAAGGAAAACCTCAGGGCCCAAGTCAAGTAACCCAGGCTTGTGGAGCTCACACTGCATGGCTAAAAATATCCAGAGCTTCGGCTCCGAGATCGTCCTCTCTCACTGGGTTTCAGAGCTGGGGTTCCAGCTCAAATGGGAGAGTCTACACTGCTGTTTTTAGCCCTGCAGCCCCTACCCTGCAAGCCCAAGTCAATTGATTGGCTCGGAGATTCAGTGCCACAGGTTTTTATTTGCAGTGTAGATGTAACCTGACTGATTGAAGAGTTTAAATACCAATGTACTATAGGCTCCTAAACCACTTAGACCCTGTTGATATTTTATCCCTAAAACTCATATTAAAATAATCCCGATATTCTAATTACAATTCAGATTAAGATTCAGATCAAGTTTACTAAAACACTGATTCAAATGATTAAGGTTCAAATTAAGATGACGTGCTGGCCCTGCAAACCCTTAAGCCTGTTTAACTTTACAGTCTCGTCATTTCAATGCGAATGCCCCCGTGTATAAAACGAAGCTCTTGTGTAAATATCTACAGAATCAGGGCCTAAAATCCAAATCCAAAGTAACTTTCAGATTACATCTATTCAAAGTCAAATTCAAATGCCAGGTATTCAAATTAAGACTAAGAATCAAGTTCTTATTCCAGTAACGATTCATTTTAAATGTATTCCCATTAGGATGCAGGAGTCAAATTCGATTCATTCAATTTGATTCATTCAATTCATTCAGATTCAAATTAAGATCTGTGTTTTTGATGATAGATTCCCAGCTTCTAAAGCCAGACGGGACCACTTTTGTCTGACCTCCTGTATAACCCAGGCCAGAGAACGGCCCTGAATTACATCCTGTTGGAAATCAAGCATGTATTTTAGAACAACATCCAATTTTAAAAGTGCCAGAGCTGGTGATGGCATCTCCACCCTTGGGGAACGTATTCGTGTTCAGATTAAGGGTTTGGATTCAGAGTAGATTCACATTCTAATTCTGATTCAGATTAAAGTCTTAAATTCAGAGCCTCAGATTGATTGGCTGGGGCTCTTATCCCAAACGAATCCTCCCCTCTATCCCCTCTGAGATCCCCCTATTAGATCCCATTCAGCATCATGCAACGGTCCCTGGAAGTGAATTGGTGGCAAAGCCCAGACCCCAGCCGGAAGCCGGGCATGAGCCAAGAGGGCTGAAGGTTGCTGGTCTGTGGACACAGAGGAACTCTCTCGCACTCTGTGTTTATTATTGTTTCCCCTGCCTTGGACGGGGAGCTGCAGGCGCGTCAGGCCATGCTCTGAAAGGTCGGCTTGTTCCAGAGAGCTCCTGGGAGCCGCTCCACCGCCACGGCAGGGTTGGAATTAAGTAGCCGCGGCCCTTGGCCCTGACCTCCCCTGGAGAGGGCACCTTCCTCAGCTTCTCATCCGTTCCCAGCCTAAGCACCCCCGGGCCCGCCCTGGTTCAAGCCCCAACGTGGAGCTGAGATCTGTGCATCTCAGAGCCTGAACCGCAAACCGTCCCAAATGGCTGATGACGTTGTACCGCGACCTGCCTCCCTGACTCCTGGTCCCGTAGTAGGACTTCCACTAGAATGTCGGTGCCAGAACATGTCCCATGCACCTCCACTCTGTTCCCAGGGACCAGCCCCTCTACCGCTGCTCACACCATCCTGCAATCCAGCAGCTCCTGGGTTAAGCAGCTGAGGCTGGTAGCACGGGCTCTAAGTGGAACTCCTCCAATCAGCTAGAAGAATCTGGGCTCTGGGAAAGAGGAAACATGGTCGCAACTTGTGTTCGGCAGCTGTCTAATTAAATGCACACGGGATGCAGAAGCCCCCAGGCTTCTGTTCTGCCGCTTGGATGCTGAGGGGACAAAGGCCTGATTCTCTTCTGTATTACACCAGTTTAAATCCACATTTAAATCGGACCTACTGCCAATGGTGATCCTCTGGATTTGCCCCAGCGTAAGTGTGATCAGTGTCAGGCTCCGAGACAGACGTCAGCTCTCAGAAACTCCCTGGGTCTCATTCTCCACTGCCCAGCAGCCCGTGCGGTCATTTGCACTCGTGCAGATTCAGATTCAGCAGAGATTTACTGAGGATCCGGCCCCAGTTCTGCTAGCCATCCTGGCTACAGCTGGGCGCTCTGGGCTGGCAGGGCCAGTGCCACGACATCAACCAGGACCGGGAAGGGAGCTAGCGGGGAAGGAACGTGGGCAGGGAAGGATACCTCTCAAGCTAGGAGGCCAGGAGACATTATCTGGGTCGCCATCTGAGCACCAGGAGACACTGCCCAGCGTGAGGCAGCGTCAGGCCATACAGGGGCAGGGGCTGAGCATGGAGTCCGACAATGAGCAGATCCCTGCATGCAGTGTGGTGCTCAATCTCGGCCTGTCAGGGAGCATGGCTGGGCATCGTAGTGCCCCATGGGCGCAATTTCTTGGCTCTAGCTTAATCCACGGCCTCTCCACGGGCCCCTCTGCTCCACATGATGCCAGAGGCGTGGTGGTGGGGTAGAGAAGAGAAAGACTTGGAATCCGATGCCAGAGACTTTAGTGAATCTGTGGAACTCACTGCTGCAGGAGGTAGAGCCAAACTATTCAGTTTATTTATATGGCTTACTGTGTCCATAGGGCTCCAGCCATTGTCATCCCTCACTTTATAGCTAGAGGGACAGCGCTTTGCTCAAGCGCAGCCAGTGAGTCAAGGAAAGAGCCAGGAATAATCTATCTGAGAGACTCACAGTCTGCAATGTATTTATCTCACAATCCCCCAAGAGGCACGGGTGCTATTATCCCCATTGCACAAATGGGGAAACTGAAGCACAGAGCAGCTAAGGGACTCGCCCAAGGTTGTACAGAGAGGCTGTGTCAGCGCAGGCAGTTGAGTCCAGCCAACCCAAATCCCATGCTAGTGCCCTAATCACTGGACCATCCTTCCTCCTGTGCTCTCTGCCTCCCAGTCCGTGTCCTGTTCACTGGCCCATGCATGGAAGCCATGCAAGCTCAGCTAACATGGTTAATCAGATCTCAGGCTTCAGGGCAGCAAGTGACCACCTACTGGGGTCAGGAGGGAATTCCCTCCTTCCTCACCTCCCCACGTTTCACCCCGCACAGCCAGCCAAGTGCAATGTGGAATGTTTTTTATTTCCCTTGTCTGGAGCATCAGGCCTCGGCCATTGCCGGGGGGAGGGATGCCAGACATGATGAGCTGACAGTCTGACCTGCTGGGGCAACTCCTCTCTTCTCCCTCGCTGCGCCCCAACTCCTACTTACTGGGTGTTACCAGGTGGCCATGGTCATAAAAGTGACAACTGATGGCCCCTTCCTATCCAGACATCGGCGTGCGAGCGCATGCACGCATGGGGAGGTGTGTGTGCGTGTACATGCATGTGTATGCATGTACACACGTGTGTGTGCGCACATGTAGAATCAGAGCTCCTTTCCTGACATGGATAAAGATTTATCCTGCTAGCCCCCCGGAGCCCTCTCAGATGTGAGGGAAGGAGCAGGCGTCTGTCTATCCCCATGAGCCCAGCCCAGCTTCCGGATCAGGTGGATTCAGTTCTGGCTCAGCCCCTCTGGGTCAGGATCATGCGTAAACCACACAGAGCGTGGCGTGGAGTCTTCAGAGCCCGGGGGAAGGTGTGGGGCTGGTGGGTAAACCTACAGAGAAGCCCAGTGACTATCCCTCCTTACCTGCTGATCCAGGCTCCATGCACAGACCCCATCCTGCCTCAGTTCCTTCCTTTGTGGTGGAAGCTCCTTGCTTTACTTCTTCAGAGGACCCCCTCTTCCTCTCAGCGTCTGGGCTGTCCTGAGAGTCCCAGGACTTTTTCAGGCGTCCTTGACTCCCTGCATAAAAAATAGTAAGAGACAAAAGTCAATTGCTTCCCTTAAATATTGACCACGCCTCCAGGCAATTCTGGTTTTAAGGGTGGCTCTGTTCTTAAACCTAACACTGAACCCCTTAGGGAAATTTTATAATCAAAGAACCAGCTGTATGGAGGAAGCATTGTTGCAAATGTGGGTGCACCCCGGCTCTCTGCTGGAAAGAACTGGGAATGGCTTGCTGCGTGTCTTAGACCCCACACTGCAGTGTGGATTCTCCATTAGCTCGGGTGGCAGAGGCCTATGCTTTCAGAGCAGGAGGATGGGACTGGTAACCCTGAGGCTGCTGTGAGGTTCCCAGCCATCTCAGGTGCAGCATTGCCAGACCCCAAGCATTCAAATGCCAGAAGACAGGCCTTCAAAAAACCACAAGATTAAAAAAAAAGAATGAAGTTGAGGATCTTGTTGTTTCTTTTCTGGACTTAGAGCCTTTGTGGGGGTCACACGTTCCAGCTTCTCTCTCCAACCATGAGGGTTAAGAAAGGTCTTTTCTTATTGAAATAAAAGCTGAGAGCTCCTCATCACCTGACTCCAGGAGCTGGGGCTTCAAAGAAAACAACAAATCTCATGAGACTCCCAATACAATCCCAAGAACTGGTGCCCCGCCAGTGGTAGCTGCAATTATCAGTGGGAATGTGTCTATCCATTGTCACACCTCTTAGCGCAGCGGGTGCCCCTCATGGAGGGAGGGTTTTAATGGGACGGGTGCTTACAAAACGTGGGATTTTCACAGGAGCCTATGGGAATCGGATGCCCAAATCCCACTGCAGTGAGAGTTAGGCACCAGACTCCCTTAATCCCCTTTGGAATTTGACGCCTCAAATGCCATCAGTGAGTACGGTGACCCGTGCCCCAGAGAAGGAGAGGTCGCGAACGGGCATCACCAGGATGAAGCAGAGACCAGGCTAGATCCCAGGGACGACTTCCAGAGCGTGAGATCTCTGACCGGCTTCGGCCCTATTCTGGCTCAAGAACAGCCGCTTGTGGACTGGTTGCCTCTTGTCAATGTCCCACAAGGTCATCAGAGACGGGGGCCAGGGGCTAAGATCTCATATTCCGTCTCCACGGACCAGCCCAACCCTTCAGCTTTCCACTGAGGCCGCTAAACTGGGGTGGGGACTAGCACCAACCATCGCTACCCTCATCAGCCTCATCTTCCCGGGGACCAGACCCACCCGACCTGTTGGAGAACGAGGGCACCTGTCGCTCCGGCTGGCTACTGCTGCTCCAGGCTCGTGCCGAATGGGTAACTGAGGGGGATGAGTGCTGCAAGCCCCTTCTCAACCCGCTGAGCTACCCAGCCCCCTGCCCCAGAGCCGGGGCCCGTCAGGGACTGTGTTATACTAGGGGAGATCCAAGGCAGCCAAGAACCAACGTCGGGGCTGCTGCGTTCCCAGATGGTCCTGTCCAGGGAGGTACCGGGCAGCGCAACACATGAGCTCCCACCAGCCTTTGGAACAAGGACTTTCTATTAGATCGAAACTCAGCACAACCCTGAGACTTTGCTCCTATCCAGGAGAAGCCACCCTGCACCAGGATCCTGGGGGAAAGCCTGGCCCTTGGCCCCTTCAGGCAGGATGCTGTCAGCCCGGACTGGGGGCTTCTTTCTTGGCGCTGGCCTGTGTGTTTTGTGGAAGGAATCTGGGCAGCTGGCAACGTGCTGCAGCCAGTGGGACAAAGTCGGTCACCGCACAGCGGGAGCCAGCAGCCCAGAGCAGGCCGAGACGTACACAGAGACACACACACTGCACACACAGACACCCACACACACTCAGATAGACACAAACACACACACACTTCTGCTTCCGTGCACAGAGACGCGCACCCAATCCAGAGACACAGGGCGCCTGGACACACCACCCTGTATGCACACACAGGGCCTGATGCCCCTTTGCCCCGTGTCCCCCCAGTGCAGAGTGGGGGGTCTCTGACGCTCCCCAGGCGGAACGGCAGCTTGCACGCCCCCGGAGTTCCCTGTCTCTGCAGGGCCCAGGCCCATCCCCGAGCTGCGGGGGAGAACGATCGCCCACTATTCAACTGTCCCGATAAAGAATTCCCTCTGCAAAGACCGAACTGTTCCTCTGTTCCTTCCCCCGTTTGGGGCCTTTGATCCTCACCCCGGCTAATTCCATCCTTCCTGGAGATGGCTCCCTTGGGGGTTTTTATACACAGCGCTCTCAGGACTAGGAGTTTAACCCCTTCCATCCCTCCCATTATGAGTCACCGCCTGGCCTTGAAGTCGTGACACCTTGGACCGAGGAGCTGACACAGGGACTCCCCCAACCCCTTACATGTGACCCCTTGCTGCACCTATCCGGGAAGAGCACGGCTCTGGGTCAGTCGCTGGAGCACTTCCCAATAGGCTCTGCTCTGTTTACACGGTAGCACCACTGAAGCCAATAGGGTCCCCCTGGATTTCGCCCTGGGACGGTGAGATAAGAATCGGGCCTCACAATGGGTGCGCTACCAACCCGCTCGGTCTCAGGTGTGTTGTGTCCAGGGCGCTGTTGAGCCCCTGCTGAGTTCAGGTTCTCAGATTTAGGAGGAGGGTGCCCCTTTGGCTTCCCATCTTTGGCACCCAGGGGTGCAAGGGCATTCAGAATCCAGCCCCACTAGACAATTTCTCTTCCTGACTCTTGCGCTCTTATGTTTAGGCTCCCAAAATGACTAGGGGCGGACGGGGGAGCAGGGGAGGGGGCAACTGTTTCCATAACAACCATAAATGTTTTTGTTCCTTTTTAAAATAAACCCTATGGTCATCTTTCTATTTGCATTCAACTCACTATTTAAAAAGTCATCCATGTAAATCCACGCCCCAAACATGGGGCTGACAGTACACATCGCTGGCTCAGATTCTGGGGTCAGTTACTCGAATCAGACCAGCTCCCTGGGCCTCTGGCCATTTCCCTGCAAAAACCAGGTGCGTTTTTATATTGAGCCGGCCTGGAATGTCACGACAAAACAATTTTTTGCTAAAAAATGTTGATTCATCAAAACCCATCTGCGAGAAAGGGCCTGTTTCCACCAATTTCCCAACGTGAAAAAGCCTTGGGGAAAAGATTCAAAATCTCCCATTTTGCCGCTCTCAGAACAAAAATTTGCGGTTTGACAGTTCAAAATTTAATTTAATTTATACTAAAGAAAAGTTAAAAAGGATCCAAATTGAAATGAAATGTTCTAATCGATTCAAACCGAAAACCGTTTTCAGTTTGTGAACATTTTGATTTCTCGTCCCGTGTTGGGCTGGGAATATTTTAAAAACCTCTTGAAAATTCACCATTTACTCCTGGCCCTTGTTTTGCCACAGAGCTTGCTGTCTCGGGGTACAATTCCATCAGAGACACGGCACAGGAGTTTTTACCTGCATGTAAAAACTAGCCCAGGTAAACTCCAGATGAGGAGTCTATTATTGAGCTTGATTAGCTCCATCAAGGTAAAACCATTCCTGCCACGTCCACTAGGATCTTAAACCGAGATCCTATCCTGAGATAAACCACAGCTTCCTGTAGTGAAGACAGAGCCTGATTCTCATTCACCACTCTCTGTCAGAGCAAGTGGGCCTTAAAGCGGGGGTGAATTACAGTTACACTTAAATCCTGGCTCTTAATTAGTGCTTTCCATGGGTAGATTTCAAAGTGCTTTACAAGGCAGGTGGGCAATGATGATCCCCATTTTACAGCTGGGGAAACTGAGGCACGGAGCCATGGTGACCCAGCAGGCCGGTGGCCGAGGCAGAAATCAAACCCATGTGTCTATCCACTAGGAAACACTGCCTTTTTTTACCCTGCTGCAGTGGGCCTTAGTGAGAACTAGGCTCTGCTAACTTTAAGGTAGTCAGGCTAGATGTGAGATTTTGGTTCTGTCCCCTGTTGGCCAATCCCCGCTCTGGTATTTTTATCTAGTTGGGATGTCTCCAGCTCCTCGTTCTGTGGCACTCACTCAGATGGCCGAGCGGGATCGAAATACGCCCCGCCCGCTGCATTCCCCTTTAGCTTCCCAAATCGGTCGTGCCCAAGTGGGCGATTCGAAATAGCACCATCTCTCCGGGGCGTGGGAGGGTTCATCGAGCCACGGCCAGGCAGCAGGACGACTGTTCAGCCACGAGACATCTCTGCCACGCGAAGAGCCCGCAACGGAGCTAATGCTTCCAGTGCCTGCTCTTTGGAGCACTGTCAAACACACCAGCGCCCCACCCCGAGGGACCCCCCGATCTCAGCACTAAGACATGGCAGTATCCATTGCCTCTCTCTCCGCTCACTGTGCCCAGGCTCTTATCCCGCTGATCCACTTCCCACGTGGACCCCAAGTGTCCTGAACCCGACCCCAGTGATCTAGCCACTAAGCCACATGACCTCCCTGGACACTGCTTGAGAATCAGGCCTCACTGATGGATGGGTGTGCCAAGGCTGGCAGGACTAATTCCCTGGGTATTGCCGATTAGTCACCATTCACCCTGCCAGCTCACCAACTGGCCCGGCCTCAGCCAGGAACTCCCAAGCCTGGCGCGACCCACTCCAGAACTCTGGACTGGGTGTCTATTACGTCACTGGAGCGGGCACTGCCGTGGAGAAGGAGGAGGATACAGTTATGAAGGGGGTCCGACCGCATGATCTGAAAGTCTATGACCCTATGAACCTGCCGGTTCAGCTAAGAATCAAGCGGGAGACAATCCCACGTCAAGGTTTCAGAGCAGATCAAGCAAAGGGCGGAAAGAAGCCAGGAGACTTCATGCAGCGGGTTTTTGTCTGCGAGGAAGGCGCTTAGCGCTAATCACGTTGGAACCAGAGCTCTGGGCTTGAAGACATGATCGTGTCCGTCCCCGGCCGCCCCTTCCCAAGCTAATGCCTGATGGGGCTGGGGGAGCGGAGGGCGGGGGAGGTCGGCAGGACCATCGAGGCCAGTCGAAAGAGTGAAGGTGGTTGGGAATCAGATCAAGTTGTAAGTGATGTTTCACATGACACGCCACCAGATACCATCCAACAGGGGTCACCCGTAGGCCCTCGGATTTGGCCCTGGATTTAAGGACAAGGCAGAGAAAGGTATCATGCCTGTCTCTCCTCCTATGTCCTCCTCAGCACACTGTTCAGCCCTCAGTGATTAGCGCTCACAGCACTCTTAAGACATGAACTAATTGACCATCCCCAGGGCCTCGGTGAGCAAGGACAGCATTATCCTCCCCATTGCACAGAAGGGGAAACTGAGGCAGAGCAGTGCACTGACTCACCCAGGGAATCCTTGTCAGAGCTGGATGAGAACCTCGCTCTTCTCAGACCGTACAGTGACTCTCCCCACAATCTGAACTGTGCTTCAAGCTACGAGAAACCCCCAAAGCTCCGCTTGTCAGCGAGTCGGTGCCGGAATTCCCGCTGTGAAACTTTCACCAGAACTTGTTAAAAATGTAGACACGGTATTAGAAAGGGGCTGTATAGGAATGACAATGGGAGCTTCTGTATTGGCTCCATCACTCGCCACAAGCATAAACAGTAGTCAAAAGACCAGGACTTAGCAATCCCTGTGTCCAATTGGGCTTTTGTCCCTAATGCTATTGGGGAACTTAACATTTTGTTCACTTTTGACTGTAAAACCAGACTGGTCAATTTCACTTCATGTTTTTAGTCAGTTTCACTTTCTGGCTCTCATATGTCAGGGCAAGTTTATTGTTTCTGGGTTTCTGGTCCCACAGAAAAATTAAAGAAAAAGTGTGACAGATGCTAGTCCCGTCCCTTACTGCACTACTGCAAAGGGACCAGATACCACAGTGATGGGCATGGTATAGGAACCTGTGTAGGATAGGACACAAGTTTTGAGCTCATGATAATATTTCCTATTCCAGACCCTTTGAAAATTCCACCCTAACCCTAAACTGGTGATCTAAACTACCAGCTGCTTCCTCTTTCAACTAAAAAGCTGGAAAATTTGGAACGCGATCTGAACGTGCATTTCACACGCTCCAAAATTTGAGATGTGGGATTTTGCATTTGGTTTGTTGTAGTTAGAGAGCCAGCCATGAAATTCAGATTCCAAAACACATCAGGGCTTGGAAGAGTCTCTCTGGGTGGGACCCAGATCTGGGTTACGAACTGAATCCAAACCCCCACTGTTAAGGAAACAGTCCTGCTCAGTTTTGTTCAGATTCCAGAGCACAAAGTTCCTGATAACCTCATATGAGCCCCCAGTTATTTGCAGCAGGGAGATGGAGGCGGGAAGGGGGCAAAAGTGGGGGAAAATATACTAGAGGAATTAAGTGTCCGGGGAAGCAGAAGACAGCTGTTTTCGCACAGAAAACAGGAGGTGATTTGCAGATAAAGTTGGATGCTGTGAGCTAACTGTCTAGCAAGTCATTTTAATAACACAAAAAACAATGAATAAAACCAACGCTGGATGCCAAGACAGCTGATGCCTAGTGGAAAAAACTTTCAGGAACACTCTGTATGGAAAAGATCCTGCTTTCACTCCTTTTATTGCTCTCTATTATTGAGGGACTCGGGAACTTTTGCATGAGAACTCAGGAATTTGGCTCTGATGCTTATAAACTCTCTACCTGAAGTTATAACATCACAGTCATTTCTGGGGCAGTCAACTACAGGACTGCCAGCTATAAAGCATCCTAAAAATCACTCATCAGGCCCTCAGAAATAATCAGATTGGCTTAAAAATAATGAGATTTTAAAATTACAATGCATTTTGAGTTCTTTTTATTTGCTTTCTGGATTTTGAGCCTGTAGGGCATGCTCAGAACACCGTGAGTTTTTATCTGCCACTGTGAGGACTAGAAACCTTCTTTTTCTTTTAAACTGATGGTGAGATTCTTGCACTGTCACAGGACTCCAGGAGCTGGAGCTCTATGGAAAAAAACACCAACTATAGCGATGAAATGTCAATACTCTGAAAGGCTGCATATGTCACACCAGAAACATGATGTCAGGAGGGAGAAGAAGAGCCCCAGGGAGCAGCAAAAACCCCATTTTCAGGCAAATAGTCCTGACTTTAATAAAGAAAAAGGGAGAGACCCCCCACACACATAATAACTAGCCAGCTCAGAACAGGACTGTTTGCCTGGAGACATTTCCCACACAGCATCACAGCCCTTCTGCTCCTTTCTCACAGGACAAGTTGTTTCATGTTCCCTAGTAACTAACAGCTGGACAATAGCAGTGATTCGGTCCTTAAACAAAAGACAGGTCAACACAATAAAATGGAGCATTGTGATCTTTGCAAAGAGCAGGGGGACCTTTCCCAGAATCCTCTGCACAACAGGCCAGCTTCTGGGGCCCAGCTGAGCTATGCTTGACATGGGACCCTGAGAGGGGAAGAAGAGTGGCTCTAAGCCATGCTGCTCCTCCCCTGACTCAGGGCTGGGCTGGCCCATGTCACAACTTAGAGCAGCCTCAGGGCTGCACTGAACCACACGCCCCCTAAGGATCTTTACACCAGCCCAGGACTGCTGGAGCGCTTTGCATTACGGCTCCATCTCCTCTCTCCATAGCACCCTGAACCTGGTGGGGTATAGGTAGCATAGAGCTGACCAATTAGATGAGAGAGTGATGAAAAGGGGGCGTAGCTTGGGACCAAAACCCAGTCCCAGCTCTTTTTGTCTGGCCCGTCCCATCACACGGCCCCTCCCATCACATATGCAGGGCCTGACTGTGTGTCTTTGGAAAGAAACTTTCTCCTCTGTGGGCTTTTCAGACCACAGCAGCATCTGACTCTCAAATAGCAGGGTCTGCGGTAGCAGCGCCGTGGGCAGCCCGTTCCAGGGAGGAGGCATTTCGTCCACCAGGAATGACCTAGAGGCAGCCCAGGACCAACACCTCAAATGCCCTCAGACTTTGAGGGGTTAAGGGAATCCAATTTTGCAGCCTGAGCTTCCTAGCCCATCCCCAACTCCTCCCCAATGACTCAGGGAGGCATTTCCCCCATCTGGTGATAACGGGTCACAGAGGTTCAAAGCCAAATTTCCAGAGGGGGCCTTGGATTTTTAGAGCCTCAGAGGCACTGGGCACTCACCACAACCAATCAGAGTCAACAGGAATTGGGCCTCTCCAGCACCCTATAGGCCGTCTCCAGTTGAGCCTCCCAAATCACTGGTTACTTTGACCCTGATTCAGCAAGGCACACAAGTATCATTTATCCAAGCGCTGAAACACAGGTGTAGCCGAACCGGGAGAGACTTGAGGACAAGCATAAGAATAATCTCAGGCTCTAAGGGATTTCGGCTCCCGACATCCACTGATTTCCCTTCCATCCATTGAGCCGGGCCTGAATAACCTGCCTAAGGGAATACGTTAAGTGTCAGGTCCAGGACTAGGCCCCAGATCTTTCGGCTTGCCACGCCGCCTCCCGGGAGACCCTGGCCTCTTCCAATTCATTACGCTCACATATGGCCCTTAATACGATGACATACTCTTTGGTTGGAGATGCGCTGGAAAATAAGGCCCGTCGCTGGGAAATAAAGCAGAGACAAGGAGACAAGAGGAAACGAAGGGCCAACATCAGGAGAACGCTCCCTCTCCGAGCCAAACATCTCCTCTTAGTTCAGTCCCATTAAAAACCCTTGTCCTCCGCCCTCCTTTGGTTTGACATCTGCTTTCCAAGGCTGATTAGTACCAGCGGCCAAGCACTGCTCACGTTTTGGAACGCAAGAGAGGATTGCGTCTTCCTAAAGATGAGCTCAGCGTGGGGGGCGGGTTGCCAAGAGCTTTGCAAAATCTCACCATGGGAGCTGCTGGGCGCTGATGGTTTTGGAGAATCTAGCCCCAATCCTGGGGGCTGAGCCCCTGGAAATCTGGCCCTGAGTTCTTGGTAGAATTGAGCCTTTTCTCTCAATGATCTCATCATCTGCACGAAAACAGAGATCAGCCAATCCCAATTCTGCAATTAGATCTAGGTGTAGATGGACGCCATTGCAGCTGCAGGCCCACAGCCAGGATCCCACACTGCTGCTGAAAGCACCTGTAACTAGATGGACCGAGTGCACAGTAACGAGTCAGCTTCCATCCACAGGGGGACAAAGGCCATTCAGGAAGAATGTGCTGCAAATCAGCATCTGGGGCAGAAATACCACTAACAGAGCTCAGTGGGCAATGGGGATTTTTATCCCCCCATGAAACATTTCTATCAACATGAAAATATTTCTACCAGGTTTTCCCTCACAAACGGGATTTCAGCAGGATTCCTCTTGGTCTCAAAGCCAAGCAGGTCTGTTTAAGTGTTTGCAGAATCGGGGCCAAAGGGTGCACACACACCGCAAAACAAAAGCCACATCAGCGTGACTCAGAGCCCGGATCAGCTCACTCCCCCACCTTTCTGGGTTTCAGAGCCCCAGCTCCAGCCTGAGTGGGAACACCTCCATTGCTATTTTTAGCCCTGTGAACCCCAGTCAATTGACTCGGACGTAGGGTTTTCTCTGCAGTGTAGACGTTCCTTCTGTTGTGTATTACAGATACGTGATTCGCACCAGATCCCTTCTCGAGGGAGCTCTTGATTGAACAGTCTAACGCCTGGTCCACACAGAGTTTTTGTCCTGATGCAAAAGTGCCTTATACTGGGACAGTTTATTGCCCCTTCCTGCAAGCCCCTTTAGACGGGTATAACGAGGGAAGGCGTGTATGGCTTTAACGACACTGGCAGAGTAGACTTTTGTAGAGAGACAAGCCAGTTTGTTAGCAGGGGTGGGAGTTCCTCCAATGGAAAGCTACCGGAGCATTGCTGGTGTGCGTAGGGAAAAATCCAGTGCAGGGCGTGAGCCCATGTGGTTCTTCCGTCTCTACTTTCTTTGATTCCCATGGATAGAGGTGTGAAAAGGAAGCTTCTAAATGTGATATTGAGGCTAGCAGCGCATTTACTCCAATCAAAGGACTAAATATGGCAGGGAAATCCTATTTGCTCCTTATCTATATCATCTCAGGCACCATCTCTTATGGGTCGATACAGAACCTAACATAAAGGACGGCACTCCAGAACACACAGAATAATCCAGGTGTATGTAACCATCAGTTAGGAGGGATTTATACTACAGAAAAGTTCACACACACTCTGACACACACACACCCACCCTGCCCTATCACAAGCGTGGATTACAATCTGAACATTGCAGGGCCCTGAAATAGCTTTGGCTTTCCATCCTCTTCCACTATAAACAGAGTTTGTTCCGTTCCAGTCCGCATTTAGCAAGTTGCACATTATTTTGGGGACGCTCAAAACTTCTGGGGCTGCTACTGACCTTAGACTCCAGGAGGTCAGGCTGGATATGAGGTTTAGTCTCTAGTACTCCGTGCTGGTTCTCAGCGGACTCAGATAGAAAATATTTTGGGGCTTGGACAGAGGATTTAGGGTTTATGGGTGGGCAGGGGTTAATACCAGCATTGCCACTTAAATGTACACTTAGAGGAGGCTTATAAAATATCCCCATACCCTTGTTAAAAAATACTTTGCTCTTACAGATTGCCTTTCCTCGGAGGAGGTCAAAACCTTTCAGAGCAAACCAGGAGCTGCACTCCCCACTCAGGCAAGCTTCCCATGGGAGCCCGTGAGACCCTAATCAGTTATACTTCACAACTCCTCTATAAAAGCAAGGAATATTCTCCCCTTGGGAAAGCAGAGGCACAAAAACAGTGGTTTCAGCTCTCCTAATTTAAATGGGAGTCTTGAGCAATTGGACACTTGCAGCTCCAGCTGCTGGAGTCATGTGAAAACATCAGAATCTGAGCTTCCTGTTTGTTTGGGTTTTTTTTTAAGTACATTACTAGCCGTCACAGTGATGAAAAAAGCTTCAAGTCATGAACACCAAAGTCTCAGAATCCTGAGGCTTTACAGAAAGCTCACAAAATGTACTCTTTTCTTTAGAAATCTCATCATTTCTAAACCACTGTCATGGATATTTTTTATTTTTTTTTTTGGCAGAAGTGGGGGTGGCTAGAGACTCAAAATTTTCAAACACTTATCACTGGCAGTACGGAAGAGCAGGCAAATGACTTGAACAAGGTCACGCAATGGAAGAACTGGGAAAAGAACCCAGGTGTCATGACTCCTGGTCCCTGATCTGATGATTAAACAAACTGTCCTCTTTCAAAGCTAGCTTTAGAATGGAGGAAACCTGATGGTCTATCCCAGGGGTAGTCAATTACTTTCGTCACGTTCCAAATTCCTCTCTCAAGGTATAGCCAAGATCCAGACTCCAGAGAAAATAATAAAAAAGCCAGCAACAATACTGAGAATAATAAGCAAATAAAAAGATTTTGGGGTCTGTTCAAAAATGTCTGGAGGTCTGGATTTGGCCCGCAGTTCACCTTGATCTAACCGCTACTACAGTGCGTGTGCACCAGAGAGAAAGCACACAAACACATTTATAGTGAAGTCACTTTTTTCCCCACCAAGCAACTCCACTCTGCATGGCAGCTTCCCTATCAGTCCATTGCAATGCAGTGAAACAAGCAGAAACTTTATTTGAGGGAATTTTGCTGGGAGTTGACAGCAGGTGGGTTCTACTGTAGCCTGTCACCTTCCAGAGGATTATGGCCAGCTAACATTTCCCCTTGGGGGTTAAACCCTGCCCTGTGTGAATGACACCACAGAGACCAACACGCGTACACCTGGGAGGACCAAGGTTCCAATCACCCCAGCAGCGGCTGCAATGGGGGTGAGATGCCTCAAGAGGTGGTATTTAGAGTCTTTGGGGAACAGAGCCATGGGCAGGGTGCGATGGGTTGGCATTTGGCACCAAACTGGGCTGAGATCAAAACAATGTGTCCCATAAAAATATCTATCCATCGATCGCAGGGAAACGACCCACATCCCATGCTTGCACCTAGGACCACCCAGGCGGGCAGCGAGGACTGAATGGGAGAGATGTCATAAGTTTTACCTCTTGAGTGTATCACGGTAGTGCCAGCCAAAGGTGGCTATCGATCAGGGCTAAAAAACCACAACTGCGCCCTTTTAGGTTTCTTTATGCGACGCGGGGTCCTTTTACGTTTCTCTCAGCACAATCCTTTGCCCTTTTAGTGACAACACCAGAGCTACCAGTAGCTTCCACTGCTCAGATTCCTCACTGGAGTATCTTCGGGAAAGGAAATTCGGCCTGGTAAATACTCGGACCCACAGGGTGGATCTGTGCTAGGCCCAGAAATGGCTAAAGGCCAGAGCCCTGCCTGCACCTTTCTCTTCCTCTCCCTAACCTGTCCTTGTTTGTAAACATTCCCCTCCCTGCCCCCATCCCTGATCCCTTTGAAATGAAAGAATCTGAAGTATTTTTGGATGCCAAAGTGAAACAGTAGAATGGAGCCTTTGGCTGTTTTCTACTGCACAGAGAGGCCCCAAATCAATGGGGCAGTGTGGCCAATTGACTTCGACGTGTGTGTGTGTGGGGGGGGGCCTTTGGATCTCACCTTCAAGGGGGAGAACCACACCTGGGAAGGAGAGAAACGTTGTGGAGGGGGGAAGAATTTTTCACTTGCACGTTCCTTAAAAAAATGTTTCAAGCTATTTCCCAAGCAGGGATGGGGCAACTCTTTGACTCTGCAAGAAATAAAAGTAAAAGCAAACTGGATGGGGCGCTTTTTGTGCGTGGGTTGCAAAAGCATTGCCCCTGGCTCTGGTTGGCACGTTCCAGCCTCTGCTTTCAACACACCCCGACGCGCACAAATAAACACACCCCAGTAACTGTGTCACACCCACGATGGGCAGAAAAAAGAGGAACTTTAAAAAGCCAGATTGACTTTTTGTTAAGCCTCTGGTGTTTGAAATATTATTAACCCCGGCCCCACTCCATTGCTTTTCCAACCATCCATCCGGCGGACATCAGTGCAAAGTGAAATATTCCTAGCAGATGAAAGATTCAGTGCCTCTGTGTGTGTGTGTGTGTGTTTTGAAAATGGGTCTTGTACCACACACACACCCACACCCACACCCACACACACTTTCTGGGGAATAGCAGTTGAAAGATAGTCTCAAACCCCCAACAGGGGTATGACAATTAGCCAGCAGCACACTCAGGCAACAGGTTTCAATCTACAGTGAAAATGACCCAACTCCAGTGAGTCCCAGCCAGGGACTGAAGGGGGAAGAGTCGCTTTTCAATGGCAATCGACTGATCGACAGAGAATAACCCAGTCGGGTCACTTACCTTCTTTCTGAAGAGCTCCCCGGTCACATCCAGGGGTTGGGGCGAGGGGGCTGCAGGCTGGACGTTTAACCCTTTGGCTCTGGGGTCTGTTTTGAGAAAGAAATATACCCTGGAGAAATAAGGTGTGTGGGGGAGCAGATGAGAAAGAAAGAAATGGAGGGACGGGGGAGAGAAAGAAACGGGAGGTGGATCTAATATTTTAGGAGGGAAATCCACTGCGGAGCTGCTATCGCCAGATGTTTTGCTTGGGATCGGACACCGGGGTTCCTTTTCCAAGGCAGAAAACTCGCTTTTCCAGCGTCTCCGGGTGCCCCCAGTCCAGGACACTGATCCCCGGGGGGGCGGGTGTCCAAGCCCCTCACCCCGCTTCTGGCCGGCGCCCACCTCCCGGTGCAATGCGGCCAGAGGGGGGGCAGCGGCCGCTCCGGACTTGGCTGTAACTTTCTTGCCCCCCAGGGTGGGTGCACCGGGCCGGGTCACCCCGCCGAGCGCTGCCCCGGCTCTTCGCGGTCCTCTCGCCGCTGGTGCCGGAGGGGGCTGGTCAGTTTCAGCCGGTCCCCGGGCGCGGATCGCAGCCGCCCGGCCAGCTCCTGCCCCTTCTCCGCCTCCTTCCACAGGCAGCCCCGGCCGCTCCGCCTCCTCAGCCTCCGGCCACGCTCCCCGGCCCCTCACGCCCGGCCTCCTACCTCCTGGCACGAAGTTACCGCCGGCGAGAGGCTCCCAGGGCCCGGCCCGAGAAGGGACCGAAAAAAAAAAGCCGAGCCGAGCCGAGCCAAGAGATCCTCCCCTCCCCCCATCGGCTGCTGCTCTGCCCCCCCCCCCCAATTGCCAGCTGTGATTCATACATTCCGCCTAACCCCCCTCTGACCCCTACACCTCCGGGGCTGGAAATCCAAAGGCAATAACAATCTGGGGAAACTGAGGCATGGAGCAGGGACGGGACTTTTGCCCAGGTTGACCACATAGCAAGTGTGAAAATTAGGACACTTTTTTTTCCACCAGGGGTGGGGTGGGGTTTCTAGTATAGTTGCAAGACAAAGCCCCTAATATCAGGCCCTCTAGTCCCTCTATTTTTGCCCAAGCTGGCACAGTGACTCAGCGGCAGAGATCAGAAGGGAACCCAGGCGTCCTGACTGGCAGGCCCCTGCAATAAGCGCTAAAGGAGAGGCCTAACTTCATAGTTAGGGTGGCAGCCTGGGCTAGTGGATAGAGCACTGGACTGGGAGACCTGCGTTCTGTCCCTGTCGCTGGCCTGCAGGGTGAATGTGGACCAATCCCTTCTCCTCCTCGGTGCCTCAGTTTCCCCACTTATAATGTCAAGCGAATGGCATTCACCCCCCCCCCCCCGGAAGGCGCCCTGGTGTGCTGGGGCTGAAAAGCGCTATACAGGATCAGGCCACTGTCAATTTCAGAAAGGTGGCCGCGGAGACTTGGAGTCAGTGCCCACCTCTGCTCCAGCCTCCATTTGCGAGCCTGGATCATTGACTCTCTCCGGGCGTCAGCCTCCCAGCTGCCATCCGGGGCCTACAAGAGTCTTTTGCCTGTCTTAGGTGCGCGTCCCTGGGGCGACTCGGCCAGCTACCATCACACAAATAAACCTTACCCCCGAAAAGCCCATTGGAGCCAACAAGATGGCCACAGGCAGACATTGAGGAGTAGCCTTGAAAGCATCTTGCTAGAACCCCTCATCCTCCATCACCCCCACTCCCTTCCCACCGATCGCCCCAGCTCTAACATCAGACTGAGGAGGGACCAGGGTGTAAAGCAATGACAGTATCTTGGGAACCCCTAGGTCAAATTAGCCCCAATTTGGCTCACTAACCCTCGCCAGTGCCCCCACCAGGCACCCCTAAATTCAAGAAAATCCAAGCAACTGTGTGGATCTTAGAGTGCTTAGAATAGTTGCTCTTTAAACAGAAAACCGGTCTTACCCTTGGCTCTAGCCGGCCTGGCAGCACGCGGCTGGGATAACAGGAGCGAGAATAAATAGATCCCCAACTTGGGAGTGGCACAGGGAAGTCCGGCTCTGGAGGAAAGGACCATAAACCCTGCCGGGAGATTGGGTTTTATGTCTCTGGCTTGAGCCAGCCCCGGGCTGGAGAGATGATTCTTCCCTAGGGAGCGCCACCCGTGAGTCACACACGCACTTCCAGCTGCACCGGGCAGGCTCTTCTCCAAACCCCAGCCCAGCCCCGTCCTGTGGGGTTTACAAGGTCACAACCCGCAGTACGAGGGTTGAGAGGCTGCACCATGTGTTTGTGCCAAGCAGAATTCCCCAGGGAGGGCTGAGCACCAGTGTAAAGGCCTGGAATCGTGGCTGCTTTTGACTGAGGAAATGGAAGTGGATCGGCCTCGCAGAGGGACAAAATCCCTCAGCAGATCCGGGCTTCAGGACACAAACCAACCTTGACCAGGACGGGGCTTGGAAAACCCTTCCTCTCTGGCCAGGGTGCGGCACAGGTATTCTTAGTCGCCCTTGGTGCCAGGTGCTGCACGTCTGCATGGTGAGAGTGGGTGACTAACCCGCCGTCTGAATAGGACAGAGAAAGGCAGAGGAAAAGGAAGAGTTTTAGCTCCATTTTACAGCTGGGAAACTGAGGCCCAGAGCGATCAAGGCCCAGATCCTCAGAGCTATTTAGGTCACCCAACGCCTCTTGCTTTCATTGGGATGCCTTTGAAGATCTGGGCCTAAATGACTTGCCCAAGGTCATTCCGGAAATCAGGGGCAGATCTCAGACTGAGGCCCAGCTCAGGGTCTTAACAGGACCCTCCTGCTTTAGGGGATGTCTCGCATCTCCCTCTAAAGCATCAGCGCCAGGACACGGTCAGGGTCGGGATTCTGATTTTCGCTGGGCCACCCGGGCTCACCGGCCTGGTGACCCTCACGGGTTACCTGCCTGGGGACAGGCTGGGAGTGCTGGGGAAACAGCTTCCTCTGTTCCTGCTTCCTGTCTGTGGAAATCCGGGTTTGAGCCACAGGGGCAGAGAGAGAACATGAAGCCGAAGGTTTCCAGATGGCAGCAGGCGTGTCAGGGCTTGGCCTCCTGCTCAGAGCTGCTGTAGGAACGATTGGAGGGCAGTTCTCTGGCCTGTGTCATACAAGGGGTCGGACTAGATGGTCTCTAGGGTCCCTGCTGGCCTTGGAGTGGATGACTCATGAAACGCTGGCAAAGGTTCAGCTTGACTCGTCCTCTGAGCAGGCCCAAGGAGGGGGGAGGGGGGCATCCCACCCCTTCAGCTCACCGGATATGTCCCCGGCTGTGTTTTCTGTGGGTGCTGTGCTCCTCCCGCTACCGGTGCCCTGCATCCAGCCCCCTCCTGCTGTGGGAGCGGGGCAGGTATCAGCAGTTCGGGGCGCTCAGAGCACAGCCACGGGACTGGGCCCCAGGGCATTGGCTTCGAGTTGCTCCTTACCTGGGGGTGGGGAGAGCAGAACTGAGGCTGCTTTCAAATGGCCAACCAGCAGAAATGTAGGTGCCTAGGGGAGTTAGGCACCATAGAGGGTGCGCTGCAGCTTTGACAAGGTCAGTGGTCTCGAGGGGTGCCAGCAGCCCCGTGTTATCAGGGCGAGTCTTTCTATAAATAAAATCGTGCCTGCCCCGTACTACAGCGGCACAGAACGCCTTTGGTCCCTGCAGCTCTTATCACTCCCCTTGAGCCGCTGAGCTCCTGGGGACGGGAGGGGCTGGGCATGGCTGACCAGGGAAGCACACCGCCCAGGACATGGCTGAATGTCACGGGGGGGTGGTGGTGGTGGCTGATGAGTCATAGGTAGGGCCTGTCCCCGCCAGCCCCATGTGTGCCCAGTGCTGGTGCCAGCCATGGGATATGTGCGGGCGCAGCGGGAGCTCCGGGCCGCTCGCCTGGGGAGGCAAAGTGGGTCCTGGTGCTAAGACAACTGCCCTGCAGTTTTCAAAGATAACACTGGCAACTGTGGTGTACTCGAAACCTCCTTCACAGACTAGCCCTTGGTCTCTTGGGCCCAGAGCCCGAGGAGCTGGGCCCCAGTTTCCCCATCTGTACAATGCAGGTAATGGGATTTGCGCTGCTTCCTTTAAATCCATTAAGGTCTCCGAGGAGCTCAGGTACTCGGGTGACGGGAGCCAGCTCAGGCCCAGAACTAGACAGCCGGAGTGGATCGGGGAGCGGGAGTAACGCAGTGGGGACGGGGGGTTGCCCCAGTGACGACTGGGGCAGAGAGCGGCCGGCCAAGAATCTTTGCTGCAGAGCGGGTAAGAGCCAACCAGACACGATGACAATTATATCTGACAAGGCAGCAAACGCCACAGAGAGCTGGAGCCCACCCCCCCGCCCTCGCTCTCCCTGGCACGACTTAGTCACTGGCTGCCCTGTGTCTGCAGCTTCGGATGCCGCTACTCCTGCTCTCTGGGGGCTGAGGAAAGGGATCACCCAGGCCCCGAATGAGCCCTCCTTGATCTACCCCCAGACGCTATGTCCTCTCAGAGCCAGGAATAGAACCCAGGAGTCCGGATTCTCACGCCCACCCTTGCTCTAACCACCAGACTCTACTTCCTCTCAGTGCCAGGAATAGAACCCAGGAATCCTGATTCCCACGGGCCCTACCCCCACCCCTTCCTCTAACCACCAGACTCCACTTCCTCTCTGCAACAGGACTAGAATCCAGGCACCCTGATTCCTGGGCCACTCCCCCCCTTGCTCTAACCACCAGACCATGCTGCCAGAGTTAACGGGAGAAAAAAAAAAACCTTATTTGGGGTCAAAAAGCCCTTCAGCCTGGGGTGCCACTGGAGGCAGAACTGCTATATTTCAGAGATGGGATCTGCAAGGAAGGAAACCCAAGCCCCCCAGCCCTGCAGCAAGTCTACACATGTTCAGGGCACCAAGGGGTCGATCTCCCAGTGGGTGGGAGGGAAGGAGCCTGACCTCCCCTATCATACAGACCACGGGTCTTCTCCAAAATCACTCCTGTTTAAACACGCTTTGCCTTACACGTCCGGCAAAACATTTCATTTCGATTTTGGCCTTTTAAACTTTTTTAAAAAATGTTTATTTAGATTTTTAAAAACCTCCCCGTCTTTAGTTTCAAAGCAAAAAATCACTACTTTTTGTCCAGGAGATGATGAAACTTAACACTTTGACATTATTGAAATGCTACAGGGTTTTGCTTTATAAACAAAATTTGTTTAAAACTGACACTTTCCACCCCAAAAAGTCTTGATTTTGATAAAAACGGCAGTTTTGGTTAAAAATAGGTTTCCAAGAAAAATTTCCCACCCCCTCTGCTGGAGACATTTAGCCTCCAGTTATGCAAATGCCAATTTGCTTAATATAGGCAAGACCTGAAGCAGCAGCAGCGATTCACCTTGGCTTTTAACAAGACGCTTCTCAGGGAAAAATCTTGTACTAGAAAACATATCTTTACCTGAATAACTTCTAAAACTGCAGCACAGGATCAGGGCCACTCAGAATCATGCCCCTTGGGTCACATTTTATGGCACCGTGGTTGGCATACAAGGGTCGTAATTTTTGTGAAATTTTTCTGAAAGCCCCAGCTCCCGGATTCCCATGATTTTGGGAGACCATTGACTTTCTTTAAAAAAAGAAAAAGCAGGGTAAGTCCTCATGGTTGTGGAAAAAAGCTTAAAAATGTGAACCCTAATCCCAGAAAGGAAACACGAGAGCCTAAAATAGGTATTTTTTTAAAAAATCCCATGATTTTAAGTCAGTCTTGTGATTCCTGAAATTCCAAAGCTCAGGGCTGGCAGCATTGCACCAGTACCACGAGAATGGATTCAGTCTGGGCAGGGTATGTCCCCTCCTCCCCGGCTTGGCAAGGCTGTCAATGACCATCTCTTCGCAGGGCAGTGGAGAATGGGGTCCCTACAACATGATTGTGTCTTTTTGCTCATATACACAATGATGATAATGCTGTGAAGGAACCCCACAGCATGACAAGGGCCATTTGCTGACCACACGCAGTGCGCCGAGCCTACTGCTCCATACATGCTGCTGCTCTGCCTGGTGTCCGGTGCCTTTGGAGACATAAAACGTGGAGAGCGCCGTGACGGGGGTTCACAAGCTCTTTAAAGGGATACCGCCCTCTTCCAACGCACTGCAACCATCTGCACTGAAAGGGCAACCAGGCCCTCGTCTCGCGCTCACTCTCCTCTTCTCACAGCCACTTTCTTCTGCATCCCTCACCACTGCTGGCGCAAGACCCTTCTCCTCTGCAACGGCAGCTGCCTGGCCGTGTCTTCCCCCAGCTCTGGCCTCTCTGCACCTCTTTCCCAACCCCATCTGTGACCCTCTCCCCCTGGCAGGGCCTTCTCATTTCTCCCCATCTCTCCCTGTACCCGAGTGGGTTTTTTACTCCTGGGAAAAGTGCTGGTTGCTGGGGCAGGGGGCGGGGGGATAAAGGCCTGGTGCCTGGGCTGTGCATGGGACTCCTCTCCCAAGAACTGTTTTAGGGAGGAGGGTGGACAGGTGAGGTGGCGGGAGCTGGGAGCAGGGTGGCTCTGATCTCCCCTCTCGGAGGCAGCCAGGGCTAAGGGACGGTGAGCCTCTCGCACCTGTGGGTCCCCCCAGCCCCCGGTAATTGCGCGTCTAGTCAAAGCCGCTAATCGTCCAGCAAATTCCCTTGCCAAAAATAGACCAGAGCAATTAAAAGCATTTGACAAAGCTGGCTCAGGCTGCTCCCATCCCCCCTTCCTCCACTGGGAGTCGGGGTCTCCGCAGGTTCGCTCCCCTTCTGTCTGCGTGGCCCCTTCTCCACCTGGTTCTTGGCTCTGGGCCTGCAGTCTGGGGTTCCCCTTGGCCCGGGGTTGCTATGGCTGTGGGCAGGGCGAAGCAGGAGACATTTTGCTTGGTACTTTGCCTGTTCCCATCGGGATTCCCCAGTTTGACAGGGTGCCTTTACCGTACGGAACTGGTGGCCTAGGACACAAAGCAGGTTCTGCCACCCTGGGCCGCTCTTGGCATGTCCTCTCTGTTGTTAAGTCCCACATGCTTTCCCTCGCTGAGGACTGTCCGAGCCCGTCCTCCCCGCTGGCCAATTGCACGGTCTGGCTTCGTTCTTAACACCCCGCCCCACTGTTGCCATCTGCTTTGCTCCAGCCCTAAAGAGCTGCCCTCTGAGGAGGGTACTAAATGAGACTCCCAGTGTCGCCTGGTCCTCTCTGGGTCCGGGACTGGATCACGACCCGTCCATCCCCTGTCCCCATAGGGAGGAAGACGAGAGGGAAGATTTCATCCCTGATTGATGGACCCAGACACCCCCAGCAGCCCTCTCCTCAGCCTGGAGAGCGAGCTCAGCATCTGGAAGCCAAGCTGGCTTGGGGAAATCACACTAGCCAACTCTTTTCCCTTCCTGGGTCCCACAGCATGGTACGGAGAGAGGGACGGGTCCTGTTACTGATGGGAAAAGAGAAGCCCAACACAACTGGGTGCTTTGGTCTAATGGGAACCTGCTGGCTGAGCCGGAACCGGACAGAGACTGAGCAGTGGTGGTGGAGCCCGAAGCCACAGGTATAAATTCTGTCCAGTGTCTCCAGTTATCACCCGATGGGCAGTGGTTTGATTGGGCTCGGTCCAACCAACTGGCAGGCTCAGCACAGACCGTGCAGAGTGAATTCCCGCGTCACCCAGCTCTGCTTGGGAGGTTTGCTGCAATCCGGCGTGACGGCAGGCACCCAAACCTGAGGGGGTGGGGGGATCCTCCTTTAGCTGATGCATTAGCAGGGCCTTCTCTCAACTGCATTTGCTGCAGTCGACTTCGTTATTAATGAGGAGGATTTGCACCTCACCGGTCCAGCAGCGTACCTTTTGTGAGGGAGCTGCCCCGGACGAAATGGGTCGGGTGTCCAGGTTCGTTGGGGCCTATTTGCATAAACGGTAGCACGAACAGAGATCAGGGCCCCATTGGGCCAGAACAATCCCCGCTTCAAAAGGCTTGCAATCTAAATAGACAAAGAATGGGAGGGGAAACTGAGGCACGAGGCAGGGAAGTGACTTGCTCAGTAGCAGAGCAGAGAATAGAACCGAGGGCGCCTGATCCCCGGTGTGTTGTTCTAACCACTGGCTCTCTGGAGACTGTTCTGCTGCTCCTGAGTCCTCGTCTCTGACATGCAGTGAGGGGGGACCGCAGGGGTCTAGGGGACATGTGGAGAGGACGAAGGCAGGGTGCTTCTGCTAAGACAGACACTAGCATCTCCACAGCGGATAACTAACGCTCCCTCAGCAAAGATGTGCGCTCGCCAGGGCTAATATTAGCATTTTTCTGGCAGGGCTGGTTTCCTGCGCCCATCCAGAGGAAATAGAAAGCGAGTGAGTCACAGGGACCTGAGGAAAAAAAGGGGATTTTTTTATGATTTGACAAAGTCTGAGCTTATCATGCTTTGATCTGGGGCCAGAGAACGTAGGGTAAAAAAGAGAGACACTCTTCAAAGGGCAGCTGGATTGTTCTACCCTGGGGGCCTCCCTGAGACCCCGAGTGTCGCGCTCCCACTGAGGGGCCCGTTTCTCTGGGGAAGAGAAAACCCTGAGACCGCAGCCGAGTCCCCCAACTCCTGCTTGCCCTTGCAGTCCAGATCTGTTCTTACTAATCTGCCGGCCTCCGGCATCTGTGATGTGCCAATCCCCAGGGAACCCAGACTCCAGGACTTGGTGCTCAAGGGATCCACGGATATGGGCAGGGGGTCTCAGAGCATGTCCCTCCTGGGGCTTTGGCTGCCCGGCAGGCCCAGGCAGAAGTTCCTTGGCAGCTAGCAAGCGAGGGGACTGACTGCAGCAGGACAGCGAGAGCAAGCCGCTTGGTTTGAATCCAGCCCCGCGGGCTGTCAGCCGAGACCAGGCCCTTCAGAAGTCTCTGTAGTGGGGGGGCCTGGCTCCACCCTTTCCAAAACTCAGGCCCTTTTAAAGGCATCACAGGTGAAGTCACTGCCCCCAACCCCCGCCATCACCAATCCTCTGCCATTATGACAGTCTTGATGACAATATCCCCACCTGCAGGCCCCCGGGGACCTGGGGCTTGAGTGGCCATTCCCCAGTGGGAAAGTGTCTAGCTCAGGATGATGGGCTGGACTCACCATCATAATTAATTTGTATTGTAGCAGCACCCTAGTGTGCTAGACACTGTACATTTTTATGGCTATTAGGTGTATTATGGTAGCACCTGGGACCTGCAATCACAGACCAGGGCCCCAGTGTGCTAGGCACTGGACTTCTGAGGAGAGAGAGCAAGGGCTGAATGGTGCAAGCCACCTGATCCCGCTCCCTCACCCCATTGCAGAGGCATTTCACGCGGGCCAGTGGCAGAGGGCAGCTGCCCCTGCCTGCCCCGTAGCTGTTCCCTGGCTCACCAAAGCATCCAGGTTCCAGGGCCAATGACCCAGCACCTTTCACCAGCGCTAAATTCTCTGAGGCTTTTTAAAGAGGCCTCTGGGTTTCCCGCCTTTAAGGCAGCAACCCCCTCTTCCCCTCCCCCTCCCCCAATTGAATAGGTGGGGTTAGCAGAACAGCATCCTGGCCGCCAACTCCGGTCATTGAATTAGTGGTGGGATTAGGGGTAGGCCACGGAATAACAGGGCAGCTGACCAACCTGCCCGCCGGCACTCACACGCCTTTGCCAGCGCTGTGGCCGGGCTCCGGGGGCTGCGTGTAATCAGCAGCACGTGGCGATGGGCTTGGGATTGCTGTGTGGAGTAAAACCCTCTAGCCACTGTGGTCTGGGCGTGCAGGGAGCCGGGGTTAGCTGCTGCCTGGGGTTTATTTATTTTTTTCTCTCTTGACATATTTCCCGCTATGGTAAGCAGGTGGCTCAGAGGGGAGAAAAGGCAGAAACATGCCCGCAGTGGGAATTCTGTCTCGTGGACTGATTAGATAGTAACAGCATCCCAGCAGCCCTCAGAAATCACCGGGGCCCTGTGAGGCTGGGTGCTGCATGAACACAGTCCCTGCCTCTGTGAACTTGCAATCTAAAGAGACAAGGGAAACTGAGGCACAGAGTAGGGAAGAACTAGAACCAGTGGCAGATTAAGCTCTGGGTCAATGGGGCTTGTACCCAGGGGCCTTGGCCAAATGCGGGGGGGCATTGAAAAAACGTGAGCCCCATCTCACTCCACCTGCCAGGGGTGGGCAGAGGAAGCACCTGAGCCCACTCCTCAGCAGGAGTGCTGGGGGGACTGCAGGCCGAAACGGGGGGCCCAACGTGCTCTGGCCCGGGACTCCACAAAACCATAATCTGCCTCTGATCCCAGGTCTTTTGACTCCCAGACTGGCGACCTACCCACTAGGCCACAGTGCAGCGGCGGGGGCCACCTTGATTTGCACCCAGCCTGGCTGGTCAGCTGGTCTCTTCTATCTCCAGTGGGTCCTGACCCCTCGTCCCCCGAGCGGGGCGATGCCGCTGCAGCAGTGCAGCCAGCGTGGGAGATTTCCGTGGGCGGCCAGTGTTTGTGCAGGGCTGGGAACAGGGCGCCCTTGTATGCCGGCGGTGGCTTCGTTCCTCCAGGGGCTTCCAGCCACCTCAAGGGGCTCGTCCAAAATACACAGTCCGTGGGCTGAGGCCGGCATTGGAGACCTGGGCCTGTGGGACAGAGGACTGGGCTGGACCGAGCAGGGTGGAGAAAAGATCTCCGGCTCTCCTGCCTTCCCCCTTCCACGCCAGGCTCCCAGGCAGGTGCCATCCTACATGCAGGCTCCCCCCGCCCATGGGCACTACAAGTTCTCCCTGTGGTCCACCGGCGGAGGAGACAGTTCTATGGGCGTAACGCAAATGAACTCCCCCCCTACCCCCCGAGCCAGCATGGGAATGTCCCAGAGACTTTACGGTCAGAAGGGACTTGATCATCTCGTCTGACCCCCTGCACATCACAGGCCCCCCACCCCTCCTGTAATAGACCGCTGGCCTCTGCTGAGTCACTGACATCCTCGAATCATGGCTTAAAGACTTCAAGTGACAGGGAATCCTCTAATTATTCTAGTTTAAACCTGCAAGTGACCCGTGCCCCACGCCGCAGAGGAAGGTGAAAAAACCCCCCAAGGTCTCCACCAGCCTGACCCAGGGCAAAATTCCTTCCCAACCCCACATCTGGCGATCAGTTAGACCCTGTGCATGCGGGCAAGCCCCAGCAGCCAGACACCAGGGAAAGAATTCTCTGCACACACGCCCCCACCCCAGTGAGTGTCCCCTTCCTGGCCAGTGGAGCTAGTCGCGGCTAGCAGTCACAGATCGGCTACATGCACTGGTAGGCCACCTCCTCAGGCCGTCCCCTCCGTAATCCCACCCCGGCTCAGCACGCCAGAAGCCCCGTAGATGGTCTCCAGGTCCCCGAATCCATTCGCCGATTAAACAGCCTTGTCGGGCGAGTTCATTTCGGGGGAGGGGGCTCTGGAAAGGTTTCGGTTTCGTTTTCGTTCCGTTTCCGAATGGAGGAAAAAAACGGTGGAAATGGCAGAATTTCCCACCAAACGGGAGAACCGGTTCCGGCCTAATCCGACACTGCGTTGGCCAAACATGGGGGCCTCTGCCAGCTGGGCTGGGCCTGATCACGCGGCGAGGTACCGAGGGCACATCATTGACATCAAGCATGTTGCTGCACTGCCTGAGCACAGGCACGGGGGCCGATGGGCCCTGATGTTAATCGCTAATAACTGGGGCGGGTTGAGGCCCGGAAGGGCCCCCGGGACTTTGCTGCTGGAGACGTTTTCCAGCCGCCGTGTTACTGACCTTCTGCTCACAAAGGCACCTCTGGCAAGTTGCAGCAGATCCAGTGAATTCCCGGCCTGGCTCCTTGACATTTCCACGGGAACGCAGACTGAGGGGAAGCCACCGTAGGAGAGACTCGGCCTTGGCTTGTTTCCTCCTGGATGCCCTGCTGGATTTTAAAATTCATCACCTGAGACTGGGAGGAATGGGAACCCAGGAGTCCAAAACCCTCCTCCTCCCCGGCTCTAACCACTACACCCCACTCCCCCTCCAGGGCAGTGACTTGAGCCAAATCCTGGGCCCCAGTCCCCTGCTCTAACCTGCTAGAAACTCTGCCTCTTAGCAACTGCTGACAGTTGCATGGGGCCGGATTCAACCTCAGCGGAGTCACTCTGGATTGGGCCAGGCGCCACCAGTAGCAGGATCTGGCCCGCCGCCCAGGACGCACTTGGGGATGTAAGAGGCATCCCGGAGGTAGCTATGAGGCCTGGCTGATTCCCGCTTCGGGGTTCTGCATTCCAGGCCAAGCGGGAGGTGATGATCTGGAGCCGAGCGCCAGACAACAGGGTCCCCTTATCACGGGGAGAAGTCCCTCCAGGCAGCTGTGGCTGTGTCGGCTCAAGGCCCAAATTAGCCCCCGGGAGAGAAGAGCACCCTGTTCCATCCGGCCCTCATCGGGCCTGGCGGCTTGTCCACATGATGTGATGTCTGAGGGCTCTGTCAGCGCCTGCAGGCTCTGGGCCTGACGTCCACCAGCTGCCTCTCCAGCTCGGGCACCGAGGACTTGGGCACCCGCCGGCTGCAACACGACTGGAGGGAAAGGCTCAGAAGGTGAAACGTCAGATTTGAAATACACCGGGCCCAGTTCTCAGTTACAGGCTGGGCACTCCAGCCAGGCAAAGAGGCCAGAAAGTGGGCGGGGGGACCAGTCCCCGAGAATCCCCCCGCCCCCGAACAGGACCCACTCCTTGGCTGGTGTGGAGCGGGCGAAAGGACCCTGCGCCCATGCCCCGGCAGAGGAAGCAGACTGGGAGTGTGGCTGGAGTAGCGCTCACTGTGCTATGAGTATTCTGTGTTCCCCAAGCCCCATAGGGGGCAGCAGGGAGTGAAGCATAAGGTAGAGCAGCCCCAAGGCTCCCCCTTACCTCCCCATAGACATTCGCTGTTGCTCTCCTTCCTAGGCACGGCAATTCATCGGAAGGCCCTGCTACCAAACTAACCACTGAGGGGACCAATGTGAATCCGTGGTAGGAGGTCAGTTTCAGCCGTGGACCCACCAGGAAAGGAGCTGAGACCTTCCAAACTCATGTCACACATCTGCCTCTGAAATCTATCCGGGGGGGGGCCTGTTTCTCCAACAGACCAGAGGCAAACATCTTTGGGTCCTTCGAAATGGAGCTCTGGATGCAACTGGTCCAAATGTTTTTCCTGGAAAGTTCCTACCCCGCCTCCCGAAAAAGACAAGTTTCCTCCAAAACGTATTTTTTTTGGCAAGGAAAGGTCCATTCTAATGAAACCTGTTGATTTTCCCCACTCCAGGAATGGAGGAAAGGAAAATTCTGACTTCATTTAATCTTTCCACTCTGTGGTTCCACTTGCGTCACAGCGTCGACTTGCAAACGGCGGTTTTCGTTTGTGTTTGGAGGGAGAACGTTGCTTGGTTCCTCTTTTGTAAACTGACATTTTAAGTGGAGTCACACCAGGAAAGTTGCTTCAATTCTCTGTGCATCAGTGGGGATCGTGCTCCTGTAAAACACTTTGGGATCTGTGGAGAAGAAGCACTAGATAAGAGCTAGGGATCATGAGTAGTACAATATGGCCTGGCAGAATTTGGTGTTTATTGTTTTATTATTTTCCACAGATAATCTCGATGTCGATTTTAAGCATTTTTATCAGTTTAAAATTTCACAGTTGCATGAAATTGTGGAGAGGTCAGACAATAATTATTTAATGTAGATATTGAGATTAAAGCTTTAGCAGCCAGCTGTTTTAGCAGAGCTATGCTACACCTATTCTCTGCTCCTAGAGCCCCATAGGGGGCAGCAGGGAGCAGAGTGTAAGTTAGAGTAGCCCCAAAGCTCCCTCACACCTGTGCTTTATGGCACATTCATTACAACATGCTTTATACACATTAAGGCCAGACTCTAACACGTTCTCAAGCAACATTTTTCTTCCTTTGCCTATCAGTTACCAATGGAAATGTTTTTTGTTGGTATATGGTGAATTTGACATTTACTGATAAAAACAATGTCATCCTTCCAAGCTTGTTGTTATGTCAGACCCAAATGAAAATTGCAGTTTAATTTCAAAATGTCAATTTGAAACAAATAATTTTTAATTTTGAATCCGTTTGACACTTCCTCCAGAAAAACTGACATTTTTTAAAAAACAGCGCAATTCAGAGATTGTCTGTTTGGAAGCACTCATGGGAAAATAATGTCAAATTTTCCAGCCAGCTTGAATTAGAATTATTGTTGCAGAATCTAGCGGCCCCAGCTAAGATCAGGGTCCCGTTGTGCTGAGGGATGCTCCGACTGAGCTAGGACATCCATACTGGAATTGAAGGAGTAATTTCTAGCTTGAGGAGACATACCCAAGCTAGCTCTGATTGAGCTCATGTGCTAAAAACAGAAGGGTAGCTGCAATGATGCGAATGGCAGGCAGGGTAGCCAAGGATGAGCCCTGCTGAGACATGAGGTCTGTACTCAGGGTGGCTAGCCACTTCTGCTGTTAGTGTTGCACTCTGTTTGTAGCATGCTAGTTCAATCAGAGTTAGTGTCAGTATGTCTCCTGGAGCTGGGAACGACACCTTCTAGCTCCAGTATAGATATACTCCCTGCTCCTCAAGAGCTTGCAATTAAAGCTTGTCGGAAAATTGGATTTTTTCATCCCATGGAAAATTTCAAGATTCAGAAAAAAAAAAAAACCAACCCAAAAAGTCATTGTCCTCAATTGGGCCAAAACTGTGAATTACTTTGTGAAATAAAATTCAGACAAGTTTGTTGGTGCAGGTCACTTGTTTCCATTTCGACCCTCTCTCGCGCTGTAAAAAATAAAGACAATTTCCAAACCAAAAGTCGTTTCCAGGTCAAAAAATCAAAACTGTTTCCTACCCAAGTGTCAAAATCAGACATTTCAAGATTTTCTAAATGTTTTTTCCTCCTCCATTCTTTTTTTCTAAACGAAATTTAGCCGCAATCTCTACAACTTCCCGCCAACAACCCTTCTCCTCGAAACAGCATTCTCCGAAGGAAAACTGTGTCGGTAAATCTTCGACACCCTGCTCCGCTCACCAGCTGATAGAGAACCCAGATGGGATGATTGCCCCCTTTCAGGACGGAAGAAATAAAGCCCAGAAAGTGGGAGTGACTTGCCCAAGGTCACACACCGAGCTGGTAGCAGGAACTGACCCCCCCCTCTTCTGAGTGCCAGCTCAGTGCCTTAGCCCCAAGCCCGTATTATAATATAGCCCATAATAGAGCTCTCTATTCCACCTGTAACAATCTCAAGCCTCCAGGTGCCTCCAAGCTTCTCCTAGTTATTGTATTACGGCCACTGAGCCAGGCAAATCTGGAGGAGGGATTGAGAGCAAGTGGCCTCAGGTGGCCCACCGCTGCTGAGAGTCCCAGCAATCCAGTCAAATGTTGACCGTCCCACGTCACCTGGCAGTGGGAAGGGCGGGGTCACTGGGGGGACACGACACAGGAAACGTCACCTCTGGCCCCTCGCTTATCTCAGCGTGTCTGATTCCATCGCAGCTTCAAATTTAGCGGGACACCGGGGCGCCCAGGGCGGACTGATCCGGGGCGCGGGCTGGGCACTGCCGCGTCTGTCCCAGACCCCACCGGAGCCGCGTCGCTTTGGCCTTTTTTAAACGTCTTCACGAAACACTAACAAAGATCCTGCCCTGGAGTCACGTCCCCCAGCGTTTCCAGATTTAGCACCAAGCGCCAGATGTAGCGATTAACCGTCAGGAAACCAGTCAGTCCCAAGGTGCCTGGGCAGGGGCGGGGAGAGAACCCAGGAGTCCTGGCGGCTAGCCACAGCTGTTCCATGCCGCACTCTCCGTTAGAGCTACGGATGTGTGCCGATGACATGCCCCTCCCTGAGCCGGAAATAGAACCCCGGAGTCCTGGCGGCCAGCACCCTCTTCTCCAACCACTAGACAACCCCCTCTTCCCCGAGATGCGAATACAACCCAGGGGTGTCCTGACCCCCAGCCCACTTGCGCTAACGATTAGACCACAGAGCTGAGCCTAGAACCCAGGAGTCCTGGCTCCCAGCACACCCGCTCTAGCTGTTCTGATGCCCCATGCACCGAGCTGGTGATCACCAGTCAGCCTCACCCACAGGACAGACGCAGAGGTGGCCCCCCTTTGCCAATCCGTCCGCCTAGTGAAGCAAAGGAGCGGTGCGGAGGCTCAGAGAAAACAAGGAAAGGCTAGGCCCTAGAGCAGGCCTGGCATGGCCCGTTGTGCCCCCAGCATGGGCAGCATCAAGCCTTGAAACACACACGCCCGGGGGCACGCACCTACCCAGCGAGGAAATAAAAAAATCCCTCTGATCAAACAAGCCGGTGACGAGTGCTCATCGGTGTCGAGGGCAGGGCAGGCACAGAACGAGCTGGGTCGCCAGGCCCGTTCCAACGAGAGGCACCATAACGCAGGCCGGAGGGAAAACCGCGCAGCTCAGAACAAGGTGCACAGGCCATGGGGGACGGGCCACTGCAAAGCGACGCCGCTGCACAGGATCAGCGCGGACACGCGGCCCAACGCAAGTCCCAGTGCCATGCTGCGGCAGAAAGGGCTGACGCCGTCCTCGTTGCCTTAGCAGGGGCAGGGCGGTGGTTTTACCTCAGGACGCGGCGCAGGTGAGCCAGCTATGAAACAGCACGTCCAGTTGAAAGGATGTAGAAAAAGAAATTGCCAAGGGGGCAGAGAAGCGCCAGAGGATTGGAGGGCTGGGGAGAAAACGCCCAACGGCCGCCAGCTGCTCCGTTGAGTCCCCGAGAAAACAGCCCCAGCGTTGCCTCCGGCACAGCCCACCCTGGGTACCACTTCCAACTAGCCCCACACGCCTGGCCTGCCGTACAGTGCCCAGGACAGGAACAGACGTGGCTGTGATCAGGAGCCGGGACAACCTGCCATTAACCAGCACGCTGGAGTCACCCATCCCAATTGAGGTCTATCCAGACTCACTTCTCCCTCCCCAAGCCAGCCCCCCTAACCCCAGAACACCTCCCCACTTTGAAAGTACCCAGGCCGGGGAGCAGAGGAAATCCGGCCAGCGAAGCGGAACAGGCACACGGTAACTTCCCTGCCACAGCTGGGAACTCTGCAATCACCATCTCGTGATCTGATTGCTGGTCACCCGGCACTGAGAGCCACGGTCCTGGCGCTGGGAGGGACCGCAGGTGGGGGGTGGTTTCATTAGGATCTGGAATCCTGGGGAAGCAACCCCTCTGGGTTGCCAGTCACTGGTGGGCTCAGTGCCAGGACGCCGGCACCGAAGGCAGATCAGATCCTCAGCCGGTGAGAGTGTCGGGCTTGTATCGGAACCTCCCTGCAGCGCAGTGTCCTCCAGCATGGCCAGCGATTCCAGTCCCAGCTCCAGCGTTGGACCCCCTCCAAGTATCGATGCTCCCGGCGTATCCAGGCCTCCCCCTGGGGTCTCCCGCCCAAACGCAAACCAGGCATCGCTCGGCAGAGCTCCCAGGCTGCAGGCCGAGACCGGAGGACAAGGCAGAGAAGGGCCAACAGCAACACACAGAGCAGTGCCCCTCGGGCCTGGGTGGCCAGGGGTCAGACCTCGAGCGTCTTAGCTAATGCAGCAGCAGCTGCAGGCCAAGCCGTGTCATCGGAAAGCTATGGGAAGCCAGCCGCCAAGCCCGGCGCAACAGGGGCCGAGGGAGGAGGCTGGGCTGGCCAGCTGAGGGGTGCCAAGGGTGGGACGGGGATTGGAACGAGAGCCTCTCTCCAGGATCGGGACCTTTGTGGGTGGAGCAGAGGATCGTCCCAGGGCTCTAATCATATGGTGGTGGGGGTTTGCTGGCGCAGACCCCGACCGAGCCTCGCCCCCGCCCCATGCCAAGCACTGCACAGACGCAGTGAGAGCCAGGCCCCGTCCCCAAGAATTCACAATGTAACTGGACAAAGGTTCATCACCCTCACTTTACCGGGGGAACTGAGGCCCAGAGGCACCGTGTGATTCACCCAAGGTCAGCGTGGGCTCAGGACGGCTGAGTTCAGTGGCTAGAACAGGGGACTGGGAGTCGGGAGAGCTGAGTTTGTTTTCCCAGCTTGGCGAGGGGTAAGCGATTAAAGCAGGGGTTGGGCGTCAGGGTTCCTGAGGTCTATCGTCAACTCTGCCATGCTCCCCTTGGCCAGCGAACACAAGACAAAACCCCCATTAATCTCACAGGCCACCGCGGGAGCCGGTTTAAATCCTCTTATCTGGACACGGGGTCCTCTTCTGCTTCCTGGCCTAGGGAATCTTCCCAGGGCCATCCCCCAGCCTGCACAGTGCGGGAGCTCAGACCGGCTGGCCTCAGTGGTCCCCATCAGGGCAGGGGGTTGATCAGGGACACGCAACGGTGACTCGTTGCAAGGACCTGTCACCCAAACCAGGGCCTGCAGCCTCCCAACTCCCTGGCATTCAGGCTCCACTCCCAGGCCATGAGAACAAAGCCTTTTGCTGGCTTCTGGCCCCGTGGAAAACCCTCACGTTTCACGGGCAGCTCTGCTCCAGGAACGTGAATGGCACAGACGGTGGGGGGGCAAGCGTGACACGGGGTGGGAGGGGAAACTGAGGCACAGATCGGCAGTGTGATTTGCCCACCATCACCCAGCACAGGCAAGAACAGAACCCAGGCTGGATGACAGTGATTTACCCACTAGACCGTGCTGCTTCCATATGCTCAGGGCAGAGCTAGCATAAATTTGCTGCAGCCCATCTCCCTTCTCCTGGGGCCATTCAAACAGCACCTTCCATGATTTGATGCTGTTCTGCGTGTGTGATGGAATAGAAATGCTCTCGATGGCTCCTCTGACTATTGGGTGAAGGTGTCCATGCCTGAAGCTGTAACTTGACTCCAGGTGGGGGGAAGAGGTCACCTGACCTCCTGCCCGGGAAGGAGACAAAGGAAGCAGCGGAGGAGCTGGGGGGTGAGTTTCAGTCTGGGTCTGGCTGGGAAGCGGCAGAGAGCTTCAGGAAGGCTGGCCTGGCTCCCTGGTCCCAAAATGGATCCAGCTGAGGGGTCGCGTTCGCTGCGTGGTCTGTGCTAGACCATGTACCTGTCATCTAATAAACCTCTGTTTTACTGGCTGGCTGAGAGTCACGTCTGACTGTGGAGTTGGGGTGCAGACCCACGGGCTTCCCCCGGGACCCTGCCTGGCGGGCTCGCTGGGGGAAGCGCACGGAGGGGCAGAAGGTGCTGAATGCTCTGAGGTCAGACCTAGGAAGGTGGAAGCTGTGAAGCTCCTAGCCTTGAAGACAGGCTGTTTACGGAGAAGAAGCTTCACCCCAGAGTCCTGACTGGCTTCTGAAGGAGCAGGTCCAGACCATCGCCCCGGGGACTCCGTGACAGCGTGGCACAAAGAACAGAGGGGTTTTGAATTCCAGGTGCCCCCAGGACGGGGATCGAGAGAACAGGGGATGGGGGGGAGCCTCTCCGAACGTGATGCCCAAAGACGTGCGGCCCAGGGAGCACCGAGTGGGGAGTCCCGTCACGGGCAGGCGATATTATCCCATTCGGAGAGCTTTGGAGTTCCCCCGGCTGATGCTGGTGAGGCTAACGGGGCGGGTGCCAAGGGGTTAGTTTGCTCCACCGCCTCCCTGATGCTAACGCGCTGATGGGAGAGGGCAGTTCAGACAGCGAGTTGTCAGCAGACCCTGCCCCCCCGCGCCAGGCACCGAGGAGAGGGGGAACGGTGGGAACAGGCCGCTCCCAGGGCACTGGCGCTGAGAGAATCTCAGCGAACCAGGAGGTGCCTCATTGCAGGGGCGGGGCAGCCATTGCTCCCACAGAGGGCAGGCCGAGCCGTGAGGGTGGTTACAGCATGACACCCCATATGAACTGAGTTTGCCGGGTCTCAGTCTGGTCCCTACCAGGCAAGCGACCGCAATCCTCTTTGCATGAGGCAGCCTCAGCCAAGCAGCCCAGGATGCCACCCAGCCCGAAACTCCCAGCCAAGAGGCCCAGGAGGGCCACCAGCCCGAAACGCCCTACTCAAGCAAACTGCACGCAGAGTATTAACTCAGCCAGCGGCAAGTTGGAAGGGCACCTGTGGGCGAGTAGACTGAGCCCAGGGCTGAGAAGCAGAAGCCTGTAGTCACAACCATGGACAAGTTCTTTTGCAGCTCCATGCCTCAGTTTCCCCAGCTGCTAAAACAAGGCTAATTAGTATTTCCACGGCAGTCACTCTCAGAAGTCCATGTCAGGGCCCCAGTGTGCAAGGTGCTGTACAAACACGGACAATCAAGCACAAGCCTAACGAATTACAAGCTAAGAAAACAAGGGGCATGTGAGATCCTGTCTTGTGTTATACAGGAGATCCAGCCAGGGGATCACAGCAGTCCTGGATAAATCATCCCACCTCCAGAGCTGGGAGAAGTGGGGCAGGATTTTGCTGCCCTGACCTGCATTAGCAATTAAGACCCACCTTTCTGGAGGGGAGAGGGGGAGTTTGCAGGCTTATTGGGCGCTAATCCCAGGCTCAGCGAGTGAGATTAGCAGATGAGATTACTGGGCGATAGGGAAAGGCCACAAGAACAGAGCGATCCCCGGTCTCCCAGACTTCCCCTGCAAGATGTCGCAGAAACTAGGGAGGCGACAAATTCCACAGCAGGCCAACAAAGATCTCCCTGTCTCTGTAGTCGTCCCCACCCCACACTGAATACACATCATGGCACCCAGTGAGCTCAGCAAATAAGGTCTCCAAGGTCCTTGGTTCAAATCCCACTTCTATCATGGGCTCCGGGCTAGAATCCAGGCCTGAGTCTACATTCAAGAACCCACAAGGAGAGACAGTGCAAATTCACAGGCAGAGCTGGGGGGACTGAGAGCCCTAATCTCTCATTGCAGGCAATAGGATGTGGGGGGAAGGAAGAGCGTGTTTTTCTGTGCCAGGTTTCCCCAGTGCCGGAAACCTTCAATCGGTCCTAATGTTACTTAGTCTAGTGCTCTAACCACTGCACAGTGCTTCCACATCTCTGGAGGAAGCAAGCAGGCCAGGCAGCATTCCCCAACACCTGCACCAGGAGGGAGGCGGGAATATCCCACAATGCACCTGAGCAGCAGGACCAGAGGGCATCAAGGGAGGATGTATTGCTGACGTCCTCCGCCACTCACACACGGGGGCTGTACACCCCATCATCTGCTGAGCGGGATCGTGGTGATGCCCTGCTGACAGCCCGCCTGGCACTGCTCCATGTCACGGGACAGCGGGTCTCCGTTCCATAGAGCCGCTCTCCAGAGCGTTCGCACAAACCAGCTCCTTCGTTGAGGGAGTGGGAGCAGGGTGAGCGCCGGGTCCTGGCTGCCTTCACAGCCCACAGCAAAGCGACCGCAAGCGTCTCCCACACATCCCGGCATTGCGCCCCCCCCCCCCGCCACCCCGCTTTGTTCGCTTGCCACACTCCCGTAACCGCATGGCCCAAAACGTAGCCAGCTCCTGGCCCTGGCAAGCAAAAGCTCTTGGCTCCAGGCGCCTCCGCTCTTTGCCATGTGCAAATATTTAAGCAAGTGAGCTGTGGCCAAGACAGCCTGACGATTCTTGGGGGGAGCAGGGTTCTGACTGGGCCAGCTCCCAGCAGCACCCCCCCTAGCACTGTGACACCACTGACCCCCAAAGGGGCTACGCCAGGGATTAATCTGGTCCTGTCTCTCTGGGAGAAGGATGGCAGGAGATTGAGGGGGTGGGAGCACCCCATGATCTACAAGACCTTGTCTGCATTCAAGGGCCAGTTCCTGGTGTAAAGAAACTGGAACCCCTTTCCCACTGCATTCTGTACAGTGTTCCTGTGCACCGTTAAACAGCTGCTGCCCTCACCCCAGAGGTGGCTGCATTTCAGTGTTGTAGACGGGATTCCTAGGTGTTGGCGCTAAACAGCTGCTGTGCCCCGTGCCAGGGCAGCTGCACTGCCATGGTAGGTGAGCGATCTCTATGCAGCGTGACCATGTGCTGTTCAACAGATGCCATGCTCCACCCCAGAGGCAGCTGCATTTCAGTGCCGGTGAAGCACTCAGCGATGTTGTTAACAGCGAAGACATGAATGAAGCATTTGGGCCCTACGCGCAGTTGGTGCTCGGGCTGCACGAAACTGCCCGCTTACTAAGCACGCCGATCGCACCCTTGTGGCTCTGACGGCACAACCAGTGGTACCCAGGGCTGCACGCCCACTGTGCACATGGGCTACTGCACAATCACCCTGTGGCACGCTGCCCGTGTGTTTCTCAGCCTGGCTATCCCGGTCCACAGAGAGTCCCTTGTTCTCCTCGCCCGAGGCCAACGCCCGCCGGGAGCCTTTGCCTTGGGCAAAGGGACGCCAGAGCGCGATGCCCTGGAAAGGCTCCAGGGATCACGTCCAGACTTCAAGGGCTGCTTTGCTTCCTGCGAGCTATAAATAAGGCACTTACCTCTTCGCCATGGTTCCCAGCAGCATAGCCGGTGTCAACAGGGTGGGGAAGATGGCCAGCCAGCACCGGGCGAGTGGCAGGGGATCCGGCCAGGTGTAAGCATCCCTGCCTCCTGGAGCCCTCCCAGCTGCCCCACGGGGTCCTCTCAGGGCCCCGCCTGCTAAGATTAACCCCTTAATGGCCAAGCCCCCACTCCATCTGCTGCTGCTGCATGGCACAGAACCCCAATGGCACCCGGCGCTGCCTTCCACAGGGCGTGACTGGCAGCATCACGCAGACCTGAAGGATGTGTGGGGCAGCACAGCCAGGGTGTCCCAGCCCCTCACCCTTGGCACAGCACCCTCGCTGTATTGTAGCCCATGTTAGCTGGCACCAGGATCCTCACAGCTCTGGCCCAGGCCCTTAGGCAGCAGTGAGGTGCTGTGTTCAGACACTGACCAGCCGGCCGGGGTGTATAGCGGTTCCGATCTGACCCCCTCGCTCCGAGCCAGCCCCCGCTAGCAGCAAACAGTGGACACAAGCAAGCGTGAGCGCTTGTGCATACATGCGCCGTGCATACACTTGTGCAAGGGTGCATGTCAACGTACACCTGTGTGCATGCATGCACATGGGCACCCGTGCTCTTGCATCCTTGTGCACCTGTGTTTAGGCCCGGGCTTGCGTGGGGATGCTTGTGCCCAGCATAGGCACGTACTGGCATGTGTGAGCGTGTACCCCTTCGCACACGCAGGTGTTCATGCATACAGCTCAGGGCAGCCCCTTCTGGGGTCCATTCAGCCGCCAGCCTGTAACAGCGGCTTCCGCTGGGCCAGGACCCCTTGACCGACAAGAACACGGGCCCCAATTCGCACCCCCCACGTTGCACCCTCAGGTGAGCAGCTGGCTTGGCCGTGGGCTGGCCACGAAGCCCTGCCCCCCGAGCGAGGTTATTCATTCCTCCATGTTTCTGGGCTGACCCTCCTGCCCGGAGAGGCCTCCGCGGAGCCAGCGCTAATCGGTTGCAGGCACAGCCAGCCCCAGCCCTGGCCAGGAACGCAGTGCAGACCAAGCCGCTTCACTTCACTTTTGGGAGGCTCCCAGCAGCACCGACGTCACGTCCTTCCTGGTGGAATCGCTCCTAAACCCAGATGCTTCCCAGATCAGACCCATCTGCCAATTTGGTCCCTGGCCGCAGATGTATTTCCAGGGCTAGCAAAAAAGATCAGGAACCTAATGGGCAGAGTCCCGCTAACTTCTACTGGGCCATTTTTAGCCTTTAAACTCTTTGGGGCACAGACTAGCTAGAGCCAGCCATGGTGCCCATCACCCTGGTATCTGAGCCTCTCGCTGCTTTGTGGGTAGCATCAAGCGCACTGGCAGCACTGCAGAACCGATAACAATCAGTTGTAGCTGCTTGTTGCAAATATTTGGCCAACTCCGCTTCAGTTTTATGTCAGCGTTTGGCCGACTCACTGGAAACTCAGCATGATTCTGCTGAAGACATGCAAATCTGGCCCAGGGTGTGAACTGCAGGGAGAGATTCTTCCCTGAGTAACACCAAGGCAAATGTGGAGTCACTGTCCTGATGACAACGGAGTGACTCTGGATTTAGACTGTTGTAATAGCTTAAGAGCAGACCTCAGAGCCAGCAACCCTAGTGAGGTGACTCCAGATTTACACTCGTGTAGTTTAGGATCCAGTTCTACCATCACCTGCAGCCAATGGAGTGATGGGACATTTACACTCCTGCAGGCGAGCTCTGGATTTGACCCCCAACTCCACTGCAGCGGGTGGAGTGACCCCAAAGCTACACCAAGGTCACACCCATCAAAGCCAGGACTTGACTCAATCGGTTGACTCCAGATTGACCCGGGCGTCTCGGAGATCAGGATCCGCCCCGGCTCCGGATTCATCCCCACGTCACTCAGAGCCGGCCCCATAAATTCCAGTCGGGACTGCGGTCTGAGCCTTTCGGCTTCCCAAGCCTCAGAACAATCTCTCTCCTGCTTCCAAGTACACGAGACCCGCGCACAGCAGCTCGCTGGCTGGGCATGAAAGTGCCGCAACCGCAGGCAGCTCAGGTAGCCCGTGACCCCAGCGTGGCCCAGCTCCTGGCTCTCCAACCCAGCCCCAGCATTTGAGTCTCCCCGCTTCATTAACATCAGCCTTAAACAAACAGGAGGGAGGCAGGAGACGCCAGCACTCCGGAGCCCAGGGGAGCTTCATGGCGATGTCTGCAGGTAGCCACTGAAACGTGCCGGATCGCAGGCGTTTGGGAATGATCCAGGCCACGCGGCTTGCCAAAGCCGGTGTCTAATTACCCCCTTTCAGCGTGTGCGGCGCCCCACGGCTAGGGGGCAGCGGCTTGCCAAGAACATGCTCGTGAGCGCCTTCAGGCCCAGACACCTCCCCAGCAACGGTCACTAGCTGGGGAGAAACCACACTGGACTTTTAACCCCTCAGAGGCTGGAGAGAGAATCCGGCTCTAGTCACAGACGGGAGGGAAACTGAGGCACAGAGCGAGGCTGTGACTGACCAGTTTGATACAGAGGGTCAGCAATGAAGGTGGGAAATAAAATCCAGGTGTCCTGGCTTCCAGTCCCCTGCTGTAACCACTTGGCAATGCTCCCTCTCAGACCTGGAAAGAGAACCCAGGCGTCCTGATTTCCCAGTCCCAGAGACTGGCACACACCTCCCGTTACGCTCGGCTGTGTAACTGCTGCTGGTTGAACCTGCTCCCTGAGCAGCCAGGCCAAACCCCACAGCTGGACCCAAGTCCGACCCCCCAGATGGGGCCCGGGCAGCATAACTGACCCTGTGGCCCAGGGCTGCTGCTTCCCCAGTGTGCCCTTCCCCCTCCGCCAGCATCCTGCCCCTCTGCCAGGCCAGCATCCTCCTCCAGGGCTTGGGCCCACGCCCTGACATGTGATTGCCACAGGGCCAGAGTGGCTGCTGAGTGCCCTTGGGGGAGGTGACCCCCAGCTGAGAAATCCCCACACGGCCCTGCTCTTATCTGATGCTGGCAAATGCCAGGCTCCGTCCCCACTGATCTCTCGGCGCTGGGAGCCGAGGCCAGTGGGGAGCGCTGGGGGGAGTGAATAATGGCAGGTGTCTCAGAGGGGCAGCCAATCTCCCTGCAGGGTGGGAAGCTGCAGTCCAGAGCTGGGCAAACAAGTCAGCCCCAAGCTGCCAGGCCGCGTCCTGCTCCATCCGTGTGACCCACCCCGAGCTGGGAGCAGCCAGACGGCCCGTGCCCACGGTCCACTTGGTTCCCCGACTGGCCAGGAGGCAGAGAGCTTCCGGGCTGTGCATGGGGGGGCATCGTTACCCCCAAGCCCTGCCCGTTCCTGCCCCACCTGCCCTTGGTGGAGGAGTGACCGGGGCTGCGGGCCTAGGGCAGCTCGCAGAGGAGAAAACCTGGCGCCCGCCCCAGGCCCGCACACAGGCGGTGGCGGAGGGGAGAGTCCAGCCGGCGGGTGGGCAGGCAGCCCAAGCAAACAGGCAGCCGCCGGGCCCCGGGTTTCCCATAATGCGCCTGGCCACCCGCCTGAAGGCAGGGTTCCCAGGGGAAAAGCAAAACCACCCGGCGTTCAAGGCCCTGTCTGGCCGGGGGAGGAACCAGACGCTCCCGAACAATGACCTCGGGTGTGGGGGGGTGGTCTCCGGTGGGGGTCAGCGGTGGAAGAGACGCAGCTGTGTGTATGTCGCACACACACACACACACGTGCACACACACACATGGAGCCCATCTGGGGGCTGGCAGCCCCCGCGTCTGGAGTGAGCAAAGCTCTCTGTGAACTGGGAGTGAACCCTGCTCCTCACACAACACCAGCCGATCCCCATCCTATGGGGCGGGGGCAGAGGTCTCCACAGCTGGACAGTTGCTTCTGTGCATCTGGGGCACTCAGGGGAAGGACCTGCAGCACCAGGGTCACGTAGCAGGAACGTGGGGGCGGCTCCAGAAAAGGCCGGCTCTAGAAAAGGAGAGCCACGCGGGGGATTCAGAATCAGGGCGCGTGCCTACAGCCAAGGGTCCGGGAAAGGGCCGCGAGATCCAGACAAGAGGCACAGGGTTTCCAGAAAGGGAGGGGCAGCCACCGTGCGGGAATCCAGAAAAGGGCTGAGGGATCTAGACAAGAGATTCGTTCACCTCGGGGGAGTCCAGCAAAGGGGAGCATGCACGGGGACACCGGGACCCGCGCACCCAAGGGATCCAGACGAGAGTGCACTCACAGGAACCCAGCCAAAGGATCTGCGTGGGGGAGATGGGCCTTTGCGAAAGTCCGTGCCTCGGTTTCCCCATCTGTAACACGGGGATGATGATTCAAGCTGGTGGGTTATTTTCCGATGGGACTTTCGGCTGACGGAAAATGTCATTGACATTAACCCCCCCACACACATCCCCTGGCCCCTTCCATTCCCACCCCCATATTCCTGGTGTCTTCTCTCCCACAGCCCTGGGGAGCAGAACAGAGGTTTTAATATCAAGCCGGGCGGGGGCAGAAGCGTGGGAGAGAACCGGGCCTGAGCGAGGGGGGATGGAAGGGCCCAGCTGGCGCATGGCAGCCTGGCATGTGCCAGGCTTTTCTCCCCCACAAACACCTCACTCCTACGATGACACCACCCAATAGTCCTCCTCTGCCCAGCTGCCCCGGGGGCCGTCTGCAGGGCCGCCTGGCTGCACGGCACCCAGCTGCCCCGACCAGCCACACGCCAGCCCTTCAGTGTGTACACGGGCGCATATCGGCCCCACGTGCTGGGGAGTCAGGGGAAAGCACGTGCAGAGCCCCCCCTCCCCTCCACTCCCATTTGCACCCTGCCTGCGGTCGTCCTCCAGTGCTACCCCACAATTCCCTGCACCAGGACATTCCGCCCCCCCCCCCCCACGTGGTGCTGGAGGCAGCGCTGTCCACTAGGTAGAGCACTGGACCGGGACCCAGGAACTCTGATCGCGGCTCTGCCCGTGACCCACTGGGTGACCTGGGCGAGTCCTGTCCCCGCGCTCTCTTCCCTCCCACCCTGGGTCTGCTTAGACTGTCGCTGGCTCTGGGCAGCACCCAGCCCAGCTGGGCCCTGCTCCCAACTGGCACCACCCAAATACAAACCTGATCTAGTTACCCACTGCCCAGCCCCCATCTCCGGCCACCCGCCTCAGCCTGATCCCGCCAGCAGGCGTTCTGGGGCTCACGCTGCAGAAGACCCCATGAAAGCCAGGGACAAGAATACCCGCCGCTGGGACGATGCAGAGAAACAGGGACCCAACCCCGCCGAGAGGTGCTTAAACTGAATGGGACACAAGCAGGACACCCCCACACCGGCAGGGGGGAGGAAAAGGGGGCACTTAGGGGCGCTATGTTTGCAAAGAGCCAAACATGGCGTCACATTCCTTGAACTCCATCAGCGGCCGAGGCAGAATTAGAATGTAGGAGCCCCACTCGTCACCCACGTGGCTGGTGGCAGGCCCAGAGTGGGGGATGGGGGAGGGTGTCTCGTGGAGCAGATTCATCAATAAGGCCCCTCCTCATTGTGCAAAACTACCCAGGAAAATGTCCTGGAGCAGACAGCTCAGGCAGTTCCAGGTGTGAGCCCTGCCCCGGCCCTCAGGTGACTCGGGGGCTAGAGAAGAGCAGGAAGCCCACGGGTGGTTGGGAACAGAGGGGAGAGAGTCCAGGTGATTCATCAGAAAGGTTTATTAGGAATCTCCCTAGAGCCTTTGGCAGAGAAGAGTTGATACAGTCTCCAGGCTAAGGTACGAATAGATCACAAGTACAAGGCAACACAACAGGGCCACCGGGAGATCAGGATCCCCCCACGCCGCTTACCCCAAAGCCAGTTTTGGGGCTCGCGGAGAATGCTGAGCAGGGCCCCCACCGCACAGAGAAGAGTCCCCCACAGGGCTGGCAAATTGGATCAAGGGCAAAATGACTCTCCCAGCTACGCTGCCCCTGGGGCAGAGGTCACAGGCCCGGTTCATGGGAGAAGCAGCCCCCCCGCCGCTCCCCAACTCCCTGCTTCTCGCCCACCCCGGTCTGTACAAAACCCCAACCCCAGGCTCTCCCAGGAGACCGATCGGCTGGTTCATCGACTGCGGCTCCCCTCGGACGCCCTGCTTGGAATCAGCTCCCCGAAGGACCCCAGAGCGCAGATTCCAGCCAGGGCTGGAGCTCGCTGCTTTGTATCAGGCTCCCAGAGAGCCGCCAGCCAGCCGGCTGCATCTCGCCGCCTGAAAGCTCCAAGCCAGCCAGGAGGGGGCGCTGGCTGTTAGGTGGGGCCAAACCCAGCCACTCAGCTCCCGTCTCAAACCCCCCTCGCTCTCCCATTTCCGTGAAGGACTCGACCCACGTGAAGTGCCTTTTGGATACGTGTTGCAGAAGAGGGGACCACAGGTTGCAGGGCGGGGGAGATGTGGACTGTGGCGAAATCCCTCAAGCAGCTCTTCCATTGAGCTGGGGCTCACGTTCTTCGAGGGCGAAGGCCGGGAGAGCAACCTCCTGCTATCGCCTCGCTCGGAACTGGAAACTGCCGGGGGGGAGAAGGGGATTCACTGATACACGAGAGCGCGAGGGAGACAGTTCTGGGTCTTTCTGTCCTTTTACGCCGCCGGACTCGGCTGGCTGGGGACCTGCCGCGGGCCCGCGCTGACCAGGAAGATGCTGGCCAGGTAGCTGGCGTTGAAGCAGTAGGCTCTGTCGTCGTCCTCCTCATGGGAGCAGCACCGATCCTTGTCCTTCCAGGAGTCCTTCTGGGTGGTGCACAGGGCGGCGATGGAACGGGCTTTCTGGGGAGAGCAGCGGGCAGAGGTGGTTAGAGCCGAGGCCTGGGACAGGCGGCAAGTCACCCATGGGCATGAGGGGTCATGACGCCTGGGTTCTACTTCCAGCGGCACCAGTGTCTCACTGCAGGACCTTGAACAAGCCATTTCCCTTCTCTGTGCCTCAGTTTCCTGCCGCCGTACTATGGGGATAAACTCCCTCCACCGCATGTCCTGAGCTCCAAAACACCATCCTCCCTGCACGCCCGCCCAAGGGGTGCACTCACAGTATAGTACCCCCCTTCTATCCCCCCACCCCGTTCCACAATAAGCCAAGTGCTGCCCAGACAAACCCCCAGTATTCAGTGTGTGGGGCGGCTCACCTCCAACCTCCCCCTCTCCCCATCCAGCCAGAGCCCACTTTCAAACCCCTGTGACAGAGGAAACCAAAGCCCCGAGCCTGGACCGCCGGGGGCCTGGGGCTCACAGCCCGACGTTATGATCTGGAGAGAAGGCGGCTGTGCTGCTCCGGCAGGCTGGGGCTCCTGCCAAACCCACGCGAGTCCAAAGGGAAGTGGTGCTGCCCTGCCGTGACCTAAACACTTAGATCTAGCACGCAGGGGGCACAGGCCACCGGGTTACATGAGGTCACCCAGATAGCCAGCTCCGCCTGCTTCACAGCGGCAATTCATGCACCGCCCCTGGGGTGCCAGATCTCGGGGGTGGCAGAGAATTAAGGTGTTTTTTAAGCCAACCCAAATCAAATCAACGCTGGTCCGGCCCCAGCTGCCCTCATTCCAGCGTAGGAGCAGCACAGTTTGGTTTAGGAGAAATGACAGAGGGGCGGATTTGTCCAGCAGCCCTCGGGGTAACGAGCCACCGACACAGGAGGGTTTCCACGCAAAGCCTCGGGGTCCGTCTACACCTAAACCACTACTGTGGCAGCTGTCGTGAATCCAGCTCTCCTGGAGGCGGCCGACCCGGCGCCATCTGCACAGGTCCGGCTCTCGCTGGGGTGGGTTTTTCATACCCCGAGCAGACACAGCTCTGCCGACGTGAGCTCCTGGGGGAGAGCGGCCCCCTGCTGTCCTTGACTTCGGTGGAGCTCAGACTTGCGTGGAGACACTTCCCACATGACTAACGGGGCGTCTTTCTTACCTGGCTCCCAGGTACCTGGGCAGCTCTGGGTATTTACCCTCCCAGTCCCACTGGGAGGCAGGGCCTCACCACTACCCGCCTGGTACCAATGACACAGAAAGCAAAGTGACATGCCCAGGGTCACGCGGGGACTCTGCCAATGCGGGAATTGACACCAGGTCTCAGAGAGTCACAGACTGCCCTCTTCGCCATCCTTTCTCTCTCCGCCCAAGGCAGCAATGCCAGCAGGCCTGGGACACGCCGCTCCCCATGTTATGTGCCTAGAACAGGGTCTATGTGATAACCACAGACACCCACCCTAGCACTCACCTCTTTCTCTGCGCACTGGGTCCTCTCTTCTCCCTGCAGGCTGCAGCAAGTCTCCGTTATGCTCTGGATCAAGTCTGAGATTGGTTTCCTGGTAACAGGAAGAGAGTAGTTTATACCCGTGGCTTGGAACATAGGGCTTGGGCTAATCAGCAGCCTGTTTGGCTAGTACTGGAATATACCCAGCGTCATGCTCTAGAGGGCGCTGCGCTGACAGAGGTGCCCCCTTTTGGTGGAGACATGACACTAAGGCCCTGATCTTTTGAGAATCTAGTCGGGACGCTCGCCCCAGCACTGCATTTAAATTCTAACTCACTGAATTACGTCCCGCCTCCCTAAACCCTCCCGGGGGAGTCCATCGGATGCTGCATTCTTATGCACTTCCTGTTATAAACCGCAGCATCATGTTGCTGTGTGCCATTAAACAGCTGCCTCATTCCTCCCCAGAGGTGGCTGCATTTCGGTGGTGGGTGTGTGAACCCAGCATACACAGCCTTTAAAGCAGCTGGGGGGATTTCAGTGACGCTCCACAAGCTTCAAGTTTAGCTCATCTGAAGATCTGGCCGAGAAAGTTTAAGCGATTTGCCTAAGGTTGTGGAGAGTCACCTGTGGCAGAGACCAAAATAGATTCTCCATCACACTCCACCTGGGCTTGTCATTTACATCCATACCAAGTGAATTTGAAGTGCATGTAACATGCTACCAAACCAGATCAGCATTTTATACTGGTGTAAATGCAACGGAGAGTCAGGTCCCAGGTCTCTCGGCTCCGTGGCCTGGGCCTTGCTCACCAGATCACTGCTGTTCCATAGAGCCACCGGGGCTTGGACAGCAAGTGAGATCTTCCCGGCCTGTTTCCTCATCAAGACATTCAGTTGAGTCAATGGGGTCAAATCCCCACCTGGTGTAAATGGGCAGCGCTCCATTGGAGTCAATGGGACAGCGCTGACCTACATCAGCCGGAGGTCTGGCCTGTTCCGTGGACACAGGGCAAAGACCCTGCACCAGTGATAATCCGGATCCTCCAGACGAGGCCAGGACAGACCTGTGGCTGGAAAAACCCCATGGAGATAAGGGGGTGGAGGCACGGGATTTGCATCTCTCCTCATAGCCAGAAGGTGGCGCTGCAGCCTCGCCAATCCAATGGCTAACCCAGAAATTAAGCCTCTGCTTTTTCACCACCTGGCGCCGGCTGGATTAACCTGCCGGCCCAAAGGCCAGGACAGCGGTAGGGCAGCTTGGATGATCTGATGATCTCCGGGCTGGCCTCCTTCATCTTTCCATAGGCCACTGCCCTGCGGTGCTTGGGCTTTATACGGGGCAATACTCACAGCAAGCCTACCTGACGGGCCTAGTGGGTAGACCAGGGGGCTGGGGGTCAGGACTCCTGGGTTCTGTTCCTGTTCCTGGTCTGGGGAAGGGAGTAGGGTCTAGTGGGTGGAGGCGGGGTTGGGAGTTAGGACTCCTGGGTTCTGGGAAGGGAGTATGGGGATTAGGAGTTCAGGACAACTCCTGGGTTCTCTGCTTAGCTGCTGGCTCCGTTTGTGAGCTTGAGAAAGTCTCTTGAGTTTCAACGACCCCATTTTCCAGCTGATTCCCCAGGAGGCTCAGGGGCCGAGCGGGTCAGACTCACTGTTTGGTGAAGAGCCTGAAATCCCCACAGAGAATGTCCAGGAGCGCCGGGGTCACCACTCCCAGGGTGACAGCCTGGATCTCCTTGTCGTAGGCCGGGTGTGGGGCCTGGCTGGCAAAACAGCTGAACCTGGCCTTGCCTTCAGCCTTCTTGCAGCACGGGTGGTGTTTGGTCTTCACCATCAGCTCCTGCTTGCAGAACTGAGCCAGGGTCTTCTCCCACTGGAGAGAGCAAGAGAAGCCATGTACAGCAGGAAAGGGGCACCATCCTGCGAGTGCCAGAGGATGGACTGGCAGCTAAAGCTGCAGCGTGGGATGCAGGACACCTGGGTTCTAGTCCCAGCTCTGCCGCTCCCCTGATGGGCCAGCCTGGGAAAGTCACTTCCCCAGCTGGGGTTTGGATAACAACCCTGCTTTTGTCCAGCCATCGGATGAAGTCTTTGGGGCGGGGACTGTCTCCGGGGCTGGGCAGCATATGAGGCCCTCCAGGTGCGACCGAAAGCCCCCAAATATTCCTGGTGCCTGGAAAGCCCCCGGGATCCCGTTTGTTTAGCGTCCAATCTGTACCCAGTACAAAGAGACAGCCGGGGAGGGGCTGCTGCCAGAACAGCAATGAGCCAGGGAGAGCCCTCTCTGGCCCAGCCCCGGGCCCTATATGAAAATAAGGACCAGGGGGAGAGGAGAGAACATAATGTAACAAACCCCATCACCAACCCCCTAGGACAGAACCCAGACCAACAGCGCCAGGGTGGTTGGGCCGGGGGAAACTCCTCCCCCCTCGCCGACGGCCCCTTGGAATTGGCTCCCTCTGCTCCCGCCTTACCGCTTCGTGAGCACAGTCGACGTCCTCGTTCTTGCAGCACTTCTTGAAGTCGTTCTCCAGGCGGGCGATGGCGCGGGTCTGGCGCTGGAGACCGCTGAAGCCCGTGGCGGGGATGGCGCTGGGCAGATAGACGGGCCGGAACTTGCGCAGCCGGCAGATGTTCCTGATGTTGCTGGCGGTGGGCTCGCCGGGCGGGAAGGAGATCTCGGGCAGCCTGCGCCCCGGCCGGGTGCGGGGCTGGGCGGGCGTGCACGCGGCGGGGTCGGTCGCCGGGCAGGGGGGCGCGGTGCTGGCCGCGTCAGGGGCGTAGCTGGGGTTCGGGGCCTCGCTGGCGAAGCACAGCTCCCGGTCGGAGCCCTCCCGCTTGCAGCAGTGGTATTGCCTGGTCTTCACTGCGAACTCGGCGTCACAAAACTGCTCCAGGGCCTCCTTCCACTGTGGGAGGGAGGGAGTCAGTGGGACATCCCGGCGGGATCCCAGAGCGCCCCCAGTGCCCCAGAGTCCCCCCAGAACCAGTCCTGGCTCGGGGCAAGGAGCACTTTGCCCTGCAGGTGGCTGGTTTCCACTCCATCGCGCCCGAGCTGGGACGTGTTTGCTGGGTCTCTGTCTAGCTCCCAACCAACCCAGCGGGCCCTGATGCTCCCCTGGCATAGCGAGAGGGGTCCCCCGCCAGGGAATCCCACAGTGCCCGTGCTGTGCCCGCTGTGGGGACCAGGCCTATCACCAGCCCCACGAATGGGTGTGGGTCTCCCCCACACCCAGGATTGCTGAGACTGTTTCCTGGGCCGTCTCGAAGCCTCTTCCCCTCCCTAGTGATCCTTCCTTGAGAGTGGGACAGCGTGGCCTCGTGATTAGGCTGGGACTCAGAAGAGCTGGGTTTAGCTGCTGGCTAGGCCACTGACTCCAGCCATGTCACACCCACCCCCTTGTGCCTCAGTTTCCCCTCCCATCCTCTCTCTATTTGGCCTGCGGGGCAGGGACCGTCCCTCCCCAGCTCGGCTGGGCGCTTCTGTAACACAGCAACTCCGTGGGGAAGCCTGAGCCAAGAGCCGAACACAGGGACTCACCGCACTCTCCGCGCAGCTCAGCCGCTCAGCCTGCAGGCAACACCGCTTCAGGCTGGCCTCCAGCAGGTTGATGGCATTGCCTTGGCGCTTGAGGTGGGAGAACCCCGTCTGGGGCAGGTCCGTGGGCCCGTACAACACCTTCTTCCTCCCCTCCAGGCAGATGTTGTGGATGTTGCTGGCGCAAGGGCGGGCCGGCGGGAAGTCATCCAGCTTGTAACTCCAGGGCTGGGCCTGGCAGGAGGGGCCGTCCCCGCAGGTGGTGACGCGCAGCGGGGTCTCCCCGGCCTGAGGCGCCCCACGGACCAGGAGGGAGTCGATGGGCCCTACGGCGGAGGGAGAGCAAGTTCACGATCCTGCAATCAGGGCAAGGCCCCGCCCAGCCCCCCGGGGGTCCCATCAGCCTGTCCCAAGCAAACGCGAGGCTACAGCTTTGCTCCCCTCAGCTAAACCAGGACAGGAGACCACCCTCCAGGGGCTGCTTGTCCCCTCAGCTCCATCCTGACCCCATGGACTCCAGGCCAAATCCTTCAGCCTCTCTAAATCCCTGGCCAACAGCTGCTGCACTCCACCCCAGAGGAGGCTGCACAGCAGTGGGGTTGGCCAGGAGCTCGGGCACGCTGTGCAGTGGGGGCTTGGTCCGGCTTTAGCCAGGTCGCCCTGGGGTTCTGCTCCCGACTCTGGCCCCAAAGAAGCGTGCACTCATTGGGCCGGCACTAGGCGGAGCCAGGACTGCATCCAAACCGGACCCATTGCCCCGAATGAAGGAAGGAAGCGAGCCCACGGAGCAGGGTAACACGGCCAGATCCCAGACCCTTTGGACAGAGCCAGGGCCCCAGGTTATCCGCCGGGGAGGGGCACCATCTAGCACAGCCTGGATGCTCTTCCCCCCACTATCTCTCCAGGCTGTTCCCCCCACCCCAGTTTTGCCGCTTCTGCCTGGGATTCCCCAGCCGAGGCCAGGGTCACCCAATGGAACCCGCCCCGCAGGGCAGGAGGTGGAAGGGCCTGCGCCCGCCTCCCAACCCACCTTGCTCCAAGTCCAGTGGCAGCACCGGGATCACCTCCCGCTGGAGCAGGTCTTCGACTGCTGGGGGGGGCAGCTCCTCTTGGTCATCTGGGAGAGGAACAACAACGGACGCGGTGAGTGGCTGAGCCCAGCGCCCGCCATGCCAGCCCCAAGCCGCCAAGGAGAGCAGGTGTCTGGCTCAGAAATCACAAGATCTAACTGAGGTGGAAGGGGGCGGGGGAGGGGTCCCTTTCTTGGAGGCTTGGGGCTGGAGCCCTCGGGGGTCCTGTTCTGTGGCTTTTCTCTGTGCCCCCAAAGCTAGAAGCTGAGTAAGAGTCATCCTTTGCTGGTATACGGCCTTTTGCTCAGTAGGGCCCAGGGCGCTTCACAGCCTTTCATGTATTTATCCTCACAATGGCCCCGCGAAGAAGGGCAGGGCTATTACGCTCATTGTACAACTGGGAAACTGAGGTGCAGAGGCTAAGGTCACATAAGGGGTCCGTGGCAGAGTAAGGAACTGATCCAGGGCTTCCCACATTCTAGCTAGTGCCCTGTGCCATACAGAAACGCTCGCCAAAGTCCCCTGACCCCAGGGGCTCAGGCTTTGAAAAAATCTCCAGCTCTGGGGAGATGCCATCCCTGCGACCCCGAGGTCCCCTCATCTGCATTTTGCACCGAGGCCAGGAGGGGGGCCAGCCAAGTTGATTGTTCCCTTTGGCTGTAAAGCTTAGCCACTGCGGTCGTGTTTTCCTGCTTCTCTCCCAACCACCAGGGTTAGAAATTTTCTAAACAAACAAACAAAAAAAACGAGCGAAGACTCTCCCATAATCCCAGGACTCCGGGAACTGGGGCTTCATGGGAAACACCAACGATTGTGACATTTGCAATGAAACTGCCAGAACTGGCAATTAGGATGACCAGACATTCCCCATATTAATGGGACTGTCCCCCTATTAGGGGCTTTATCTCACATACGCTACTATAACCCCCCCAACCCCCAGTGCCCAGAAACAAAAAGTGCCCTGACTTTTCACACTTTCTATCTGGTCACCCTACTGGCCCCACTGGCGGGACCCGGGGGACCTCAGAGTGATGGTGCTACGCCAGCCCTCCCCAAATCCCTGCTCTGGGCCCATCCCCACGTAAATCCCGTTAATCCCCTTTCCTGGAAAAGCGGCTGGTAATCTGCATAGTCAGACATAAACCCAGCTATGGAAAACCTTAACCAGGTCTGCATTAGTCACAGGTTAATCCCCCCACTCTCCCTGAGCAGCCGGCACAGGCTGGGACAGGCAGGGGCTGCGGGTCAGGAGTGAGGAGCAGCAGGGTAGTATTTTCAAAGCAAAATTTTTGCAGCTTTGCACCAAAAAATCAAGATTTTCTCTGGAGGAAAAAGCTCATTTTCCAGCCAGCTCTAAGAGTCACATCATGAAGGGCCTGGTCCGTGAAAGCCAAAGGCAAAACTCCCATCGACTGCAAAAGCAGCACAGTCTGGCCCTAAATCCATGAGCGAATCCTTCCTGTGCAGCAGTTTTCGTGCCCTGGAGCACAGAGGGATACACAAAGGGGTTTGCCTCCTGGGATCAGAGCCCAAACGATGGACTTGGGCTCTGATCCCAGGAGGCAAACCCCTTTGTTCCTCTACCGCGACCTCCTTTACTCAACCACTCCCATATTTTCGCTCAATTAAGAACAGAGCAGATCTATAGCTAGCGAGGAGCCAAAAGGCTGCCGGCAGCGTTGCCCAATGGGTAAATGGCCTAACCACCTAGAAAGCTGGGTTCTAGATTCCCAGCCCTGCCATGCACCGGCTCCGTGGGTGCATCGAACCGTAGGCACACCGGGCTGGAAGGGACCTTGCGAAGGGATCAAGTCCAGCCCGCTGCGGTGAGGCAGGATGGAGATTGTAGGTGAATCGTGCTGGCTCTGTTCACCAGTTGTCGACTTGGATTGTAAATGTATCACTCTCGGGCTGTGAAGTGCCCGCGGGCCCGAATTTCAGCTGGGTGTAATAACGGATCCAAGCATGCCCGTCTCTGCCAACAAACTGGTCCAACTTGCTTTGCCTTATTCCACCCGCCCTCGCCCTGGAGAATCGCATGATGCTCCGCACTTAGACAGCAATTATCATCTCCCAATCCCTGAGCAAATATTGCCTAAATCTCCTTCCGCCGGTGCCAGGAACAGCCAGTATCTTCCCGGTAAACAGGGGGAAAGGGAGCCAGGCCTCAGGCCCTGCCAGCCAATCACAGTGTCAATCAGCGGATGAGAACCCAGGAGTCCCTGGCTCTGGGTTAACATTTGCACTGAACCGCCCATTGCAAACCGGGGGTGTTGGCTTCCTACCCCTCTGCCTCTTACCTCAAAGAGACACAAGGCCTAGATCTTCCCTCTCCCAAGGAGTTTATGGCTAGGAGCAGCCACGCCCTGAGAAAATGCGGTTCATAGAAGACAGGGAGGTACAGAAACAGAAGGCTGGCACCTCACTAGAGCTGCCTGGGGCTTTGGATGGATTCCTCCGTGGCCATGCTCCTTCCCTCAGGGTGGAGTATCCTGCCTGCACCCTGACTTCTGAATCATCCCACTGAACACAGGGGTGCAAGGAATCCGGTGAGCCTCCGTGCATGAGCATAAGGGTTTGTGCACTGACCGCCGCGTCGGCCGTGACTGGGGACTGAGCCAGGCCCCGCCAAAGAGGAGTCTCTACACAGCTGCATGTTTTCAAATCCAGAGATCAGAAAGCAATGAGCGCGCGTCAGGACAGTAAACAGATACACTGAGGCAAATCCAGACCTGCCTGTCTGCCAGATGCTTTCGTCAAATGCAAGTTACTGGGATCAATACAGGGGTAACTGGATGAAATTCTCGGGCGGGTGCTATCCAGGAGATCAGACTAGATGATCACAATGGTCCCTTTTGGCCTTGGAATCTAGGAATTTTCTGAATTTAGGTCCAATCCTGCAGGCCACACTGACACAAAACACTCCAAGTCTGAGAGCCCAGGACCAGAGCCTGAGATAACAGATGCACGAAAATCAGCAAGGCCGGCAGTTTTCAACCTCTTTTCATTTTCAGACTCCTAAAAAATGTCAAATGCAGGAGCTGCCCCCTTTGGAAAAGTTCAACATGGTCTGCGGGTCGCCAGGGGTCCACGGAGCACAGAGCGAAAACCACTGAACTAGGCAAAAGACCCTGCCAGGATTTTTCCAAAAGCAAAAGTGCCAAAAGGCCTGTTGTGTAAGAAACTCATTATTGAATACAAAGCTTGGGGGCGTGTCATCTTTAGCATCCCAAAGCCAAACCGCAATTAATGAGATGGAATCTCCTATTGACACAAGCCGATATAACAGCCACTAATGGCAGAGAAACATTTTAGAGACCATCTGCAAACCGGGGACTGCGAACAGAGCTGAGCTGTGCTGCGTGGAGGAGAGAGATTGACACAGGGGAGTCGGGGATATTCCCAGCAGAGACCAATGGGAAAAGCCTCAGGACACCTGGATTCTTGGCTCTGCTACCAACTGTCCATGTGGCTTGAGCGAGTCATGTGATTGCTGCATGCCTCAGTTTCCCCTTATTAGGGAGGAAGTGTGACAAAGTGGATAGCGCACTGGGCTAGGATTTAAGAGACCTACACTCTATCCTGGCTCTGCCCCTGACTTACTGGGTGAGCTGGGAAAGCCATTTCACCACCCCATGCCTCAGTTTCTCCCAAGTAAGATGGGGTGATGACACTGACCTCCTTTGTAAAGAGCTTTGAGATCTGCTGATGAGAAATGTCATGTAATCACGTAAGAGCTAGGGATTAATATTATCATCTGTAAAATGGACAGAATAACCCTGGCTTTCTCCCACTCTTTGTCTAGTTAGACTATGAGCTCAACAGGGCAGGGACAGTCTCTCTCTGTGTCTGTGCAGTGCCCGGCACAGTGGGGACCTGATCTCAGCTACTGTAACATTGTTAATGTAGTGACACACACAGGATTGTCACAATTTCAATGACATAGGGGGCCAGACACATAGGGCTGTTTGAGGTGCTGAGCATCACTAGCTCCCACTGGCTTCAGCCAGGAGAGGGAGGTTGGGCTTTAGTCTTGGACTTAGGAAACCAGCGTTCCACTCCCTGCTCTGCCACAGACTCCCTGTCTAACCCTGGACAAGTCACTTAGTTGCTCCGTGCCTTAGTTTCTCCACCTGTTCAATGGGGATAATAACCCAGTGCTACCCCACAGGGGTTCATGAGGATAAATCCATTAAAGACCATGTCGTACTCAGTGATGGGGCCAGATACGAATCTAAGAGAGAGATTGGCATAGCAAAAAAGGGTTTAGAGGCCAAAGGCACGGAATGGAATTTACACTAGCCCCTGAATGAATGTGCCTAACTCCCCTTGACTAGCAAAGGGACTCTGGCACCAAAGCAGGGTGCTATCACAAATCTTACTAGGCTCCCATCTGAATCTTTAGGCACCTAAATACCTTTCTCAATCTTCAAGCGAGCCAAGGCACCTAAACAAACAGCTGTGTTTGCACAGGAGCTCGGCCAGTCCGGGTCACAACCGGAGCAGTCAGGCTGGCACCACCCATCCCTGCCCGGGTACTAAGCTTGGGTCACCAGCACAGCTCTCTTACCCCTCTAAACGTCCCCTCGGGAGCAAACCCCGCCCAGCTCCGGATATGGATTCCTGGATTCCTGGATTCCCGGGCCAGAAGGGGCGGTTGAGATCACCAGAGAGCTGGGAAGAGCTTTGCAAGAAGATGGGAGTTGGTGAACGGCGACGCGGGGCAGAATTGTCCTGGGCTTTTCAGGAATGGCTCCTGGCATCGGACTGGAGCTGCCAAAAAGCAGGGAGCAGCCGTGCGGAGTGCGCCTCAGAAAACCCGACTCATTTGGGTGTGTGTGTGTCTCATTCTGCCCCCCCCAATCTTGTCACTGTTGTTGCCAGCTCTGCCAACAGACTTGCTAAAAGGGCAGTCCAGGCTGAGAAGGCCTCCATTGCGCCCTCACACATCCTGGCTCTGGTGTTGCTAAGTGATGTCTCCATGGAAACAGGATCAGCATCACCAGGAAACCCATGCTCCTGCCTTGCATGGGGCTACCGGCCCCCCATGGGGGCCAGCAGGGTTGGCTGCCCTGGAATAACAAGCACGCGGCTCCTCTCCCTTGCTCTGGAAGGGGAGAGAGAGGCTGGTGACAACCATAGAGCAAGCGTCCCAGCAGGGAAACTTTCCGCCCTACATGTGGCCTCTACCATGTTCCTGGCCCCTGTCCTGGGGGGACCCCATCTCCATGGAGTAGGGGGCTGGTCAGAGCTGGGATTCCTGCTGAGGGCTGAGACCCACCAAACAGCAGCAGACATTCACCCGCTACCAGCCTGGGCTGGATTCAAACAGCTGACCTCACTGTACAGCCTCCTCGGCAGCCAGCCATTCACCCCCCACACACACCCCCATCAGATTATTATCTCTAAAGCCAGAAGGAGCGGCCGGGACTGGCTGTTCCCTCGTTTTCTGCACTACTGTCCCTTTCGGGAAGAGTCTGTCCCAGCCACATGCAGATGGCAGGTTTGTAACTGGGGGTTTTCTGACCGAGAGAGCAGCTGGGGAACTAAACAAGTGGACAGTAAATTGGAAGCATGTGACGTGGCTGTTAGGAACTGGGGGGCCCCCCGCCCAAAGCAGAGGCGGTTACCCTAGACATCCTGCCTGCCTCCTTTGCAAGATGGTTCTTGTATCTGCCACCGTGGGCCCCGTTGTGGCCAGACACAGCTGCCCTGGGCCTGAGAGCTCACAGTCTAACTAAAGGAGACAGAAAGACTGGCAGAGGGAAACAGGGGCTACCCGATTCCACCTCTCCCCACTGCCGTGTTCCAGCCTCCTGACCATGCTTGGCGAGCGACTGCGGAGGGGCGCAATCTGGTTATTCAGCACCGTGATCCCCACGAGAAACAAATGGAGCCGGGCCGGGTGGAAAGCAGACTGCCCAGCTCCATTCCCACGTGAACCAGGGCAAGTCTCCCCGCTCCCCGCACTCACCTTGCGGAGCCGCTCTGGCCAGGCACAGCAAAGGGACGAGCAGGAACGCGGGGGCCCTCATGGCGACGAGTCCTGCGAGACGGAGGTGGCTCAGGACACGGGTGATTTCTGTGCCTGAGGTTTCTCCGTAGAGCTGCTGTTCGTTTCCTCCCCTTCAGAGCCTTTAATATAGTGTCAGGCTGAGTGAGCCGGGTGGAGCTGAGTCATGGGCCTGACGACACAGTCACACCCTGCAGTGTACACAGCTTCCTAAATCACTAAGAAAATACCCCAAAACATGAGGAGTTTTCCGTCCGAGATCATCTTACCAGGCACCAAGCCAACAAGAGGCCAGGCCTCCCCTATGGCAAGAGCAGAGGCCTAAATGACTGACATGCCTCAGCTCCCATCTCTGCAGGGGTCATGCTTAGCTCATGAGTGATCCCCATGATCAGACGTGTTTCAGCACCCTGGCATGCAAACTCCATGGGCGTTTGCACTACGTGGGTGCCTTACATAACGATACTTAGCTTGGATTTTTTTTATTGTAAATGTCGGTAAAGAACGATTTCACCACACACACAAACCGAGACCTTTCCATGGATAACGACCAATAGGCAAAGTACAAAAAATGCTGCTTGCAAACTTACCAGTCAAAGCCCAGTGGTTTCGATTTTTGCATTAGGCGTCTTACGAATGGGCCAGTGGATGAACAGTAAAGACAGGTCCGAGGGGTGGATTTAAGGCTATTGACTTTAACCGTTTTGCCCGGGGATGGTGGGGAGCCATGTTAAGAGTTTATAAAGCGTTCACTTTTTGAAGCACAACACCTCTTGTCATTATAGAATTGTCCGCCCCCCGCCACCTCACTCCCAGAAATTTCCTGCAACTGATTAAAAACCTAAAAGAAAAGGGTTAAAAATGAAACTTGATAGTAGCTGTTGAAATGATCAAAAATAAATTGAATTCTGCCGAGCTTCATGCTCCTCATTCCTGAGACAGTATCACCTTTTGCATTACGATATCACCTGCCAGCCCCAGTGACAGCCCCAGGACCCCATGTGCAAGGTGCTGGACAGACACAGATCAAAATGGCAGTCCTTGCGGCCTACCCCAAAGAGTTTACAATCTTCAATGGAGGCCTCTACAGTGGTTTCCATAGAGTTTACGGCCAGAAGGGCCCATTAGATCATCTGGTCTGACTGCTGCCCAGCAGAGAGTCCCCCCAACCTGCCCTGTACTGAGCCCAGTCACTCATGTTTTAGGGGCGATCGGCATCTATCGGAAGAGGCAGAGCCTTAGGAAAGAGGAGTTACCTGAGCCCCTTGGGTTTCTGAGTTTGTTCAGCACGGTAGTGAGTCCCGGGCCACGACTAAGGCTCTGACCACAAGACACATAAGGACGGTCATTCCCCATTACGCAGCTGGGGAAACTGAGGCACAGAGCAGGGCTGTGACTTTCCTACGGCTACCCAGTCAGTGGCAGAGCTGGAAACAGACCTTAGGACTCCTGAGTCTCAGTCCAGTGCTGTAGCCACAAGCTCTTTGCCATCACTAACTGCCCGGGACACTTGGGGGTCTTTGCTCCCCCCTCCATTTGCGAGCCTTCCCCCCCCAAAGCAAGTGGAGTTGTGACCTGGTGACCTCTGTCATTGAGGGGCAGCCGAGTCAAACCTAAGTGTGGCTGTGATCCCCCTGTGCCAGGTCACAACAGTCGGAGCAGGGAGCCAGGCCCTGGGCCCCAGGTACTGCTGCAGGGCGAGTGTGGAGCAGGTTTGCCCTTCAAACCGCATCCCCCTGCCCACTGTCTCCCTTCATCTCTGCCTGTCTCCAGCTTCTCCGTGTCCTCTCTAAGTGCACAGCGGAACGAATAGCAGCAATTGGATACGAAGGTGCCTAGTGGATTTGCAAGGTGCCCAACTCTCTCTGATAGTCTAGGGGAGTTAGGCACCCAACTGAGGGGCGTTTATAAATTCTGTGAGGTGCTAAATACTTCAGTCCTCCTTTCACCGTGATGCACGTGCTCTCGCTCTCGGATTCTTATCTGGCCCACTCGCTGCAGCATCAGAGGTCTCAGTCTTTAATGGATTTAGCCTCAGCACCCCCCTACGGGGCAGGGCTATTATCCCCATGGTTCGGGTGAGTAAACTGAGGCACCGAGCATCTAAGGGACTTGCTCAAAAGTCATACATGGAGACTGTGGCAAAGCAGGGAATGATCAGAGACCAGGGTTGCAAGGCTGGCACCCGAACCACTGCCCTCTCACCCCTGTGTACCGGGTGCTGAGGTCCCAGCATCCAGCACCTTGGACAATCCGGCCCCTTAAAAGGGTCTCAAACCAGTGGTCCAATGTAACGACCTGAATGCTCCAGGTCAAGGGCCAGGTTCCCGCTCTTGGTCTGCGGTTTGCATTGTCACCTGCTAAATATTTCCGCTCCTTATCGCAGGCAGCAGCTCCACAACCTTCCCGCGCTTCCTGCTCCCACCTCAGGAATTTCACAAATAAATTGCTTCCGGCTGGACCCACTGGTCGCAGGCTCCGGAAAGTCTAAATGCAAATAACCCCCAGATGGATGAAGTGAGTGCCGAGAAACCAAGGCGACCCAGAAACAACCAAAGGCTCCAGCATTGCTGGCCTGCAGGGCGTGGGAAAGGGAAAGGAAACTGGTTCAGCTTTGTTTATAATGGTTGTCCCTGTTTAACAGTTGGGGAAACTGAGGCACAAAGCAACTTGGTGACAGCGAGTAGGTGGCAGATCCAGAAGTTCAGACTTACACTCTGTGTTGCACTTTGAGGAAACCCCTGGAGGTGGCCCCGGGTTCAAACCTCAGCTCCACCCGTATGCCCGGCTGAAGTTAGTCACAGCAGCTGCGATGCCCGGCTCTCTCACCTGAATCATGGCAGCATGATACAGAGGGCTCATTACCAGACTAGGAGCCAGGCACGCCCAGTTCTTCCTCTGCCTCCCTGCATGGGATCCAGGTGCCAGTCCCCAACTCCAGGCCTCAGTTTCCCCAGTTGCAAACCAGCAATGGTGATGCTGACTCGCCTAACTCGAGGGTGCTGTTGGGATTGTTTGCAATGCATGCAATTAAACTGATTGACCAGCATTAATAAAATACTCATCCCTGGTTCTTACCTCAGGCTTTTCATCAGTAGATCTCAAATCATTTTACTCCTGTTTGCAAGCAAGCATAACCTGATTCTCCTTCACACTGCGCTGGCAGTGCAAAGGGATCTGGAAGCGGGTATCACAGTCACACTTTAATAGTAGCATCTAGCTCTTACATCATCAGATCTTAAAGAACCTTACAAAGGTCAGTAGCATTAGCCCCTGTACGCAGATGGGGAAACTGAGGCACACACTGGCTTGCCCCAGGTCACCAAGCAGGCCAATAACAGAGCTGAGAACCTAAACTGTTCTATCCTCTGGGCCGTGTTCTAGCTATAGAGAGACGTATTGAAAAGGTGCTTGGAGATCCTTGGAAGGACACTACAGATTATTAACAGCACCTGGCAAGCGCTGTAATGCTATCCTCAGTGATGGATGCTTCCTGTCTTTCCAATGCCAAACGAGAGCTGCCTGACAAACTGAAGTGCTCGGAAGATGCGCACTTGGTTCAAAGGTTTGTTCAGGCACGTCGGACCTGTCTGGGAGGGGAGGGAAATCTCACAGTGTGGAGCTCAGCCAAGCACAGAGCAGGCGCAGGTTGGATTCTTGGTGCCCAGCTCCTGCTGGAGTCACGGACACCTGAGCAAAGAGGGGGCAAAACGTGACCGCAGGCAGAGGTGCTGGGATTTCACCCCCCCTGCATTCTCCACGCAGGCTGGTGGGAGCGTTCGACGCTCCCGGAGCAGGGCAGGTGGAGAATCCAGACCTGGGAGAAGCAGCCAAAGTCTCCAGCTAGAAGATGACGTTGGCGCTGATCCTGACAAACCTGATGGCCCGCCCTAGCTTGTGGGACGGGGCCCAGAAAATTGCACGGGCGGGAGAGAAAACAAGGAATGAGGGATTACCCAGGGGTTAAGGCACAGCTGGGACATAGAAGACCCTGCCACTCACCTGCTGGGCCACCGTAGACAAGTCATTTCCCCTCCCACCTTTTGCCCCCCTGGCCTAATTAGATTGTGCTGGGTGTTGCACAGACAAGCCTCACAATAGAGCCCTGAACTTGGCATATGCCTCTAGGTGTTTCTAAGAGCTTATCCACGCTTGACAGTTAATTCAGATTAAGGGACAGTGTGAAATTAAAGCACCATCGTGAATCTGGATTAACCACACTTGTGTAAATCCAGAGTCACTCACGCTCCTGAGCGCTGGGGCCGCACCTCCGGATTTACTCCGGCCCAGGGGAACCTGGCTGATTTCAAAGGTTTTAAAATGGGAAGTGGGGAGTAAGGAGCCCTCCGGGCTGGTCACTAACGTGTCCGTGAAGCGGTTGTGCCTCCACGTGTGATTTATTAGGTGTGTTAGCGTCATGCCTCACAGCCGGGGGGCAGTTTGCAAATGGGAGGCCAGTGGCCAAGAGTCCACAGATCATCCTCTGCCCACCCTGGCAACCGCAACCTTAATCCTGGCCCTGGGGGGTGGGTCCAGGCAGGCAAGTGACATTCCCTTCCCCCCCCCACCTCCCGCTCCCTGCTCCTGGCGCCAGGGTTCTAGTGCCACTTAGCTTTGGCCCACTCCTCCACCACGACAGAGGGGGCATCACTGCCTGATGCCCGGGGATGCAACGCCACCTGCCAGGTTGCAATGCCAGGAGCGGGGAGCCAGGCCCAGCCCCGCTGGGTAGGTGCTACCACTGGTGGGAGAGAGCGGGGTGGGCTCACTCTGCAGCCCGACACAAAAAGGTGTCGCACATACACCTATAGACCCCGAAGGGAGGGCCCAATGATCTCCCCTTCTCACTCCACCGCTGCCTAGCACCCCAGACATGGGCCACGCGCTAGGGGCTGTACATCCAGAACCAAAAGGCAGACAGAGCAATGCCCCGACTCTGGGTTCGTCTTGCAAAGAGCAGCTTGGAGCAGGCAGGATTCTGTGGCTACACTTGGAGAAGGCTCCCTGGGGAGCAGCCCTAGTCCACACTGCCCAGCCTTTCGCGCAGCTCAAACGGGGCGCAGCCCCACTTGGGTTTGGCCTGGCCACTCCCCTCCTCAGATGGGCCAAACCTGAAAGGCGCAGCGACCCCCAACTGGGGGGCCCTTTTCCACGGGAAGCCCAGGGCAAACTGCCTCCCCCAGGCAGCCCTGAATGCAGGAAATGGTCTGTGTCAACCAGGAGAAGAGATTTCGGGGATCAAAGCAGGCCAGTCCCGCAGCCCCTGGGAGGTCTGATCATCCAGGCCACGGCACAGGGCTTAGCTAGAACTGTTGAGCCTGGTTCTCAGGCCCAGTTCTCCATCAGCCTGCACCTCGCGCAGTCAGTACACCTGTGCAAAGTGCCCCCCCACGCTGGGGGTCGGGAGGGGGAAACAGCAAAGTACATGACCCTCATGAGTCACCCATTATTTCTCCATCGGGGAGGGAAGTGGCTGAAGACCCTGGGAAAGTACCAGCTGGGTTTTATAATCCCATTGAACTGTCAGCCCTGAGCCAAACCGCCCCCTCAGCTGCTACGGTAATGGACAGACCGCAGCTGGAAAAGCCTGGGGCGGCGTCTCGGCTGAGTGCCCGGGGAAGGACGCAGGCGGCATTTCCAGCTCCACCACCCATCCCTTCCTCCTCTTTGTGCCTCAGTTTCCCTCCTCTCCCCCCCGAATCTGGAAAGTGGGGTTCCGACCACTCCTGACTGAGCTGTGGAGCGTTCCTGACCCACGCAGGACCCCGTAAAGCGGGACGGGTGTTTTCAGGGGAGGTGGAGATGGGAAACAATTATTTGGGGATGATCAGCAGCGGGATTTGGCTCAGCCCCATGCGGCTCTGGAGACATTATTTTCCAAGTGCGCCGTATTACAATGCTCCTGCCGGGAAGGAGATGGCAGGGCCGGGGGGCCGCTCTGCCAGCGCTCCCAGCTCCTGCCTTCAGGGCAAACCGGCCAGCTGGGAAACGCAATGGGAATGGAGGTGACGCCCAGCCAGCAGCCTTGGCTCCAGAGATGTTTTCTCCTCTTCCATTCCTGCGGACGGAGTCAGCCCAGGCTGGATTTGCAGCGATTGCCAGCTTGGCAACCACAGACGAGGAAACCCGGCTCAGGCAGGGGCTGGAGGGTTCCGGGCATTAGGAAAAGGGGCTGGGGGCTTCCAAGCCAGGCAAGCCCAGTCAGACCCGCTGACACTTCTTGTTCTGGGAGGAAGGGTCCGGTGATGGCACTAGGCTGGAACCCAGGAGATCTGGGCTCGGTTCCCAGCTCTGCCCCTGGCTCACTGGAGCTAGTCACTTCCTCGATCTGGGACTTGCTGTCCCCTCTGTACCCGGCCCAACACTTACCTCCAGCTGGCTGCATTTGTCAGGTGCCTGTGGGGTACCTGTCCATCAATGACCCCCATGGCCCTAAGCAGTGTAGTGGGGGAGGGGGAAAGTGGTCCCAACTAACCTTTTGGCTGTTCCCAGCCAGGCAGGGGCCTGGTGGGCACAAAGGGGGGCTGGAGACTAAGATGCCGTGGGGTAGCGGGGGGAAACCGGCAGTGCCATTACAACACATTCGTGGCACTTGCTGCCACGTACGAAGCGACCGTGCACAGCCGGGATCAGCTTCGCCCAGAGAAGCGAGTGAACGTTCCAGTCCTTAAAGGTCGTATTCTCCCCATGAGGGCAGGCCTGCGTTACCCTCAACTGAACCGGCTGGCAGGACTCAGGAGTCAGGGACAGATATGGACGGTAGAATAGAGCCCGGGCCGGGTAAAGCTCCCAGGCTGGTCTCGAATGGCTTTAACACACAAGCCGCCCGCCCCAGAGCCGATCACCACCTTCCCTCCCTCCACAGGCCTCCTGCCAGAGGGAAAACTTACAGCGATGGCCTGTCTGCCGTGGAATGAGTGCAGGAGAGACCGCTCTGCTGGGCTCTCGGCTCCCTGCCAGGAAGAAGCGGAGTGTGTCATGAGCAACGACAAACAGTGGGAGAAGTGCGGGGCTGGAAACAGGACAGTAAGAACTTCCCAGGTCTACCCTGCAAAGGTACACCACCCTACAGCGCAGGGCCACATTCAGCTCTTGCTGCAGCCCAGCCCAACTCCACCGCCTTCCAAACATTGGCAGGACCGGAGCCAGCGATTCCCATCCTTCCATCCTCCACGGCAATGTGGCCAGCTCTGGGGAGGGATGGGACAACTGTTCTTCAGCACACTGCAATGCTGCAAGGTGGCACAAGGCGGTAAAGGAGGGGAAAGGCTGGGCCAGTGCTTAGGGCACTAGCCTAAGAGGTGGGAGACCCACATTTAATTCTCTGTTCTGGAACCAATTCCCTCTCCCTGTTGACTTTCGAAGTCACTTAGTCTCTCTGTGCCTCAGTTTCCCAGCTAGCCACCAGGGATACCTGCACTGCCCTGCCTGCCAGTGGGGTTGTGAGGATAAACACACCTGTGTGTACCTAAAAGAGACCAGCCACTTATTCAGTTTAAGTGGCAGCCTAGAATTTAGCCCGATTCTCAATGAGACTAAGGCCCCTGTACACGGCCAGAGTGGTGTAAATGAACCACTCCAGGATATTAAAAACATCCCGGCACTCTTCATAAATTGCCCAATTCAAATGCCGCTCCCTACACTCGGCCTCCCTCAGTTTTCAATCGGGGTCTTTCGCTGTCAAATCGAGGTGCAATGTTGCTGCACGCCGTTAGACACCCACCCCGTTCCGCCCTAGAGGTGACTGCATTTTAGAACAGGGGCATCTCAGCTTTGGAAAGTATCCAGGTATCTTTCCGAACACAAGTTCATCAGCACCGCCGTTAGCGCTACCCATCAAGTTTCCAAGCAGTATCAAGGTGCCAACCGCAGCACGTCAGTGTCTTGCGAAAGGTAATTCACCGTGAGAACCACTGTCAAGATGCACTTGATGCAGGGCAAAGATAAGCTCAGGTTGCTCGGAGGGCTTTCAACAGAGGTTTTGATTGAGTCAGGACAGGCCTGGCAAGTGACTCAAACTTATCGGATGTTCTAAGCTTTACAAAGAAACAATTGTATGTCCCCATCTAGAACATGGCACCTCAGGGGGGAGGTATACGGTTACAGGAAACTGGCAGCAACAATGGACAGGATTGTTACTAAGGAGACTCATGGAGGACTTTAGTTCTGGATTTTGAAAGAGATGGAACAGGGTTTTTGCTGCCTTTTTATTTTTTTCAATCCAGGGTGTTGCAATATCTGTCAGGCCCTGTTGCAACAAACATGTGCATGGGGCGAACGAAACACTGGTGCCAGCGGCACCCCCACAGCCAACAGAGTCAAAACCGCAGCCTCCCACTCTACTAGCACCGCTACAGGCTGGGGACCGCTTGGCTAAGCAGCAGTTCTGCAGAAAACGACCCAGGGGTTACAGTGGACGAGAAGCTGGATATGAGTCAGCAGTGTGCCCTCGTTGCTAAGAAGGCCAATGGCATATTGGGCTGCATTAGTAGGAGCATTGTCAGCAGATTGAGGGAAGTGATTATTCCCCTCTGGTGAGGCCACAGCTGGAGTACTGTGTCCAGGTTTGGTACCCCCACTACAAGAAGGATGTGGATAAATTGGAAAGCATCCATCGAAGGGCAACGAAAATGATTAGGGGGCTGGAGCATGACTTAACAGGAGAGGCTGAGGGAACTGGGATTGTTTAGTCTGCAGAAGAGTGAGGGAGGATTTGATAGCAGCCTTTAACTACCTGAAGGGGGGTTCCAAAGAGCCTGAAGCTCAACTGTTCTCAGTGGTGGCAGATGACAGAACAAGGAGCAATGGTCTCAAGTTGCAGTGCGGGAGGTCTAGGTTGGATATTAGGAAACACTATTTCACCAGGAGGGTGGTGAAACACTGGAATGGGTGACCTAGGGAGGTGGTGGAACCTCCATCCTTAGAAGTTTTTAAGGCCCACCCTTGGCTGGGATGATTTAGTTGGGGTTGGTCCAGCTTTGAGCAGGGGTTTGGACTAGATGACCTCCTGAGGTCCCTTCCAACCTTAATCTTCTATGAGTACCAATGTGGACACAAGAACAAATGGATATAAACTGGCCATCAGAAAGTTTAGACTTGAAATTAGACGAAGGTTTCTAATCATCAGAGGAGTGAAATTCTGGAACAGCCTTCCAAGGGAAGCAGTGGGGGCAAAAGACCTATCAGGCTTCAGGATTAAGCTCAATACATTTATAGTGGAGATGGTATAATTGGGATAACATCATTTTGACAATTACTTGATCTTTGACTCTTCGTGGTAGATGGGCCCAGTGGCCTGTGATGGGATGTTAGATGGGGTGGGATCTGAGTTACTACAGGAAAATTCTTTCCTGGGTGTCTGGCTGGTGAGTCTTGCCCACATGCTCAAGGTTCAGCTGATCGCCATATTTGGGGTTGGGAAGAAATTTTCCTCCAGGGCAGATTGGCAGATGCCCTGGAGGTTTTTCAGCTTCCTCTGCAGCGTAGGGCAAAGTTCACTTGCTGGAGGATTCTCTGCACCTTGAAGTCTTTAAACCTTCATTGGAGGACTTCAATGGCTCAGACATAGGTGAGAGGTTTATTGCAGGAGTGGGTGGGTGAGATTCTGTGGCCTGTGTTGTGCAGGTCAGACTAGATGATCATAGTGGTCCCGTTTGACCTTGAAGTCTAGGAGTCTAAGCAGGGTGGCCCAGTGGGGAGCGTGGCCTAGTAGTGGGTAGCTTAGGACAAAGGGGTTTTATAGGTTCCGAGGCCAGAAGAGATAATTGATTGTCCAGTCTGACCTCCTGCAGGACCTAGGCCAGAAACCTGCCCTCAACTAATTACTGTTTGAACTAGGGCAGATCCTTTCCCAGTCTCTGTGGACACGTTGATGGAGAATCCACCACAACCTTTGGGGAAGTGGTTCCCAAGGTTAATTACCCTCATTTCCAGCCTGAATGTGTCTAGGATGTGGGCCTCCAATCCATGACCGCAGGCGTGTCTCTGTGCTCCAGTTGCCCAATGGGGATAACAGCATGGCCCTGCCCCACCGGGGCGGGGGAAGGGAGAGGCTGTGAGGATAAATCTATTACAGACTGAGGGGCTCAGATACTGCAGAGACGGGCACCAGAACAGACCCCAACACTGATTCTGAGTAACTGTTGATGGATTCACGAGCGGCTCTTTCCTTGTAGGTGTTCACTCACAGCTGGTGCTAGAACAGATGCAAAACATCACCACCACTGCAATGATCCATCAATACCCCCCACAACACACCTGTCAAGATCCACAGGTCCTATCACAACATGGGGTGTACCTCGCCCGGTGCACTTAATGCCCCCACAGCAGCTATCGGGGTGAAACCTAACAATTGCATCGCTCTGAAATGAACTCACATGGGAAAGCGATAAAAGACCAATAAAAACCTATCACTGGTGGGTGAACAGAGGTCACACAATGATCACTCTAAATCCAACCTCTCAATGGAAACGGCACAACTCTTCCAAAAGATAATCCTGGGAGCTTAAATTCATCACTTTGCTAGTCACTACAAATCGTGTACTGAGCAGACACTACGGCTCATTACAATCATCTGTAACCCACTAACCCCCCCCTCTTTGGCGTATGACTACAGGGGTGTTAACTGGCCACTCTACCTTGGATGGCCTTTTACAATATGTGCTAACTACTTATGCTGAACTATCGGTTCCATCTTGCATTTAGCTATGACCCTAAGTACCTTCACCAGACCAGAAGAGTGCTGTGTCACTCCTAAGCTTGTCTCTCCCAACAGGCGTTGGTCCAGTAAAGGGTATTCCCCTCCTTCACCTTGTCTCCCCTGGCACGGCAGGTTGGATATAGCCTCCCATGTTCCACCTCAGAACTGGCTGCATCCGTGGTTTGTGAAGTGACTTAAAGATCCTGTTGGAATGGATGATGTGTTAGGATGATGATGATTTATTTGTATTATTGTAGGATCTCCAAGCCTGGGTGCAAGGGGCTGTACAAACACAACAAAGGGACAGTACTTGCCCCAGGATTTCCTGAGAGGTCACCCTTCCAACTCCTGCCCCACCCTGCCCCTGCTTAGCTCAAGAGGCACATGCACCTGTCAGTCCTGAGAGCCCCCTAACCCCCAGCTTTATTATGCATTCACGTGCCCTGGCCCCAGTGTTTGCTAGCCCCCAGATCAGACACCATTTGGGGCTCGATTGAGCAAGGCACGTTTGCAAACACTGAAGCGCACCCTCAGCAGCCACAGCTGGGGGAAGGACATCATCCTACCACGGGCCACATTGTGCAACCGTTACTCATGCCAGTGAGCAGCCACTGGGGACCGTCGTGTGAGGAAGTATTCACCATGACTCGGGGTTGCACAATCCAGCCTGCGATGGGCGGCATGTGCAGGAGAGCTCGTTTCTCTCCCCTAGCTCTGCACGACCCTACATTCAATAGGAGGGCGAGGCGGGGGCACCACGGACTGGTGGTCTCATCGAAAAGCCGCCATTTAACCGTGTTTCCCCCTCTGTTATTGCTCACGCCCCCGCTGCGCTAGGTGCTGCCCACGTATCTTGTAAGAGAGCCCCAGCTCTGAAGGGCTCATACGTGGCCGGGAACGGGAGGCAGAGAGAGAAGAGAAGCAACTTGCCCAGTCACCCAACAGCAAAGCTGGGAAGAGAACCCAGGCGTCCCGCCTCCCAGTTCAGTGGAGCACACGAATGGCCAGGCTGGAAGAGAATCGAGGCCGCCGCTACCAAGCATCTCGTCTTGGGACAGTGGCCAGGGCCAGATGCCGCAGAGGAAGGGGCAAAACCCCTCACGCCGGGGAACAGAAGTGGGGAACTCTGCTCCTCACAGCGATTTCATGCTGAATCGTAATAGTTCCAGCACCTCCCACTAGACAGCACAGCCTCCTAGGGTGACGCTGATGCAGGGGCAACTGACTGTGTGTGAGGTGCTTGGAGATCCTCCAATGAAAAGCAGAAGACTGCTGCTCCCACCCACACGTAACATGGACCTCAGAGCATCAGCTGCCACGAGAGCCAGGGCACCGTTCACCAGCAGCTCAGCACCGTGCCCAGGGCTAGAGAGCAGGATATGATCGGCGCCAGTAGCCACCACGAGTGACACTCTGCCTTGACTTGAAAACACATTTTAATTGGCCCCGTGGGACTTGAGTCCGCGACAGTGAGGCTGAGTGACCGGAGCCAGCAGGCCGGGCCTGTGTGTTCCAGGAACTCCGGACCGGGGTGGAGCAGCCCCTGCTACACTACATCAGTGTGCATTTCCCCGCTCGCCTGGGGGGGGCCTCTCAACAGCCACCAGCCCCTAAAGCGGCTCCTGCTCTCGGTCTCTGGGTGTAGATGCCACTCTGGGAGATCTCAGGCGGGCGTAGGGTCTGCGCCGAAGCCATAGGGTGACCAACGTCTGGAGGGCGGCGGGTGTAGCCTCCCTGCGCCAGGAGTGGCGCCGGACCCGTGGCCATGGCTAGGGCTAGTCACAGAGGCCTGACGCCCGCTGGCGAGCCCAGCTCAACCCTATGGACCAGGCCGCCGGTGCCTGGCTTGCTTGCCCCATCGCCGACTCGGACAGGCCGGCTGCTTCCCCCGGAGAGACGAGCCCACGACGGGGACCGGCTCAGAACAGCTCCTCGGCATTTCTGAGCCGGGCATCCCGCAGCTCCCGCAGCCTGAGCAGCGCCTCCTGCAGGCCGTGCTCCCCGAGCCGCCTGGCGTCGCGGGTGCGGACGTTCACCGTGCAGCTGGACAGCTCCTTCCTCCCAACCACTGCAAGAGAAGGACGAGGAGGCTGGGGCGGGGCAGAGTATAAGGAGGGAGAACCGGGGGCCAGCAGGAGGGAACCCGGCTTCCTCCCCAGCCCGGCACACCCCCTGGGAAACTCCCCGGCATCCAAAGCCTCACGCGAGACCCTGTGCGACGGAAGGGTGCCCAAGGAGAGCCGTGCTACAGCCTGTCCGTGAGGAATGGGGGCGGGTGCATTCGAAGGCCACCGATGACATCGCCTGTCGCCCCAATCCCGGTCAGCAGCCCCAGCAGAGAGGCCGAGACTGACCCCCGCTCTCCCCTCTGCCCTAGGGAGGTCCCTCAAGGCCAGGGCTGAGGCACATGGACAGGACAGCGTGGGGTGGGGGTGGGGGTGGGGACAATCGCTGCACCCCATTGGTGGCCAAAGGATTCCAAGCCCCAGGGCTGTCATGGTTGCACTTTCGGGAGCTGGGAAACAATTCAGACCTGGGAGCAGCAGCTGCAGTTCCCAAGCAGGGCAGCGGGAGGCGTCCCACTTGCCCTAGGGCGTCCGCCAGGCAGATGCACACAAAGCCGCTTCTCACGGAAGGCCGAGAGAGATGCCGCAAGGTCCTTGTCCGTTTGGCTGCTGCTAATCAGCCCGCAGCAGATGGAGGAAGCGGGGAGACGAGCCAGCGTTAGCTGCAGCTCATCTCCACACCAGAGCGGCCAAAGCGACAAGGGAGCCCGGTGCATTATCTCCTCCCGCCAGGTTCTGCGGAGGGCTGCAGCGGCCGAGTTCGGCGTTCCCAGGAGAAGCCTGGGTTCCTGGACGTGAGTGCAGCCTGATCCAGGCCCCGGCAGGATCAGCTGGGACGTGGAGCGGTTTGGGTTGGTTAGACAGTGAGTGGGATGCTAAGTTCCGAGGAAGACAGAACAGCTGTTCCAGACTATAGGCATAGACACAAACCCAGGGAAACATCACCCCTGCCCCACCGCACAAAGGGCTTCGAAATCCTAACCGAGCCCAGACACTGAGCTCAGCCTAACTTCCCCAAAACTCACCGATGGGCCGAATCACAAGCTTTCGGGACAGGAAGAGCCAGGCTGATCCCACTTCCCCATGGCTGGCCTGGGATCCTTTCCGACAGAGCATCTGCGAGGGTTTTCGTAACATGGCCCAGGCCACGCTGCTTCCGTCCCCTGCCCTTGGGACCCTGTTCTACCGGTGATTAGCAGTGCCCAAAAGCTTGCTAGACCCCTTTGAAAACTGGGGGGACAGCTTCCAGGCCAAGCCATTTTCCATCTCCTTGAGCCTATTCGGAGGTCCCTCTCCTCTACCCCCCGAGAGGCAGATCCTCGGTGCTTGGAGAGCCGTACAGTCCAAAGGCAGAATTAAACTCCCTTTTGGGCTCCCCTGACTCAGGGGCCGGTTGCAGGGCTGTTTAGTCCGCCCTCCAGGTGCTAATACCCTGGGGGGCGGAGGTGGACGAGACCTCAGCCAGAGATCCACACAGGGCAGCCTAGCCAGGCCCCCTCTCTTCTTGCCACCTGGTGAATCCTCCTATCTGAGAGGGATTGTCCACCCCCGGACTGTGCTGCAGCAAAGCTGCCCCAACTGGACAGCCTGGGCCTCAGGAGTTTCTGCCTTTCAAGCGTCAGCTGAGCTGGCCAGAGTCACTAACACGGGGAAGGGGTGGCAGTATGTTCTGTTTTTAATCGGACAGCGACAAGTCACAAGCAGCCCCACCGGCTCTGACTAAGCAAAAGGTTCCCCATTTTTCTTGGTCCTTTATCTGGCTCTATTCAGAGCAAAGGCCTGGATTGTAAACATCTCCCCTCCCTGCAAACATCTGCAACCCAAGCACAGCCGCCTTGACAGAGTGAAACTGACTAGAAACCAAAGGGAAACTGCCCTGTCCCAGCTAAGGGAAGGGCGACAGGGGGAAACTGGCAGGATCAGGAGCGAACTAGATGGAGATGAAGATTTAAAAAGCCACCTGAGGGCTTTGGACACTCAGCTCCTGTTGGTTGGGTGTTCAAACCCCTTAGGCAGCTCAGACAATAACAACCTAAAGGTCCTTGGGGCTGGAGTCTAAGTAGGCCTCAGACCTAATACTTAAGACGCTGCACCACTGTAGCTGCAGTGCTGTGGCACTTTAATGAAGACAGAGCTCTCCCGGCGGCGTAGTTAACCCATCTCCCTGAGAGACGGTCGCTGTGTTAATGGGAGAAGCGCTTCGCCAACAGAGGGCTGTCTACACAGGGGGTGAGGTGGGAGGCCGGATTTTTCACAACCCTGAGCAACATACTTATACCAATATAGTCCTAGAGTGTGGACCAGACCTCAGGAGAGCTGGGTTCCAGCCCAGCTCTGCCACTGGCCTGTTGGGTGAACGCATGTAAGTCAAGCCGCCCTCCTGTGCCTCAGTTTCCCCATCTGTAAAAGAGGCTAATGATACAGACTTCCTTTGCAAAGCACACTGCGTGCTCTCCAGATGATAAGAGCTAAGGATAATCATTAACAGGACACCAATCTCAATCCCTGCAGCCCCTCGCTATCTTAATTCCCCTGCTATTCAGAATTACAGCTGGGATGGGGCAGTCAGGACTCCTGGGTTCTATGTTCTAGTCTCATCTCTGCCAGACTCACTATAGGAGATAAATGTGTGACATGATCAGGGTGGGGAGAGCTGGTTTCCTGCCAGTGGTTTGGCCAGCTCCCGGCCACACTAACCAGTGCCAAGCAAAGCATGCCAGCATCCCACATCTTGCCACAAGCGCTTCTACACACGCTAGGAGAGAGCTCCGTGTGCCCACAGAGAAGTGGATGAGTTCACAGCCGGGGCTCTGACAGCCGGCCACCCACGGCTGAGTAAGGGATCTGGCCCGGAAAACTTTACAGTCACTGACCACTGAGGTCACAGTGGGTTTGGGTTCCATCTTATCTCCCCTCCCTCATCTCTTACCCTTTCCTCCCTCGGGATCTCACACTCGATGCAGGCCAGTGGCCAGAGCATAGGGCTGGAAGCCAGACGCTGTTGCCTCATAGCCCTGGCTCCCCCATCCTCCTCTCTGTGTTCTTGGGCACGTCCTATCCCCTCCCTGTAAGCAGCTGTAGCCTCATCTTACAGGGCAGCAATGGCCCCAGCCGTCTATGCAGAGCAATTTGAGGCCCTTGGATGGAAACAGGCTCACAGGACAGTTGTTACGCTCGTGGGGCCTGATTCTTCATTGTGCCACCAGTGCTGCATGAGGGGCCCTTGATGGGGGTGGAAATAGCCCCCCGAGAATCCTGCCTGGTGTGGAGCTGGTGTAAGGGTTCGGCACCCATCCTGCTCTGATTTAAGGGCCAGATCGGGAACACGGTCAGAGTGCGCTAGCTCCCCACCCCGTGACCCCAGTCTCTGCCTCCTCCAGCCCAGATCCTGGATGCAGGTGAGTGCAAGTGAGAGATGTTGCCATGGAGATGGCTGCATCCCCCTCCACTGCCACATGCGGGAGGGGGGACCTGCGCACAATAACCCTTCCACTCCTGCCTCAAACAGACGGCAGTGGGAGGCGCACCCCCCGGCCCAGTGTTTCCAGTATCACTCTTAGTAGCAGTGCCTTAGCAAGAGGGCTGATGAGGGACAGAAATCACCTCCTGTGACGAGCGCCTGTTGCATCAGGGAGTGGGTGTTCAGGGGAAGTGCCATCCCGCTTTCCTACGCCCCGGGTGCGGCGGTCAGGCTGTGGCCGGGCGCGCCTCCAGGGACAGGCAGGACAGGGTTATTTCGGGAAGCTCACGGCGTCGCTCTTACCCAGCTGGAAGTTGTACTGAGCCAGCTGAGCCTTCCAGATTTTCCGGTTCAGCGTGGTACTCCAGTCGGCGTCGACATCCGCCGTGAACCCCGCCTGGTGGAACGTCTCGCGGACCTGAGAGACAGACACGGGTCAGAAGCCCCAGCCGCGGACAGCGCAGGTCAGGCCAGTCTCTCGCCACTCACCTCCCGGGCATAAACCTCCGCGTCGGGTCCCACCGGGATCACCATGACTTGGAACGGGGATAGCCACAGAGGCCTGCAAAGCGAGGGAGAGGCTGAGTTCCTTCCGCTTCGTTACACAAGAGCCTCTCTTCCCCCTCCCCTGGCATTTCACGGCTGGGCATTCCCGCTCACCTGTCCATCTTCCAGGGCTCACGCAGGTCAGGTCACTAATGCACCAGCAGCCCCGGCCAGCTTGTGTGCAGGGACTGAGCCCGACACCGGTGCATCTAAGGGCACAGGCCTCTAATGCTTAAGCGACTTGCCCAATATCATATGGGGCTGGGAGCAAGACCTAGGACTCCAGCCTGCTGCTCTGTGCACAAGACCATGCTGCTGCTCAAAGGGTATCTGGCTCCTCTTCCTGACTCCTCGCTGCAGTCTCTGAACAGTAAATGCCCACCCAGAACCACGCATCCGCCCCCCTCTCCTCCCCACCAGGGCGGATGTTCACTGGACAGTCGCAGTGGAAGGGGACACCTGGGAAGGAACTGTAGGACAAAGGATTCCCAATGCAGGGTTAGGAGGTAGTACAACCGTCCTCACCACTTCCGGCTGTAGTTCTCAGCCAGGACGGCCAGCATCCTCTCCACGGAGCCCAGCACTGCCCGGTGGATCATCACCGGCCTCTCGGACGTGCTGCCATCTTTGCTGTGGGTGAAAAGGATCATGGGAAACAGTCAATGGCACTGAAGTACAGAGTGACAGGGTCTGACATGACACAGAAGAGGAGGACAAAAGAGTTCTGGGGCTGACTCCTCTGCCTGCAATGTGTTTACATTGGATGGTGAGGACACTCAAAGTTGCTATAGCAACACAGTGGCTCCAAACGCAGATGAATTTACTGTTCCCCCTAAGCCGCTCCTGGGGTTTTTACAGGCGCAGTTCCCGTTGACGTGAGCCAGAGATGTGCCTACCTAAACACTCCAAAGGAGAGAGAAACGTCAGCCTCCCCCTCCAGGATGATCATCCACTTGCCCCCTGCGGAAACGCGGCCACCTCTTGGGTGAGACAGTTACACCACAGTTTGCCAAATATCGGTTTGTTCCTCGTTCAGAAGAGGAAGTGAATTAATCACCAGCTAATGTGAAACGTGAGGTTCTGAGGCAGGTCTAATGTGTCAGCCTTTCTGGTTCGTGGCCAGGAGACCAGAGTTAACACTTCAGCTCTTGCAAAATGTACCAGGTGCCGTCAGCTCTTCAGTTAAGAGCTCAAGGTTTCTGGTGTGGGACTCTCCTAAATTCCCATTGCTGGCTGAGCCGTCAGCAGGAATTTTGTCATTAATGCCAATAAGAGCAGGGTGAGGCCAACACCGTTTATAAAAACTTCACAGCCTGATTTCCCTCTCTGCTAACTACCCCAACACATTCCCCTCTTCAGCGTGGAAGTGCCTGGAATTGCAGAAAGAGAAAACTGATATTCATAGGGTGCTTTTTGCCCCAAGGATCCCATAGCATATCCATGTCCACTTGGCTTTATATACCTACGGTGCGCCATACAGGGATCGCATCATGCGCCACTGCAATGCGGCCATCTCTGGGGTGGAACCCAACAACTGTTGAACAGCACATGGCAACAGAACGTTAGACAGGAAGTGAAGAAAGAATGGGGACAAAACTAGCCGGGAATAAAGTGAATCCGGAAATGAGAGGAAGGAGGGACTGGACCAGTCTTCCAAAAGAGGCTGGGGCAGGGCGGGGGACAAAGGGCCTAACTAGTTGGAAGCTAGAGCTTGACCCGTTCCTGAATGGAATGACAGGAAGGGGTTGCCTGCGACAGCAGAGGACTGGACTTGATGACCCAGAAGGTGCCTTCCAGTCCTATGTTTCTAAGGACAACAGAACCAGATGAAAATGCAGGAGGGATTCAGAATGTACCAAGATTTGTCCAGGACTAGGGTTGTACCATCCTCTGGTGGTTATTAAAACCCACAGGCTGGCCGCACTGAAGGGGGCTCAGGGCGACTGGAAACCCAACAAATATCTTCCTGGCTCCTGGGGAACCCAAAGTTCATTGTGTGTTTTGCTAACGTTATGGCCGGCATTCTGGCTGACACACCGGGGATTGACCCGGGACCTCCAGAAAGCCTTTGACAGAGTCCCTCACCAAAGTGAGCATCCATGGGATAAGGTCCTGTTGTGGATCAGGAACTGGTGAAAAATTAGGAAACAAAGGGCAGGAATAAAGAGTCAGTTTTTACAGTGGAGAGAAGTAAACAGCAGGGTCCCCCAGGGGACCAGCACTACTCAACATATTCATAAATGATCTGGAGAAAGGGGTGAACAGTGAAGTGGTAATGTTTGCAGACTATATAAAAGAACTTAAGATAGGTAAGTCTAAAGCAGACTGAAGTGTTACAAAGGATCTCTCAATGCTGGGCAACAAAATGGCAGATGAAATTCAATGCTGATAAATGCAAAGTAACATAATCCCAACTGTAGACACAAAATGATGGTGCCTAAATTAGCTGTTACTGCACAAGAAAGTTCTTGGAGTCACTGTGGTTACTTTTCTGAAAAGTACTCACTCAAGCACTCAAGTACTCACTCACGCAGCACTCAAGACAGACGGGGACTGTTCATCTTAGCACAGCGATGAGCAAATGGTGATACGATAGAAGTCTATAAAATCATGACTGGTGTGGAGACAGTGAATAAGGAAGTGTTATTTACTCCTTCACGTAACACAAGAGCCAGGGTCACCAAATGAAATTAATAGGCAGCAGGTTTAAAACAAACAAAAGGAAGTATTTCTTCACACAACGCAGAGTCAACCGGGGACAGTCACGGCCAGGGACATTGTGAAGGCAAAAAGAACTAGATAAGTTCCTGGAGGCTGGGTCCATCAATGGCTATTAGCCAAGATGGTCACAGACGCAACCCCAGGCTCCGGGTGTCCCTAAACCTCTGACTGCAGGAAGCTAGGACAGGATAACAGGGGATGGATCACTCGATGATTGCCCGGTTCTCTTCATTCCTTCTGGGGCACCTGGCATTGGCTGCTGTCAGAAGACAGGACACTGGGCTAGATGGATCATTGGTCTGACCCAAAATGGTCATTCTCAGTCTCAAAAGCATGAGCTGCTAAAGTTTGATCTGACGAGTCAAGGCCCCTCAGACTCGCCTCCTCCAGAAATCAGGCACCAAGGGAGAGCCGCAACACACCTTCACCACTGGGCTACGTCAAGACCCCATGAGCCTTACTGGCCAGGATGTTGGGTTTAAGGCAGGGGTGAGCAAACTTTTTGGCCCAAGGGCCTCATTGGGGTTGCAAAACTGCATGGAGGGCCAGGTAGGGAAGGCTGTGCCTCCCCAGACAGCCTGGCCCCACCCCCTATCCTGCCCCCTCCCACTTCCCACCCCCCGACTGCCCCCTTAGAATCCCCGACTCATCCAACCCCCCCTGCTTCTTGTCCTCTGACCATCCCCTCCAGAGACCCCCACCCCCACCCCAACCACCCTCCCCAGGACCCCACCCTCATCCAACCCCCCTGCTCCCTGTCCCCTCACCACCCCTTCCTGAGACCCCCCTTACCCAAGCTCTCCCACGACTCCCCGGCTCCGGCCCCCTTACCACGCCGCTCAGCAGCTTGTCTGGCAGCCACATGGAGCCAGACACGCTGCCCCACCTCACAGAGCACTGCCCGCAGGGCACACTGAGGCTCCGAGGGAGGAGCTGGCGGCAGCAGCCTCCCCTGTCAGGAGCTCAGGGGACCGGGCAGGATGAGCACCCAGGCTGTAGTTTGCCCGTCCCTGGTCTAAGACCTCGTCTACACCACACTTAGCTTGCGGCAAACTGGGAGTGTAAATCTACCTGGAGCTAGTTTGCTGTGCACTAAGCGCCCATGCAACCCCTGCAACTGTGCATGACAAGCTTCCTACCTACTGTGCTTTGATATACTCTGCTTTGAACGGCGGGTGGGTCAAAGCACACTAGGAAACAGTTTAGTGCACGACAGCACCGTCTACAAAGACGGCTGGCGAGCAGCAGGCTAGCACGAGGCAGGTTTATACCCCAGCACATTGCAAACGAACCGTTTGTATAGACAAGCGTCACACAGATTTTGCTCTACCTGATGTAGGCCAGGTCGAACCTCATGGGCATTTGGAAGTCCAGCTGAATGGTGGCACATTGATGGTACCGGCCCAGGGCGTCCTTGATCTGAATGTCGATCTGAAACAGGACAGACACGAGTGAGTCACCCATTTCCCAACAGCCCAGAGTTTCGGTGGGGACAGCGCTGTCAGCAGAACCCGGTCTCCATGGTGATACAACTCAGCTTATCAGTGCAGGAAAAAGGCCATTATCCTTTATCCCCTCCGTGCTATTTATGGCTATAGGGAGGGGGGAGGAGGGAGTATTTTCTGACCAGCAGGAATGAACCCAGACAAACCCCCAGGCTACAGTCTCAGCTCCAGCTGCCAATTAAGTCCCAGGAAACACCAAGCACATGGCTATTTGTTCAGACACCTACACCCCGCCACACTCAGGAGCCATGTTTGCAAAGATTCATGGAGGAGACTTGCAAAGCCATCAGCTGAGCCCAGGGGGACAGAGACCAAGGTCCATTTCAAGGGTGGAAAGTCCAAAAGTCACTGGGTTTGCATCTTGGAAATCAGGGCTGGGCCAGAAGTAGCCCAAGGGCTCAATCCTGCAGCGCCTGGCACATTCCATAGATAATAACTCCTGTGAGTAAACCCAGCCTGAGGGCCCAATCCTGCAGCACCTGGAGCATTCCATAGACAACTACTCCTGTGAGTAGACCCAACCCACGGGGCCAATAGATTCCTGGACAGGAGAGTTACCCGGACAGCTCACCTGATCAGTTAAGTTAATCACACCAATCACATGAGTAAAGTTACGTTTGCAGGACCAAGCCCTTAGTCATCCTGGATTAAATCCCACACAGTTTGCTGACCCTTCAGAACTTGGGGGGAAGGGACATAAACATTATAGGGTCCAATTCTGGGTCCTGTATTAGCTTCTACTAACTGAGCTGTTTTGGAAATTAATCAGAATTATAGCCTGGCTGTTTTAAGATGCTCGTGCAGCCTCCTAAAACAACTGTGCCAAGCTAGTCCCAGTGTCTCCATCCCTAGATCTCTGGGTCTTGCCATGGGCAAGGATCACCAATGTCCTGGATCAGCCGCGAGTGTTGCAGTTGAGGCGGGAATCACTGGGCGAGTTTTCCGGCCTGTGCAAGGCGGGACGTCAGACTCGAGAATCAAAATGGCCCCTCCTGCCGTTCACATCCGAGTCATTACTCTCATGCTATAAGTGGGGAAACTGAGGCAGAAAGCAGGAGCACCACTCACCCAAGAAGGCAAAGCAAGTGGGTGGCAGGCTCGGAACCCAGGAGTCCTGGCTCCAAACACTGACAGTGGATCAAGCGCTCACTAACCTTTGGCCCATAAAATGCCCCGTCGCCTGGACTGAGTTCCCAAGGCTGCCCAAAATCATTGAGGCTTTTCTCCAGTTGCTGGAAGACAAAGATGTTAGGTGAGGAGATGCCTTTTGCCCCAGGCGGCTCTTGGTTACATATAGGCACCCTCAGCTAGTCAGAGGGTTGATTCAATACTGAGAGTCACTGCAGGAGACAAGCAGCCACCAGAATCTCCCCTGCCAATCAGCTGTGACCGCCGCAAAGGCAGCGTCTTCTGCTTGGTAAGTGGGCCCTGCCTTGGTGGACAGCAGACGGGACTATTCAATGCCGCTGTACTGCGAGAGGTGGCATTGGACCAGGCACGGGTCTGTACCAGGCAAATCCCCCAACGGCTGCTCTGTGCCACGGAAAACAGAGCTATCAAATTGTTCAGCCTGACTGCATCAGCCTCTCGCCACCTGCCAGGGTAAGAAGCACCGGCCACCACCACGGTGTACCAGCAACCTGGGGAAAGGAAGCAAACACCACTGCCCAACGAACGGGAAAAGGGATTTATTACAGCAGTGCCTAGAGAACCCAAACTTAAATCAGGGTGGGTGTGGCACAGGCCCTGGCTGAGATATGGGCCCCGTCATGCCCGATGCCTAGCCAAGCCCAGTGCCCCCACCGTGCCGGGCACCATGCCGACCCAGAGCAAGAGAGTCTCTACTTAGAATGCAAATAGTCCAGGCAGACAAAGGAAGTGCTGTTATCTCCTTTTTACAGACACAGGGAGAACTGAGGCAGAGAGAGATGAAGTGACTTGCCCAAGGTCACAAAGGAAAGTCAGTGGCAGAGCTGGGAACTGAGCTCAGGTCTCTGGGACCCCAGCCCAGGGCCTCAACCACAAGACCACCCGTAGCTCAGGGGACCAGCACACAGGCTGGCATTTCGCCAGGACACTTAGGTTCTAAAACCCAAACTTCTGAAAAAACCTGCCCCAAGGTCTTGAATGGCCACAAGAGACCAGGCCCCATGGTTCAAATACCAGCAGCAAGACGCACAGTGCAAGCAGCCCAGGCGCTGTGCTGGTGTAATACCGGCACGAGGGAAGAGCGCCCCCTGCAGAATCAGACTCATCGCTCCAGATTCTCTCCTGGAGCTCCCCCATCCAAAGGGTGGACAGCGATTGACCCCACTCAGCGTGGGATGCCCACGTCTCCGGGTGCGGGAGGTGCACAGGGCAGTGCTTGACGCACGCTGCATTCGCTGTCTGGGGCGGGCATGTTCCCCACCTGCTCGGCCTGCTCCCACACACCAGCGTCCCCCAGGAACCCGTCCGGACGCGTGGAGAGGTAGAAGCGGAAGGAGAAGCCGAAGACAGAGTACACAGCCTGCAGGAAATCCAGGCATCCGCCGATCTCGCCTTCCAGCTGGAAAAGGAACACACCACACGAAAAGCTTTGGGGGATGGGACGGAGGACGCCACGTGAGGGCATTTAGGAAGGGATGGCTTATTAAATTGTCCCACCCCCACTTCACCCCTCAGGGTACCTGGCTCCACGCGCTCACCTGCTCCAGCGTGCAGAAGATGTGAGCATCGTCCTGCTGGAAACGGCGCACCCGGGTCAGGCCGGTCAGGGTCCCCGAGGACTCGTTCCGGTGCAGCACCCCAAAGTCAGCCAGGCGGAGGGGCAGCTCCCGCCAGGAGCGGGGCCGGTGAGCGAACATCAGGCTGACGGGGCAGAACGGAGGAAGAAGGGAAATCGGAGCCTGTTCAAGCCCCAATGGGAAGCACACCGAGAACCCTTGGTGGCAGCAGCCAGCCCTAACAGGGAATGGAGCAGCTGGACTGCCCTCGATCCAGCCCCCGCTGCTGCTTCTCTGGCAGGAGAGCCAGGACCCCCAGGGGGAAGAGGTCACTCCCAGCCGGCAGCCAGTCCGGTGCCTCGGAGGGGAGTGAGTTGCCAGGGCTCCATGGGACACCACAGCTGGACCCTTCCATGGCACCCTGGACGAAGAGACCAAGACCTACATGTGCCATGGAGACAGAGCTGTAAGAGGGGTCCCTTCTGGGGCTGCCCACGGGCTGCTGGGCGTCAAGGTGACACCAAACTGGATCTCTGGATCTACAACCCAGGGCTGGCAGGCTGTGGATGTATTTGAAACACATTTTTCAGGAGCATCACCTCCCTCTCCCATCCCAATGGCGTTACGATTTTGTGCCTGAGATTTTAACGATAGGCAACTGTTTTACAGCACTAAGCAAAAACCAAGGACAATCCCAAGTCAGCCCCATTCTACCCATTAGACCCCACTCCCCTTCCCGAGTTGGGAGTAGAACCCAGGAGTCCTGATTCCCCGCACCCCCCGCTCTACTCACTAGACCCCACTCCCAGAGCTAGGAATAGAACCCAGGAGCCCTGACTCCCATAACCCCCCCGCTCTACCCACTAGACCCCACTCTCTCCAGCCTCTATCATAGATCCCCCTAGTCCAGTGGTTCTCAACCTATTTACCATTGTGGGTCACATCCAATGCTACCTGTATGGCCCTGAGGAGGTCACATGGTCCGCAGCTCCGTGCTGATTGGGCCACAAATTGAGAACCACTGCCCTAGCTGAATGACCAGCCTGCAACAGATCTCGGGTCCCTCGCTCACCAGTGACCGGGGCAGTTCATTGGCTTGAGGGCGAAGGTCTCGTTCTCGACCGGGAAGCAGAACATGTGGTCGCTGTAGTGCTGCCAGTGGCCAGACATCTCCCACAGCTTGGCATTATAGATGTTAGGGGTGATCACCTCCAAGAACCCACGTTTCCGATACTCGCTCTGCAGCGGGGACAGAAAACACAGATGTGGCCTCTTCACAGGAGCACTGACCTGAGGCACGCTGGGCCCTTTACTTAGTAATGACACAGGGCTTCACATCTTCTGAGCACCACCCTCACTCTCAGCCCCATCCTCCTTTCCTGGGGGAAACTAAGGCAGAGATATAGAAATGATGTGCCTAAGAGTCACAGGGAATCATGGTGGAAGAAGTGGGATTAAGAGAAATGATTATTTACCTTAAGACTGTGGTTCTTTGGGGGCGGGATGTGTGCATGTTATATAAATCTATAGACTGACTCACACTCCACCTTGGTGCACATATACCCAGCACACTCCTGTTCAGATTTGTTCAGCCAGCAGTGTCTGTTGGGGGCTGTGCCTGTACCCCAAATGTCCTCATGCTTCCACCTGAGGACATGGGGGGGTGACCCCAACCATCCCTTAGTTCCTTCACTAATACGGAACAGATCTGAAAGCGGACTAGTGGGGAAGGATCATGGAGTACGTATGGACAACACATCTCCAAGTTCCGCAGTTATCGTAAGGTAAGAACTGTTGCAGTTTCAATTGCTTGTGTACACACACACACACACACACACACCATTTTTGAGGACTCACAATCAGCATCCTAGAACACAACAGTCTACCTACACAGTGGCTGTACAACAGCCCGAGCAAAGTTAGCATCATATCTTGATTCTTCCTCTATGTTGTAACATCAGATCAGCATAAGCAGGGAAGCAACTGGGACCCAGAGACAGACACCTCCAGAGAACGTGTGAACCTACCTCCCTGCAAACTGGGGACGCAGCCTCACCCAGCAAGCTAGGTGCAGCCACACTCCTGGCTGGCCTCCTAGCACAGCTCCCTGACCAGTGTGGCTAGGGACGTGCAGTCCACCCTCCCCCGAAGGAAATCTAGAGCAGAGACAGGTTAAAACATCTCTGGCCACAAAGAATAGGAGGGAGCCAGTGCTGGAGCCCCACAGACAATGACCATGTGGCAGCTGGCGTGAGTCTGCTCCCAGAGCCTGGGCGGACGGACGGTCACAGGGGCATGGAGGTGTTTGGGACAGAAGATCTACAGGACGTCACGCGGAGAAGGAGTCACAGCCCCACGGAAGTGCAGGGCTCGAAGGGACCTCGTGACGTCGCCGAGTCCAGCCCCCAGCGCCGAGGCGGGACCGAGCGAACCCCGATACGACGGCTGCCCCATACCTTGATGAAATCTATCAGGGTGTTGTAGATGTGAGCTCCTCTGGGCAGGAAAAAGCAGCTTCCAGGACTCAGCTCGTGGAAGAAAAATAATTCCTGCTCCTAGGGAGGGAAGAAGAGAAGGTCCCTTGGGTGCCGCTCCGAGCTGGAGGGAGGACACGGGGTGTCTCTGCGCAATGACCCTCTACCTGGCGGACTGGACCTAGGACTAAGCCCAGCAGCTGGAAACAGCAGCAGGTTCAGAAGCCTCTTACGGGACCCGTAAGATGGAGACAGAGACTCGGGCTTTGTGAAGGCGGGAGAGACATGGCCCGGCAACAGGAGACAATGGCTCGCCTGTGCCCAAGCTCTAACGGGAGCTGGGTCTTGCAGGGCACCTCTCCGCCCCAAGGGGTCTCCAATCAGCAGGGCAAGGACTGGTAGCTCCAGGCCTTCCGCTCCAACCCTTCCACGCCTTTGTCCCTTCCCTGTTCAGAACCAGGGACCGTTTAGCCAGCGGGTTGGGTTGCACAGACACAGATCTTGCTGCAACGACCCTGCTTGGGCCTGCCCGTGGGTGACCATGCCAGTTCCTACCTTGCCAATCCTCCGGTGGTCCCGGCTAGCTGCCTCCTCCTGGAGCTGCTCCCACTCCTCCAGCTGTCCGGGGCTGGGGAAGGAGATCCCATACACCCGCTGCAGAGACTCCAGAGCGGGGTCTCCTTTCCAGAAGGCGGAGGAGCTCTGTCGAGAAGCGGGGAAGAGAGCTAACGCCACAGGAAGTGCTGGACACTGGCTGGGACAGGGTAATCTGGGATCAGCGCAGCTCTGCTGACTACCCCTCCAACTGTCCAGAACGGCAAAAGCTTCTGCTTCTCTCGGGACAGCATGGTCCAGTGGTTAGGGCTGGGAGTCAGGACTCCTGGGATCTAAACCCGAGATCAGGGAGAGAAGGGGAGCCAAGTAGCTAGTCTAGAGAGACGGGAGTCAGGACTCCTGGGTTAGGTTCTATGGTGATGGGCTTGGTATAAAACATCAGTAGCCAGAGTCGGAAACAGAACCTGAAACAGACTCACTGGGTGACCCTGGGCAGCCACGCACCTGCCCAGTGCCTCAGTTTCCCCACCTGTAAAACAGGGATGGTACTTACTCCTTTTTCAAAGTACTTGGAGATCCCCTGACAAAACACAGCCCATGTTCAGTGCACAGTGTGACCATATCAGGTATTTCATATCAAAGTGCTCCACCCTCCTGCTGGGATTTACACAGATGGGGGGAAACTGAGGCATAGACTCCCCTAAATTCATGCAGCTTGCCCAGTGGCAAAGCCAGACCCCCCAGCATGCCAGGCTCCCTCCCACCAGTGCCAGCAGCTGAGCTTGGCTGGGGTTAGCACTGACCTTCAGGATCTTCAATACTCGGATCTTTCCCGTGTGCCTGATGTGGGGACCTTGGCAAAGGTCGATTAAGCCCCCGCACCTGGGGAGAGGAAAGGAGACAGAGGTTCAGAGCAAAGACAGAGCAGCAGGAGCAAACAGCAGGTGTGTCACAGGCAGGTTGACACCCCCGGGTCTAGGGGTGGGGTGAGAAACGTCAAGTTGGAATGAGAGAGCAGAAGGGAAAGTCAGAGGACACCCCAAGTGGTCCGAAGGGGCAGATGACTTCACGTGTAAGCTCTGCTTGTACAGCACCGAGCACATTGGGGTCAGGGTCCGTGGCTTGGACTCTTAGGCACTACTCCAATGCAACTGGCTCACAGGAAGGGCACTCGGATGTCACGTCCATGGGTTCAGGATCAGAACCTGGACCAAATTCTGCGGGTGGATTCACACCTACCGCTCCCACCCAGCTGTGCAATCGAGCAAGAGGGCAGGATTAGGCCCTGAGCACTTCATGCCCGTTCCGTCGCACACCCTCCCACCATGGCACCCGGACCCACAACGGCAGGGCCCAAGCCCCTGCAACATCCTCGGTTTTCAGCAGCAATGGTTGCCCCCATGTCCTGGCCCCTGCATATGCCTTTCGCAGGGAACGCCTGTACCAGCCAGCGGTGGGATTTTCCCGGCCATGCAGTGGGTACGAGGAAGTCACGGTGCCACTGGGTTGAGAGAGGCACCTAGATCTGGGCCTGAACACAGCTCAAGCATAAGGCTTGGCCGTGCTTAAAGAGGGTGGAGCCGCAAAGGGTCACAGATGCAGCAGCGGAAAAATAAGGGTTCAATGGATCTGGGGCGCCGAGGGGCACCCTACAAGCACCATTTCACCTTTCGGGGGATGCGGGGGGAGTTGGAAGTTGATTTGTTAAATTATGTTGGACCATCACTGCTGGCGACAAAGGACGGGCCGTGACTGTTACAAACCAATCCCCCCCGAGAGCGCCTCGGTGGAAGCACTGCTGCAGAACAACTCATTTGAAAACCACACCGGGAAATCAGTTCCATGCACTACAGCCTGATTGCGTCTGTTGTGTAATCGGCATCCACACAGCACTGCCAGTTGTCTGTATGACGTGGGATTCAGATGGACACAAGTTTTCCTGACCATATTAAGCACTGGGGCACAGGGCACTAGGGCCGTGAGTCTGGGGGGAACAGGGGTCACAGACCTCGCCCTGCCCAGCACTCCTGGGTGTGCCGGGGCAGTCCCGCCGACCACAGGGCCCTTGCTCACCTGTACACTGTAGCAGTTGGTGACTTTACCTTCTCCTCGATCACCTGCAGCTTGAACTTGTTGTACTGGGGAAAGGAAACAAGGAGAGGGTAGGGCCAATGATAATGATCCAGCCCACCGATAGCTAGCAGCTAGTCTGCTCTGAGCTGTTGCTATTCATGTTTGTTATGACAGTGCCCAAGGGCCAAACAAGAATGGGGCCCTCTTGCTCCAAGCACTGTACAGAGAGAATATCAGACAGCCCCTGCCCCAAAGAGCTTCCAATCGAAATGCCACTTACCGAATCCCACAAGTCTAGCGTGCACATCCCTCCCGCCATCTCCCCCCAGCAAGCTGCTTGGCCCATCAGTACAGCTAGCACACTCTTCAGGACAGAGATTGGCTCTTCACTTGCTACGCAGTGTGCCAGGCAGTCATGTGGTGCTCAACACAGGAGTCAGAGGCAGGATGGCTCAGTGGTTAGAGTGCCAGCCTGAAACACTGGAGCACCTGCTCTGCCACAGACTCCCTGGGCAACCTTGGGCAAGTCACTTGTGGCCAGATTTTAACGGTCTTTTTGGCTCCAAACTGCCACTGAAATCAATCGGAGTTAAGTGCCCAAATACTGTTAAAAATCTAGGTCTTAGTCTCCATGCCTCGGTTTCCCCATCAGTCAAATGGGGATAGCATTGCCCTGCCTCATGGAGGTGAGGATAAGCATAGCGAAGATGGCGAGGTGCTTAGATACTGCAGTCCCAGATGGGTTAACACCAGTTCTCCCAAACTGGTTGGATTGATGACAGATGTACCCTGAACTGAGCGGGTGCAGGCAGTAGGAAGTCAGATTATTAGCCCCTGGCCAGCTCACAGGGCAGCTCTGAAAACCAAGCAAGCCTCCCTGTGTACCCCACAGGGGAAAGACCTACCCCAGGGGACTAAGGACAGCTCCTTCCTAGCCATGCATTCCCAGGGTCTCGTCTAGTCCCAGTGAATAGGGGGCTCCCATCACTTCTCACAGGGGCTGCTGGGACTCCTGCAAGAACTAGTAATTGATGCCATTTACACAACCGTTTACTTGGCCCTGAGGTTCTGTTTTACTCCCACTTCTGCCCTGAAGCGGATCCTGAGGCCCTGGAGCGAAGGGGGCTGCTCTTTGTATATTGCAATGAAATATACAAACACATCTGTCCACCTTAAACAGCTCCAGCAGGTCCTGTCGGGACACTTCCAGCCTCTCGAAGGGATGCTTCTCTCGGACAATGGCCTCGCACGCCTCCTCCAAGGCTGGCAGCTCGCTGCCCAGCACGGTTCTGCACAGAAAGCGAGCCATGCTTAAAGCCCCGGTGACAGAAGAATGGAGCCAGGACTGCAAATCCTGGCAGGTGGCCAGCCTGGGCGAGTGTCCTTAGCGATGTGTCTGCGACGCCCATTCCCCACGCACGGCCAAGTCAACACTAACCGCTGGAGGAAAGGACCCAGGGCCAAAGCTTGGCAGAGGCCAGACTGTGTAACGGCCAGGGGCCTCCAGGGAAGCAGAGGCAGGTACCGTGTTGCCGACGCAGCCTAGCGGCGTGGAGAACTTCATGCTAGTTTATCCCAGGATGCCACCTAGTGGTTTAAACAAGTACCCGTTTAAACTAGCAAGTGCTGTTGGTTAACCGTGTCATCGTTAACAAGGGCAGCCAGCAGAAGGGGGCACAGAGCCGTCCGCAACCGGAGAAGACCAGCTTCTTGCGAGTGGCGTGTGCATGTGAGGTCCTGGGAGTCAGGGCAGATGCAGGGGGGAAAGGGAGGGACGCGTGCAACAGAACTCAACCAGGCTCTTCTGCCCAGTCTCAACCCCGCAAGGCTTTGGTCTGCAGCGCTGCTGAGTGGGAGGAAGGCAGCAGGGATTTGGGGGCCATCGGTGACTGGAGCAGATTCTACTAGGGCAGGAGCATCCCTGCTGCATCTGCCTCTCTTTAAACACGGCCGCGACCTGACGCTTCGCTGCAGGCTCAGGCCCCCCTGCTTGGCTGGAGGTGGGAGGAGCCGGCGGCATCTGATTGACCAATCTGTTTTAAATGCTACCTGCAATATATTAACGGTAGGACCAATCCTTATCGGTTAACTGCTGAACCGTTTAACATTTTACATCCCTAACCAGATCATTAGTCCAGGGGTGGGCAAACTTTTTGGCCCAAGGGCCACATTTGGGTGGGGAAATTGCACGCAAGGCCATGAATGTAGGGTTGGGGCAGGGGGTTGGGGCGTGGTGCAGTGTGCAAGGGGCTCGGGGCAGGGGGTTGGGGTGCATGGTGTGGCAGGCGGCTCAGGGCAGGGGTGCAGGAGGGGGATCAGGGCAGAAGGGATGCAACAGGGGGTTGGGGGCGCAGTAGTGCAGGGCGTACAAGGGGGCTCAGGGCAGGGGGTGTGCGGCAGGGGGCTCAGGATAGGGGATTGGGTTGCAGGGTGCAGGCAGGTTTCTGGGTGCAGGCTCCGGACCGGTGCTGCTTACCTTGAGTGGTACCGGGGTGGCAGCAGTGCACAGTGGGGCTAAGGCAGGTTCCCTGCCTGCCCTGGCCCCGCTCCCAGAAGCGGCTGGCACCACGTCCCTGCGGCCCCTGAAGGAACGGGGTGGGGGCAGAAGGCTCCTCAAGCTGCCCTCGCCTGTGGCCACCGCCCCCCGCACAGCTCCCATTGGCCGGGAACGGGAAACCGCTGCCAATGAGAGCTTCGGGGGAGATACCCGCAGGAAAGGGCAGCGCGGGGAGCCCTCTGTGCTCCCTCCCCCAGGGACCGCAGGGACGTGGGGCCGGCCACTTCCGGGAGAGACGCGGGGCCTGGCCAAGCTGTTTTAGCTCAGTTCAGTTTTATAATGTAAAATAGAATCCTGAGTACATATCTACAGCGACCCAGCTGGATGATTCTTAACTGTACCTTATTGAAAATATAATATGACGCTATCCGGATGCCATCAGGCCTTCCGCTGCGGTGCCCAGCTAGGCTATCCCGGCCCCTCTTACCGGCCTGCCAGGTACATGTCGTAGAAGAAGCCGCTCTCCATGCTGGGCCCGTGACACAGCAGGGCTCCATAGAATCGCTCCGCTGCTGCTCCCAGGACGTGGGCGCTGGAGTGCCAGAAAACCTGGGGAGGGAAGAGACCTGGGGTCATGTGGACGGCCCACTGTGCCCCACGTGCTCTGGCCCCTTGGCACACGTGTGTATATATAATTCTCCGTCGATTTCCCTGGAAAATTTTGTTGAGTGACATTTCTGACTCCTTCTGAGCGCTCAAACAGCAACATCTAGCGACTTCTCCAGGTCTGTCTGGTGACTTCCTGCTATGTGGAGTTGGCAACACGGCACCAGGTATTACTCACCGCCTGCCCCTCTGGAGAATCAAAACCCAAGAATTCCAAGGTGGCGTTGCTTTCCAAAGGGCGATCCAGGTCATACAGAGCCCCGTTCACTCTGGCGGCCACCGCACCCTCAGCCAGGCCCCGGCTGGGAAGAAGAGAGGTGACAGAACACACTTCACTACAGGACATGTGACTGGCCAGTCAGATGGGGGATTTAGTGCCGGGGAAGGGACCCTGGAGCCAGGTCTCTGGCCCAGTTACAGCCCAGGGCAAATAAGAGAAATTGCGCAGTGAGGTCTCCCCCTGAACCCCCAAACCTGAGCTAGAGGGAGCATGTCTCCAAGACCCATTCACACCTGGACCCTCTCTGCTGAGGCTGCCAGCAAGGAGCCGGTTGGCACCAGCTCCGAGGATGGGCTCTGCCGCCTGGCACCCACCAGCTACAGCTGGCCAACCCATTTCTCGTCCAGGCAGTGCCCCCAGGGAGATGCTCTGCCCACGCTTAGTGGGGGCTTCTGGGGCAAAAGCAGAGGCTGCACACTCACCCCAGCCGGGGGAAGTCCCCCCAGCTTATGGGCCACCACTCACGCTGTGCCCCAGGCAGGTCATGGGCAGCAGTGCATTGCACCTGGGATCTCTAGTTTTAAAAGCACGAGCTGCCTCTACAGCAGGAGCTAAAAGACCCAGCTCTGTTAGCCAAAGGGTTGCAAGCTCCATGTGGGCCAGCTATCACTAGAGGGGGACAGAGACCACACTGAGCACGTGTGGGATGTGGGTTCGAAGGAAGGAGCCAGGTGCCCAAATCCCACTGAACAGAATCCAGCTGAGCATAGCCAAGCTGCCCCACTAGGAGCAATGGACTCAGTGGCCCATCCGCAGCATTGCAAACCAGCAGAGCAACAGTGGCGGAGTCTGTCGCAGCCGGTCTGGGTTCCCTGCTCTAAGGCGGACCCAGGGGGTGAAAAGGTTTTGAAAGCAGACAACTGTTCACAAGAAGAAAACGTGCAATGGCACCCAGTACCCGATTTGTGAGGCCACGTGATATGGCGTGGTTCGTAGGGACTCTCCTTCCACCTGCTGGCCATCGGGCAGGGAGATCTGGATGGGCCCACCTGCTGTCCGCGCCCGTTCTGCATATCGCTCGTCATAGGCAGCCTTTAGCTTCTCGTACAAACACAGCCGCTCAGCGAGGTGGGGTATGAGACCGCCCACCTGGAAAAGAGCCACAGAGGGACTGGAGGAAGTTCATGAGGGGAGTGGGGTCTAGTGGGTAGAGGATGGGTGTGGGAGTCAGGACTCCTGGGTTCTCTCTTCCCAGCTCTGGCAAGGAAACGAGATAGAGTGGATAGAGCCAGAGGGGACTGGGAGCCAGAACTCTTGGGTTCCTCTCCCAGCTCTTGCTGGAACAGCGAGAGGACTTCTGGTCCAGTCCCCTCCCCTCATGGCAGAACTAAATATTGCACGTCGGGAGGGGGGCGAGATGCACTTTGGCGCAGCCTGTACAGCTCCGAGCACACCGGGCCCCCAGCTCTGTTGAAGCCTCTTGGTGCCCCTGAAATACCCACAGTCCCATACGGGGCACTTGCGGGGCATCAGGGCTTCTGCAACACCGACCCAAGGGGACATCACGCTCAGGGGTTCACTGGCCCAGGCAACCCCCCTGCCAGCCGCGCCTGCGGGGGTCGCCGCAGCAAAAACCAGGTTCCCAGGAAAAGCTTCCCCCCCCCCGCAGTTTAGCCAGAGCTCCCCGGGGAGGGGGGGCCCTTCCCTGCCCGCCCCAGAGCCGAGCCCCTAGCCCGACCCGGGTACCCGGCTAGTCCCCAGAGCCTGCGAAGGGCCAAACCCAGGGCGGCCATGCAAAGCCCGACGGACCTGATACCACCGGCGGCTCCAGCCGCGGCCCCTCCCGGCCAGGAGCTTCCCCCAGGGCGCGAGGAGCCGCATGGCCCCCCACGCTCCGCACAGCTGATCGCGCGGCCCGGCGGCTTCCGGCAGCAGGGCCCGGGTGATTGGCTGCGCCTCCTGGCCAATAGCGTCGCGCCGAGCGCTTCCCCTCCTGCAACAGCAGCGCGGGGATGCGCCCGCGCGCCGCGCAGGCCACTTGCGTCTGCGCCGCGCCCGCCTCCCGCGGCTTGTCACTCACCGGCTGAAAGGCTCCAGCTCGCCAAGGCTCGAGGCGCTCCCCCACCCCAGACAATGCTCCTCCTCCGCCTCACACCCACTGTCCCTGGGCCTGGGGGAGGGACAGGAGCTTTGCAATCTAGAAAGAAAACAAAGAAGCATGTTCCAAGGCACACTCTGGGTGGCTTAATTTTTAAAAGGGTCAGCGCTCCCCCTCGGGCATCATAAAAATGTAATGAACCATATTCACATCCCCCAACTTCCTCCACTTTGCTCTCTTTAAAAATCAACCTCTTAAAAGGGCAGAATCAACGTAAAAACACCACTTTGGAACATATGTTTTTGCCTAGCGCTGTTAGAACAACAAAGATCAACCTGTGGAACTCCTTGCCAGAGGATGTTGTGAAGCCAAGACACTAACAGGGTTCAAAAAAGAACTAGATAAATCTGTGGAGGATAGCGTCCATCAATGGCAACTAGCCAGATGGGCAGGGATGGCGGCCCTAACCTCTGCTTGCCAGAAGCTGGGAATAGGCAACAGGAAATGGATCCCTTGAAGATTACTTGCTGTTCATTCTCTCTGAAACATCTGGCATTGACCACTGTCAGAAGATACTGGGCTAGATGGACCGTTGGTCTGACCCAGTATAGCCATTCTTAAGTTCTTATAAGATTAATTCAATAAAGGGGAAAGATTAGAGGGAGAAACCACCTCCCCGCAGTTTACTTTGTGCATTTATTCTTTAGATGTATAAATCAGGATTTAGAAACACCCGTATGGAACACGCTACAATCTATTCTGCTATGCTCTACTCTGACACATACCTTAAAACACAACAAAACACAGAGAGACCGAGCCCCATACCATGCGGAATGACCAGAGACAGAAATAAATCACCTTTCCCAGCAATTCTTGAATCTTCAGCAGCTCTCTTGAGAAGACACGACAGCACTTGTCTAGTAAATTTCCTTGGCTTGTGGGTCTTCCACAGCAATGTAAGAGAAAGAAAAAATTAAAGGGAAATGTAGTTATTAAATCACAAAAATGGACAGGGAATATGGGGTGGGTGTTCCCTATCAATATTGTCAACCCTAAGAATTCAAACATTATGACTCAGTGCCCCCTTTCCCCAAATAACACAATATTGTCTTATAGAAGTCATGGGATTTTCAAAAATAATACATTTGGGAGTGCTTTTATTCACCTTTGGGTTTTTGAATCTTTAGGAACAATATTTTCAAGCTTTTCTCCTCAACCCATAGAGGCCAGATACTTTTTAAAAATTCTTCTTCAAACCAAAGCTGAGATTCAGACAGACAATCACATGACTCCAGGAGCTGTGTCATTAAAAAAAAGACATCAAATATCACAAAAAACGGTAAAAATTGTCAATTGGCAACACTGTAAGGTATCAGACATTACTTTTAGATTGGCTAGATTTCAAATTAACAGCGTTTCTTTAAGCTTCAAGGCTGAAATTTTCAATACTGCCAAAAGGGATCAACCACTGGGCACCCAAATCTTTCATTTTTGTCCAAATTTTCAGCTAAGATTACATATCAAGTAACATCAAAAACTAACCAGGGATCTACATGGCTCTATGGCATATTACAGCTGACTGTCAATTTCCCATTGAAACTTTTTGCAACCAATAATGGCCTTTTTGGTGCAAAGTTTTCATTTTGTTCTATGGTTTTTCAAGGGAAAATCGAGAGTCAAAACACCCTGATTTTGAAAAATGACAGTGTTTTGGTTTACTATTAAAAAAGTTCTACCCATAAAATATGATCAACAAAAAACAAACTCCCAAACCACACACACCCCCCAAACAACCACATGCACAATTTTTTGTTTGTTCATTCAAAAAATGTTTGCAGAAAATACTTACCATTTCCCGAACAGCTCTATAGCATTATTAATAAAAAGGATGAGTGAGCTTGAAGAAATTTCAGTAGCCAATAAAAGCAAGGGGGAGGGCTTGGGGAGGTTTTAGCAGAGGAAGATTCTAAGAATAAATAAGATCTTCAATTCATTAACACTAGATCACCTGTTAGCCTGATCCTGCCATGAGCAACACATAGGTCTGCCCATTCTGAGCCCATGGTGGGATCGGGGCCTAGTTTTTATTATCTATAGCTTAAAGCCTCTTTTGATTTTTGTGCAAATCTAATCAAGGCTCCAGCTGCCTCTGCCATAAATTACAAAAACAGAATCAAGTTAGACAGCCAACAGAACACAAAAACTCTCTTCTCTCTGCAGATCTAACCTTCAGACTCCACTCTGTGCAGCCGCACGTGCCAACAGACACACCTTCCAGCATGGCCTGAAAATCAACAGACAAGGGCTATTTTGGGGTGTAGCGTGTTCCATATTCCTTGAGACAAAACAATCTATTCCTAGCCCCTCTTCTTTTAAAGTATGGCCCCTGATTGCAATTGTGGCAACAGGTCATCAGGAGCAGATAACAAGGGGATTTTGGATGCATTCACCAATGTCTGGGGATGTGACCTTGCTTGCAATAAAAGGGTACTGGATAAAGGAGGGGTGGAGAACTGAAGCTGCATTTGACGTACAAGACTTTAAAACAATCCTGTGCTACCTTCCTTGTCTGTCACATTTACATGCCCAAGCCTGCAACAATCAGATCCACTAAAGCGAATCCCCATGCTCCTGTGGGCACATACTGGAGTCAATGGGGCTCTGTACAGATGCAGAGTTCTTCATTAATGGATACGATTTCAGGATAAGGGCCTATCAAACCATTCCTACACCCGTTTACGGGACTACTCATACAAGTCAATTTACATGCATGCTTAAAAGAGTTTGCAGGACTAAGACAAACCTAAAAGGCCAAGAGACTCAAGCAAGAGCCAAACTTTATTCATGCATCTGTAGGGCCCCACCAAATTCCATTTTGGTCAATTTCACGATCATAGGATAAATTTCATGATTTCAGCTATTTAAATCGGAAATTTCATGGTGGTGTAATTGCAGGGGTCCTGACCCAAAAAGGAGTTGTGTGGGCGTGTCTCAAGGTCATTGTAGAGGGAGTTGCAGTACTGCTACCCTTCTGTGCTGCTGGTGGCTCTGCCTTCACATCTGGGCAGCTAGAGAGCAGCAGCTGGAGGCCTGGAGTCCATCTCTGAATGCCAAGCCACTGACAACAGCAGTGCAGATGTAAGGATGGCATTGTATGGTATGGCCACCCTTGCTTCTGCGCTGCTGCCCACAGAACTGGGCCTTGAATCAGCAGTCACCAGTGTCCGGCCACCCAGCTCTGAAGGCAACAGCACAGAAGTAAGGGTGGCAATACTGTACCAGGCCATCCTTACATCTGTGCTGGCAGCGGCTCTGCCTTCAGAACTGGGCTCCCAGCCAGCAACTACCATTCTCCGATCGCCAAGATCTGAAGTCAACACAGAAGTGAGAGTGGCGATACCACGACCGTTAAAATAACCTTGTGACCTCCCTGCAACTCCCTTTTGGGTCAGGCCCCCCAGTTCAAGAAACAGTGGTCTCCCCCCGTGAAATCTGTCTAGTATAGGGTAAAAGCACACATAAGACCAGATTTCATGGTCCGTGACGTGTTTTTCATGGCTGTGAATTTGGTAGGGCCCTATTCATCCAGATTTAAACATGCATTCAGAAAGAGGAACAGCTACCCTTTTCTCCAGGCACTCTTCAATACTTTTAAAAATACAATGATACAAAACAGACTCTTCCAGCTCCCAAACCCCACCTGTCTGACCAGTAATTAACAAACATAGAATCATTGGCACCTCACAACTCCCCTTAACCTTAACGCTCACCACATCCTGTGCTTATAGATTTAGGAGCCTAACGTCACTTCTTTCATTCTCACTCCTGACATTTTAAGAATTCTTTTTAAATTCCTTATTCCATGGAGCTGTTGTTACCTTCTCTCCTGCTGACAACAGTATATTTTTGTTCTAAAAAGTGTATTTGGAATTAAGGGCTAAAGCCCCAATTGAGCAAAACATTTCAGTATGCATGCACATCCCATTGATTTCAAGGCTTATGATTAAGTGCTTTAGCAGAACTTAGCCCCTGATTCAACAATATGTTACACTGGAGCATAAGCTTTCGTGGGCGAAGACGCTCTTTGTCAGATGAAGTGGGTCTTTGCCCACGAAAGCTTATGTTCCAAAACATCTGTTAGTCTATAAGGTGCTACAAGATTCACTGTCACTTTTGCAGATCTAGACTACCATGGCTACCCTTCTGATACAGTTACATTGGAGTAAATCTAGCCATACCATGGCAATTGGTGGAGTGACACCATTACTCTTGGGAGCAGAATCCAGCCCTACATTTGAACATACATTCTGCAACTGATTTTATTATTTATTTAGTATTTCACTGTGATAGCACCTAAGACCCTATTATGCTAGATACTATATAAAAAAACAGAACAAAAAAGGGTGGGTTCATTGTTTGGATCAGTTCAGTCTTTGATTCACTTGTTATGATACCATGCAACGTAAAAAAAAATAATTTAGGCTCCTCAAAAGTATTTAGGCATCTAACTTCCGTTGATTGCAGTGGGATTTAGGTGCTTAAGAACCTAATTTTTGGAAAAGGAGAGACACTGACAGTGTTAGAGACTGAAAGTCTAGTAGTTGTATTGCCTACAGAGTGATCAACACAAGAAAGTTGGTCTGGGCGTTATGGTGGATAAGTCAATGTGCATCTACAGTCAAAAAAACTAACAAGAGAGTAGGATGTATAAGAAATGGGATGAATAATAGAGCTATTATGTTTTATATAAATTGTGTGCTCTCATCCACATGCTGTGGCTACCCCATCTCATGAAGATATTGCTGAACTAGAGAGGATTCAGAGAAGAGTGATGAGAATGATCCAAGGGTATGGGAAAAGCTCTCCTATGAAGAGACAGAAAAGACTGGGATTGTAACCTTGGAAAATGGATGAATGAGTAGCGACATGATAAAAGTGTATAAACACTGAATGGCCCTGTCTCATAACACAAGAGCAAGGGGACAGCTAAAGAAATTAAAAAATGAGAAATCGAAGCGGATACTTTATTTATTTATTTATTTGAATGTGTAACTGGTCTGCAGAATTCACTGCCACAGGATGTCCATGAGGCCAAGAACTTAAGATTCAAACACAGACTGGACATTTATACAGCCAGCAAGAACATCCAGAATTCTCATTGATGACAAGAGTTTTTGGAAGGGATATTAAAACTCAAGTCTCAGGGTTTAAACCAATTTAAGTCTTAGAGATCAGGCTGAGATCTTCATGAAGCAGGGAGAAGGGAGATTATCCTAGACAGGATAATGGACAAAACCTCAGGTCTGACCTTGTCTGGCACTTCTTAGAGGAATGGTATGCTCCCACTATGAATGTCTCTCAGCCCTATACCAGATGACTCTTCTTGAGGGCAGAGCCAAGCTCAGTCTCCATGGGCTAGTCTATCCTTAGTGGCTCTGCTAAGGCTGCCAATTAAGGGTCAACAATGAAGGGCAGAGGTGTTTTTGCATGGGGTGGGAGGTGTTTGGTGGAGACATTTGTTGGGGACCAGACACACGGCGATTCATCACACAGGCAAACCGCCCACTATCAGACCATGCAGTTTCCCAGTCGCTAGTGACCGGAGTTGGTATTACCGTGATTGGATGGTAGCTTGTCTTTCAACTAGACATCTTAATCCAGTGACTTCCCTTCTCCACACACCCACTTTGTTACCCACAGAAAGTATAACTTGTTTGTTTCTTCTGTCATGCAACAAAGCTTCACAAACATGAGAAAGCACTCAGACACTAAGCATTTTTTGCGTGTTGTTCACTCGTAATTGGCAGAAGTATTCGTTTACAAATAAAAAAACAAAACCATTCCCCCACAGAAATAATATTTTTTAGATTACCATATCCGATGTAAATTTCACCTATTGCCTTGACAAGACAGACAAGTTGGTTCAGTGGCTAAGGTATTGCCCGGGGATTGAAGAAATGTGTTCATCTCTGGCCTACTGTGTGATTTTAGGCAAGTCACTTCTCCTCTCTGTGCCTGTTTCTCCTCCCATCCTTTGCCTGATCTTATTTAGCACCTAGAACACTGAGGCCTTGACCTAGCTTAGGGTCTCTATTCATTATGGTAACACTACTACTAATATACTTCAACTAAAGATACAGCCAGGGTCTCTCTCTTGATGCACTAGAGTTGGTCAGTCTGTTCCTCTAATGAGACCAAACCTCAAAAACTATGGTCAGGATCTTTAGAAGAATCCAGCATTGGCCTAATCCTGCTCTCATTGACTTCAATGTGTCAGAGCCAGGCCAGGGGTGGGTGCTCTGGAGAAATTCCACCTTAAGTACTTTCCATTAAAAAACAACTTTGTTTATTCGTATAAGTGCTATGGAGCCTGTTACTTGTTAATTCAACAACAGAAAAAAGGGAGCTGCCATTTAATTACCATGAGGCTAAAGATATAAATGTGGCAGAAGAACATACTCTGGAGCTAGACAAAGACAACTACAACTAAAAGCTGCTTTATTCAGCTATGGGTATTATAAGAACTACTTGTGCTGTGGAGAAACAAAAGCAGTTGCTTAGTCTCCTCACTTTGATGGGAATAAGACAGGAGCCAAACAGAGGCACTATTGTTCCATACCTCAACCCCTGCCGACGGGATATCCTAAAACTCCCATCAAAGGTAGGAGGGCCTCAACATCTCACAGGATCTTCTAACTTCATGCCTACAAGCAAAAGGTTGTGAGACGTTGTTAGTTTATTATAGAAGTCACACTTCAGATCTTTAAATCAAGATTGGACGCTTTTCTAAACAATCTGCTGTAGCTCAACCGTAAGCGTGCTTGGCCTGTGAGCCACAGGAGTGCCAACTGGATGATCCTAGTGACCCTAGTTTCTGGTCTTACAAAAAAAGCAACCTCCCTAGGATTCTATGAAGTGTATGAATCTTTGCAACTCCCCAGCAAGAGACTACGAAGGAGTGATAAGATTTGGGCACCTGGCGCATATGCTATTAGTTGCCAGATTAGAGGGCCAGGGTTGTCCCAATTCTTGCCCAGAGAGCTTAATGTACAAAGTATTTGAACAGCTGATATCAAATAAACTTGGACCAAGAAACAAATCCAGTACAGCATAGCAGGAATGGGGAGGAGAGTGTGGAAGTGGAGGAAAAAGGCATCAGAGTGACAATTAGGCCCCACCAATGCTGCAAAATGCAATCATCGTGGGCTATGCTATTCCAGCAGGGTTGCTTGAAATACAGATTCTTTTTGCACCTAGGCCAGTCTTAAAAAATGGGACTTTCAATACTTCTGAAAATTTTACCCAAGGTCTAAAGCTTCTATAATATAAGATGATGCTCCCCAAGACAAGCGTATGTTAGCTGTGCAAACTGGAGGGGGAGGAGGAGAAATGAACAAATTCAGGCTAGGAGTCTAAGAGAATTAGGTACCAAATTTATTAATTTCAAATGGGATTTGGGCATCTAACTCTCTTGGGCTCCTTTACAAATCCCAGCCTTAAACCCATGTTGTCACATTAGAAGCCCTGACACCAAAGTCTTGTCGCTGCTAGCTCTTTTAAAACTACTTAGAAGTTTACCACAGTTTAAGTGGGAAGTGTGATTTTAAGTCAAACAGAAACTCCAGCAAAGCCTTGGGGGAGGGAGATGGCGAGGAAGAGGGAGAGGAGCTGACAGCTAGCCAAACCAGTGGTCAACACAACTGGATTGTCAACTAGTAGCACAATGAAAACTAAACTAATTTAGAGCTTTAGTGGGTACAGGCTTTGGTACCCAAATGCAAAGCAAGCAGGTCTGCAAAGGTAAGACCCTGCTGAATTACATTTTGCAAATGTTTGAATTTACGTACAAAAAAAAAAAGCCCAAATAAGCTATTAATTCCTGCCAGCAACTCTTGAGCTGGAACCAAGATTTACAGAAAAGACACTGACCATAGGGGGAGTGCAGGCTGGGCTGTTAACAATGCCTGACAGGAGAAGAGGGTTGAGGCAAAGAACTGGCATTTTACATACGCTATGGCAGCACAAAGGCCATTTCTCAAGGGCGCAGCTTCGGATCAGTGGCTGTGCTTGGCAGACTACCAGGTCTGGTTTCTTGTGCTATGGCCTCTGAATTGTACGAGCAAATTACTTGTTGCTCTACAGTGGCCTCTGTCAGCTGATTTCAAAATGGCAACATCAGCTTCCAAACTAAGCACTGCACAACTCCACCTGACCAAGGGTCCCCTTTGCTTTGGGCATTAAGTTGCTAGATCTGAGTTCCTGTTCAAGAAACTCCTAACCTCCAATAGGCTAGCAGGAGGAATACATCACACCTGTGCCATGTTCCATCCCCAAAGCTCAGATAGCTACACCACTAATTTTCAGCACGTTCCGCCCATGGGACACGTGCATTCCCCAATTCTACAGTGCAGCCTGGGGCTGCCCTTAGCTTCAATATGGTGGCTCAGCACATTGTCTTGGCAGACTAATGAAGGTGCATGACCAGCAATCCCCAGGGGTTGCACTGATGTAAAGCGGGAGGAGGCTGCAAGTACCTGCATCATTTTTAGCAAATTGAGAGCACAGCTCGCAAGCTCCTGCCAAGTTACTAGAAGAGCCCTTAGGCTGGCATAGGATTGGATGCCCTGGCATAGGCCAAGAAGCACTTCACTGCACAAGCAGACTGAAATGCAGCTGGAAATAAAATCCCTATTTTGCAAGTCTGCAATGGGGGGTGGCCGTGTTGGTGGAAAATGGCATTACTTCTGATGCTGACTTGCCAAACTATGCACAAATAAGCTGAAGGGAAGCTTACAGAAGAAAATCTTTCCGGTTTAAAAAATGTAAGCACAATTAGTTGATTAAAATGGAATTGAAAGAGGATGGAGAATTTTGTAGTACTTTTACCCCAGGCTTCCTTACTGCTCGTAACACAGAGCACCCCACCCTCAACCAAAACCCAAGGAACACCAGCTGCAATTTAAGCAGTTTTCAAATACCTTGCCCAATTTTTATTCATGCTGGGAAGTTCTCTTTCCCTGTGCAAATTCAGAGGGCTGGGCTGAGTCTAAGGGATCATATCCCCTTAGAAGACTCTAACGTTGCATTATCTTCGAGAATTTGAGCGCGCCTAATGTTAAACCAAACTGCATTGGAGACACACAACACACAAGCCTCCAGTTAGATTCTACAGGTCCGCCTGCATCAGGGATAAGTAACAGTGCAGAGGAATGCAGAGCCAGTGATACTTTTCAGAGCAGAGCTGCAGTCTGAAGTAACTAAGGGGGCTTATTTATGGAACAAATCTGCCCACCCACAATATTCAGTACTAGGCATCATCTTAGTGACCTTGCAGAGCACAAACAGCTATAGGTGCGAGCTGCTGGACTTTATTCTTATTTATAAGCTCATGCAGCAACTGCAAGTGAGTAGTTAACAATTCAGGACAAGACTTTTACACTTGTGCCTCCCCTACAGAATTTGGCCATTCATGATTCTGACACAGCTGTCCATCAGAAACCAGCCTGATTTTCAGATCCAAGATGAAGTTTTCAGGGCTTCCCTTTAAAAAGCTCCATACCAATCTTCACTTGAAAATAAGAAAGATCTTTAAGTCACTGAAGTGCAAATATGAAACCCTACCAAAGCCAGTTTGAGGTTAGGTCAGAATAGAGGGAAGATAAATAGAAAATATTTGCATGACAGGACTCATCTCAAGACCAGGTAGAGATTCAGGAACACCCACTGAGCTGGGGAGGAACCAAAGTCCCTCATGCTAGAGGGGATAGCAAGTGATCTGCTCTAATTAGTACATCCAGTGTGACGTCTCTTGAAAACCGTGGAAAGGACTTTTTGAAATCCTCTCAAGGTGAGAAATGATATCCAAAGCAATCAGATGAAAAGGAGGGAGGGGAAATGGCTATTTGAGACTGAGGAGGAGAGTAATTGCCCTTGGCTGGATGCTAAAGGGTGAATGGATGCAATGCAACATCACAATAAAATGACAAATTATACTCCCACTAAGCCTGATGGGTACAGAATGCTGAGCAGGATCTGGCATAGTTTTAATCTAAGTTTTACCTGACACCTGAGCCAACGAGAGGAACTTTTACATTTCAGACACACACAGGGATTTAAGTCTGTCTATACTTTAGAGATATATTGAAAGAGCTATGAATAGGCTTACTGAATTCAGCAGTATTCTCCTCAGTCACCAAAAGCTTGAAAGAGGAGTTGCACATGAAAGACAGCACTGAATACAGTAACCAGCATGTTCCCAAAACTAGGGCTTATTCATTAGATTCACAGATACTGGATTAGAAGGGGCCTGTTGGCTTAGTTTTGTACTGATTCCTAGAGGCCCATGAGTTCCTCGTTTAATAGTGCCTTGCTCTCGAGACGTTTCATAACCTTCCCAGAATAGTTATTCTACTATCTAAATGATCTTTACAAAATGACATGTGGACATAAGTTTAGATACAAAAATTGTAGCTTGAAAAATAGGTTTCCTATTCTAGAAACAATTTCAAATAAGAATTTCTTGGTTATGTATGACTTTGAAGCACCTGGAAGCCAAATTACTATTTAGATAATGCTTTCTTAGCCAAAGGCTGAGCTCTACACTCTATTATTTTACTAGTATGCAAAAAGTAGCAGGTTATTCTTATTGTCCACATTAAGTGAAATGTAAAAAAGTAGCCAAAAAGTAAGTTCACTTTTAAAATTCTTTCCATTTTGATAATCTAAGTTAGCCCAGCTAAAGCAATTTGTTAAAAATCAATGAACCTCTAAAGTTATTAAAAATTATAATCTAAATTGCTTCATAATTGCTTCTTGCGCTACGCAGATATAGACAAAGTGAGGTTCCAACAGTAATCACTGAGACCAGCTTCTCTCAAGGCTGCGTAGCCAGCTGTTCCCATCCCCCAGCCAACAAAAAAGGACAGGAAGCTAAGACAACCCTGAAAATCAACATTATCACCCTTCAAAATTACATGACAGAACAGAAGAGTATGTACAAGAGGCCAGAAGCCAGTAAACTGGTGTAAAGATCTTACTCTTTTGAAAGGAAACCACACCAAGTAAAGTACACTTTATTAATATGCAATACAAAAATAAATGGGGGCAAGAGGAAGCAAGTGTTGTCTCGGCCCACAGGTAGTGGTAGGATATTCCGTTTTCTGTGTTTTGCTCTGCGAATTAACAGTAATTCCATATTTGCCTCCAAACATCGCCTCTATGTAAAACTAAAAGAAACAGAGCCATCTTCCAACAACAGTTTTATACATTTCTTTCAGTCTTCTTCAAAACCATCATGGAGCCAGAGCTTCATGAAGATTCTTCTTTGTGCGAGTGTGTGTGTGTGTGTGTTTTTTTTTTTTTAAAAGAGAGGGAGAAAAAGGGTTAGGCCACATTAACCCTAAACTTGTAATTCAGCAAAGATGAAACAAAACCTGGCTGTTGTTCTAGATTGCAAATGATGAGCAAAAAAACTGTTGTTCTCTCTTCAGCCCAATATTTGGGTCATTTTCATTGATCAGGCAATCTTACACCCCCTGTACACTTAAATAGAGGTTCCAGTTAAAAAAGAATATCAAAACATTAGAACTAGTTATTTTATTAAATGTATTAATACACATTTCAAAATGATCTGCAGTTTTATTGTCGTTTCCTCTAATGCATGTTGCTTTCTCCACACGGAACACTTGAGAATATAAATCCAACATATCCAATTAATCTTAACAGGCACACAAAAAAAGCAGCCAATATTTACAGCAGTTTTGAAACAACAGCACTGCAGCTTATTTTTGAATAATTAATTTCAGGATATGATCATTTAATCTGCACGCTTTTTTAAAAAAATTACCATTATTCACATTATCTAAACAGGTTTCTCACACCTGAACAATGTTTTACAGGTAAAGAGTCTCTAAAATGTATTTAGATCACAGTCAGCCACAGCTGTAGACCATCCTCTCTGACACACAATGCACACCATAGCATGTGTGGAATTTTTTCAGAGAGGCAGGTATGCATACTGTGCATGAGTGGACAGGAGAAATCTAAATGGTGCATACTCATAAGTCTGGTGACAATAATATCTGCACTACACTAGCAGAAGTATAGAACAGGGATACATTTTAAGTGTTTATAACCCCTAGTAAAAGTTAATTCTACTAACTGCCATTAAGCTGTACCAGTGTCATGTTTGGTTTGTCCTCTCTGATTCTAGAACTCACATGAACATTGAAGGCTGTCTGCAATCTGATTTTCTTCTTTATGAAGTTATGTCCCTCATGAGACACACTGTTTCATGCTTTATTTAAAAAATACATGTTTATTTCTTTTTCTTATAAGGTGAAATACAAAAGTTCAAGAACAGTTGGGGATTTTAAATCACAGACACAGGGAAAAAAACGCCTTCATGTCCAGAAATAAGTTGGGTGGTTTCTACATATGTACACGTCTTCAGTTACTGTAGACATTTTGTTTAAAGTAACAAGCACAGAATAAATGAAAAACCTCAAACAAAAACATGGAGCTTTCATTGTTAAAGTCTTTTTTTTTTTTTAACAAGAAGTTTTTGTGTTTGTTTGTTTTTTAAATCAGTCATTTTACTTTTCAAGTTACCCCAAAAGCCATCTCCAAGAGCAAGGAAGTCACTTGCCAGGCATCTCAGTTGGCATGGAAAGCAGTTCTTAGATGGTGTCACCATCTGATTTTAATAATTCTTTACTTCGAAATCGCCACTTTAAGCAAGAGCAGCAGAAATAATTCACATTCTTTTATTCTAGAGGGAAAAAATTTCTAGTTAATATTGGTTCCATTCTTACATCAGAACCTCGTGCATTTTTTCACCCCTTGGGTTTCCTCCAACAAAGTTTCCTTATGCTCTGATTTTTCTGAAACTGTCCCTTCAAGCCAGGATAGATATTAAAGCAATGGGATTGTGTAGTTTAGGTCTGAGGCAAATGGAATGCCACACTGTTATTGAAAGCTTCATTTTAAATGTTCCAATAGAGAACTGGGCTAAGCTATGCGTCATTTCCAATATATATCAAAGCCGTGAAATGTTTTCAGTTTTCGTGCTGGGATTAACATTAGATATTAAAATATATCCATATCCTACAAGTCCTAAAATTTAAGAGCCGTATGGCTAGACCTTGGGCGTACAATGAAATGAATGCTGACCTAAGCATTCTTCCATCTTCAGTTGTTTTGTAGGTGAGCACATTTATTCTCACTAAAAGAAATATGATCAGATATTCTGAGTGCCAGTGTACAGGGAACTGAGTTATATCATCTAACTTCATATCATAGGATAAGCAAATTCTCGCACCATATTACGTAGTTTTCTTGCTTTATATCTTTACTGCTTTGTTTTTACCTTCTAAACATTTTGCTTAACTTACATGAGCTACCCTCAGTAGTAGTTCGTGTGTTATCCATTCAATAATCATATTGGAGGTTCACTGAAAAGAGCTGCGGTGTCCAAAGAGAAGAGAACTCAGAAGGAACAGAAAAGGAATAAATACAGTTTAACCCAAAAGTCTAAACACTGGATGTTTGCATGAATCACACATGCAATAGCTTTTTCAGGAATCCTGTTTAACTGCAACAGTCCACACAAGATGCACCATTCCATGATGCTGCCTAAATAAAGACCCTCCACCATGGACCAGAAGCAGTGACATCGGTTGCTAACTGCAAAATGAAGTGGAACATACATTTTTGTTCTAAGATTAGAAAAAACAGAAGGTTTTTATGCATTGGCACTATAACATCATTCTTTCTGTAAGCCCAGGGTAATTCAATAAAATACACCCATACAACCTTCCAATTCACTTACTTGTGTATGCAAATATAATTATACATATTATATATATTAAATAAAACACACAGCCCAAGCACAAATGATCTGCCATTTTCTCATGTTGTAGTTATTTTTATAGATATTTTCCCATATCCTTTATCAAACACTAGTATGTTATATTCTACTCACTTAAAAAAAAAAAATCAAATAAAGTAATTCCAACTCCACACAAAATCCTCTACGCACATGGCAGCAGAAGTGAGTTTACGAAAACGTGGGAAGAGAGTTTAGGTTCTGTTTTCACATTGCTGCATGCTGTCTCTCTCTCATCTTACACGGGACTATGTGCTTCAAACAAAGCACAAGGAAAGGTGTGATTATAAAAAGTGAAGAATACATAAATGTAAGTCAATGATGCTCCCAGCAAAAAACGTAAATATAGTTTACTAGACCTGGTCTACCTCTGTGATACAAGACAAGGAGGAAAAGAACGATGCAACTTGTACATGTGTATGCGGGCACGTTTCAAATATACACTGTATACATTAAATGTGTGTGTAAGCACAGATTTGAGTTTTACCACTAGCTACCTCCTTGCATCCACTTATTTTAAATGCATTACTTGATTTATATTCATCAAAATATAACCCTCTTAGCATGGCGAGGAAGGAAGCCAAGTTGGAGATAGGAAGTGCACATATTTTAGAGACTTTTCTGAAACCCAACTTAGGAGAAAAGTTCAAGACCCTCAGTGGCAAAGCTCTCAACCGTGAAAAGCAGAGGTTTTTTCCTTTTGCATTTTGAGAAAGGCAGAAAAAGCAAACAGAAGGGCTGAAAAACTGACCATATTATTTGCCTACCCTCTCCCCATTCCTATCAGCAAGATGGAAAACTGCAAGCACCAAGATGTTCCAAGGCTTCATAGCAAGGGACCAACTGAGCAGACATCAGAAAAAAAAGTGACTGATCAACCTAAACAAAAGGCACAAAGTAGGGTTAATATTTCTATTGCCACAGGGAAGGCTTTGAAAGCTTGGACCCTTCATCTTCCTTAATCGATAGTAGCAAAAGAGTTCCTTCCCCCACCTCTATTTTCTGACATGGGTACGGAGGACTCATGAAGCAAAACAATTTGGTAATCAGCTAAAAATAACATCCCAACATCGCACATTCAATCATTTTTTACGACTAGAAGTTTTATTTCAACGGCAATACTCTTCGGAAAATTCTCTTTTGTTAAAACATTTTGCTAGATTTATGCCAACTGGGTGGCTTAAAAAAAAATAAACAACCAAAAAAGTACCAGAACATATTTAATTTAGAAAAATGTTATGGGGCTCTTTAAGGAAAAACAAAAGTGAAAGCGCTACTTCCACTGCTCTCTAGAATACCCAAAATACCTTCACTGACAGAGACGCATGTCTGTTTCAGTACCTGGGAGGAAGGAACGGGCGTTTTGGTGTAAAGAATGGAGGGCCCCTTCCAAAAGGTGGTTGAGGCCTTTTTAAGCTGTGAAATGGGTCTCTGTTTATGAAAGGTTCCCTAGGCCTAAAGTCTGGTCGTGGGTTCCTAATCATCATTCCACTCCGGTTTATATTGTCTCTCTGAGATGGGCCAGTGGGAGGAACGCTATGGGATGGCCCAAGCTGATCTCTTGAAAGGGAAGTTAGGCCTATGTTTTCTCGAACCCGACCAAGGGGCGGACCGCTGTGGTCTCGCTGAGGTGGGGCCACATGGTCCCTTGGTCCTGAATGCACATTAAAATGCTCTTTTATAGTTCCTTGATGAATAGTACTGTGATCCTTGGAAAACGTGACACCACCATGTTCCACAGTCAGGGGAGGGGCAGGAAATGGAATGCCACTGTGTTCCCCAGAAGGTGGCGGCGGGGCAGGGAATGGAACGCCACCATGTTCCACGGAGTGAGGTGGAGGGGGAGGTGTAGGAAATGGAACCCCGCTATGTTCCACAGAAGGAGGGGGGACAGCATGAGGCAATGAAAGTGGAGAGGATTTTTCTTTTGAAAAAGGATTAGTGTGATCCACTGATGACATGTGTGGAGGAACTGAGTGATCCCTAGGAAACAGGCTTCCATGATCCTTGGGCAGAGCAGATGGGGGCCCAGCAGGCGCACCAACTTGTTCCCTCTGAAAAGGAGTTCCATGCTCTATGGGAGGTGGTGGTATGAGACGCTCAAAGGCAGTGCTGAAATTATTTGTTCTGAAATTGTTTACACTCTCCTGAAATTGTGGCACGTGTTCTTTGTACTGTGTTTGAAAGCTGGCAATTCCACTGCCAGTACCCATGGTGGGCAGCTCAGTAGCGCTCGAGGGCCCATTATCAAAAGCACTACCTGTATTACTTAGCTCAAACCAGCCTACTCTAGTTGCCTCTCGCCCGTGTCCTCTATTTCCTTTCCCAAGAACTCTTATAGATTCTACTGTCTGAATTGGTTCTCCTGACATTCCCCTACTGGATGCATTATGGTAACCCAGAGTTTCTATGGGGGCTCCTTTTTCTTCAGTGCTATCAGGCAAATCTAAACAAGACGACGACACCCTAGTTTCTATACGATAGTGCTCCTCTTGCTGCTGCTGCTGCTCTCCTGTAGAAGTTCCAGCTTGGCTGAGACTAGACAGGCTAACCCCTTCATGTGAACTACCTTTAGGAACCTGGCTAAAATGCTTTTCCTCAGAAGGCTTGCGAGATGCATTTTTAAGCATGTTCTTAAACTCAATTGTTGAAGTGGCAGAAATGGAAGAACCTAAAGATTTCTCCACACTGGATGTGGGCTGTCTACCAGCAGGATTTGAAAGAGTGTTCTGAGGAGAAAAGAGTGATCTGTGAGGAAGTGAATGGGGAGAGTCTGGATACTGTTTCTGTGACAGGCCAGAATGTATCCCAGATTTTGATAAATTATTATGATTGGAGTCTGGTGTGAAAAACACATCGTTCTTACTGGGTGAAGGGGAACCATCAGATCCAGAGTCATTTGCTCGTAGGCTGTAACTTCCATACATTCCAGAAGACGACGACAGAGGATCACAGCTCTCATTCTGATCAAGAATAGACCTCATAGACTGAGGAAAAGATGACTTCGCACTAAACTCTTGCGCTCTTTGATTGTAACTAGAGAGAACTGGCTGATACTCTGCAGTGTCGGAAAGCTTACTTGCTTTCAAAATGGATTTTGAAGGCTTCTTCTCCAGGTTCATGATGGCAGATGGTGGTGGCCCAGAATATTCAAAGTCACGATAATCTTCATCTTCTTGAAAAGATGTGTCTGGGTAAAACTTCTCCTGAGGGGAATCCATTAAAGAAGAGGGTATTTCCATATTCTCGGAAGCCTGCTTGTACATGCTGGCTGGAGAATCCCTGCCGAGACTGAAAGGCCTATAGGCAGGCACAGAATTAGACAGTTCTTGGGGATATCCATCGTCTCTGCTCTGAGGAGGGGACCTTGTGCTACTGGGAGTAGAAGATCCAGGGCTTATAATCTTTGATAATAAAGACATAGTGTCAACATTGCTTGATGTTGGTTTATCCATCATCTCATCTTGGGTTGGCGTTCCACTTCGTTCATCACGGACTGGCGTCCCATCCACATTGTCCATAGAAGTGCTAGTAGGACCACGCTGAAAGTCAGATGAATGGCTTTCTGATGTGATGTTGGACCCTAAACTGCTTAAAATTGGAATATTCAAATTTAGACCACTGAAACCAGGGTTTCCCTTTAAAAAATTGTGTATCTTCATTTCCAGGCTTGGAGAAGTGGGTTCTGACTCCAGCTTTGTTTTTGAAATCTCAGAGGACTGACTCAATGAGGTTTCTGTTGGTAAAAGGGAAGGACTGGTAGGATGGGTACTGGCAAATCCAAGGGAATTTGTTGGCGGTTTAAAACTAGAACTTGAAAGCCCTGGGCTATGTCCAACAGGAGCCTTGTTAACAGAAGTTGAAGAAACCTCAGCAGTGGAAGAATTTGGAGAATAACCAACATTTTTGGACATAAAAGACTGAGTATTGGAAGGAACATTCCTCCCTTTCATGCAAGAAACAGTTGTATTGGCTGGTGATGCTGAAGTGCTCTGAGATGCCGTTTCACTTGACTGAGCTGTATTTCCAGCAACGCTTTGAAGTAAGGATGACAAACCTGGAGAAAAAACAAAACAAAACATTTTAATTAGATATTTTAAGAGGCAGAGTAACCTACAACCATTTCAAAAGAAAACTCATGCTAAGCCATCATTATGATTGGTTTTGTAGGTAGAGAAGCTACAAACTTACATTTTTGAAACTAGCTGACATTTGAGCCAACAAAATGGTCAGACTTTGCCATCTCTATGTATTAAATATTAAACAGAAAGTACTTTGCATTTCCATAGTGCTTTTGATCTCAAATTATTTTACCAATGTAAATTATAACACACATCTAAACCACGCTGGTATTATGTCCATGTTACAGCTAGTTAAGCAGAAGCATGGAAGTGATATTATTAACCAAGATCATACAAGCAAGTAGTTGAGGGGAACCCCCCCACCCCCAAAAAAATCCTAACCCTCTGCTCAAACCAGTAGAACAAACCCCATCCCAGAGCTAAGAATAGAATCCAAGAGGCACTCACTCATGAGTCTCCTGCTCTGCTACATTCTTTTTCATACAATGCAAGATTTTAGCAAACACACAAAATATAATTACTTGGCTAACTGGAAAGCCAGGGTGAAGTCCAGCAATTAAACATATTAACACTATGTGCTTACTGTGCAACAAGATTTAGTCATAAAAAATACAGCTAATAAAGCAAATATAAAATGTTCCAGAACAGTATCCACCACCATCAGGTTTTAAAAAGATTAAGTATATAGCAAAACACTCCCTGAATCTGTTGCAAAATTGACTTGCCCATACCGAATACACTACCTTGCAAAACATAACTTACATTTGGAAAAAGTGTTACATACTACAAGCTAATTTCCTCATGGATAAAGTCTTGTTTCAGGAGCACACAGTAGGATGCTTTAGTATTGATGATGCCATCCAAATTTAGATGTTAATTATTTATATTGTGCAAAAGGAGTGGATTTTAAATACTTACCTTGCAATGTTGGTGCAGTCTGGGTCTGGGTTTTGGAGAGAACTGACAAAATGCTTTCAGGAGTTATTTCAACTTTGGAAAGAATATTTGCTAATGGATTTGGAGGACCAGACGGAGTCCCCACAATAGGAGTCTTCAGGCCACAGGTAAGAGTGGTGGGGCTCGTTGGGGTTCCTGGGGAAGGTCTTGATGCAGGACTGACCCCTGAGGTGAAAACATTTGCTGCTCAGAAACACAAAATGCTACTTTCCAAGAGCAACGAAAACAGTCAATAAATACACTGCTCATACATACTGCTTTGTTAAGGTAGAGTTTTCTGGCAAAAGAATTCAACTATTATTAATACCAGTAGAGTTGCAGTAAGGTGCTAGTGTAGATAAGGCTCCCGAGGCAACCAGCATTTAAACAGCACCGCACAGACCTACATGACACTGTTAAAAATGTCAGCAGCTATGGAAGTCTTGTCTACAACTAGCATGGCCACCGTCACTACTGCAGTGTTAACAACAATAGGAACCCAAGCAAGGACACACTAAGATCACTATGGTGCATAGACTTGGGTATGCACAATATGTCACAGTTCTCCTGAAGTACAGACTGAACTACAATTCAATGCTTTAGCTCTAAAATGTTACCGAAGCAAAAAAAGGTCTGACCAACAAAGTTATTGCTTGAGCAATGCAGAATTCTCTCTGCTGAAAAGCAACACTCAGTCACAACCTGCAATTTAGACACTCACCTGTATTCTTCATAACAGAAGTTAAGCTGCTAAGAATAGAGCTGATCTTTGCCAGGTCAACATTGGCAAGGTTGGGCAGACCAAGTGCTGGTGATGGAGCGACAGGCACCGTGCTCACTGTCTTGGGAGTTGGAGGAGTCTGAGCAGGAGTTGTTACTGCTGGTGAAGCAGCGACCACTGTGGAGGGTGTTGCTTTTGGGACGCTTTCAGTCTTTGCAGGTGCTGAAGGAGGAGCAACCTGTTTCTCCTTCCTCTCCTCCACTAATTCAAATAGAGAGAGAAAACATGGAATGTTCAATCTGCCTCATAATTCTTTTGGCCTAAGAGCTGCAGGCATCTCAACGTGTCCCAGGTTTAAAACAAACTCACTCAGAGGAAAAGCAATTGTTCATGCCCTTTACTGAACTATTAGGGTGTGTAAGAACAGCCTCATGAAGAGGTTTTTTCATGCTTGTTTTTTTTTAAAATTAGGAGTATCTGGGTCTGGCTTCCCCGATTTTTGCTGGAGGACTGGCAGAGCACCTGAGCTGCAGTATTCCCAGAACAAGGAAAGTTTCTCAACATCCTCTTGATTCTAAATGAGGTCTGGAAAAGCTGTTTTGCCTAAACGGTTTTGCGGTTAGTATAAAACTATTAGCCCATTTTACTGCTACTTCCACAGAACGTACCAATAATTTTAGATGAGTCATCTTCTACATCAGACAGTTCCATGTCCTCCACATCCCGATTATCTGCCACAGGTTCAGGAGACGCAGACTTCTCGCTTTCCACTGCTGGAGACTGGATGTCTTCCTCTTCCCCCATTCCCTGGAAAGGGGACTCAGAACCAGTTGGAGATGGAGCATCCATACTTGGAGAAGGGACAGGAGACTCTTCGGGATCAGGAAGAGTTGCTTTCAATTGATCTAATTTTTTCTTTAGATTGCTCACTCTATTGGCAAATGTTTTATAAGCCTAATACACACACAAAAAGAGATATTTAGTTTAGTGTCCTTTATAAAGAAGGAAAAATAACATAGCCTTGAACCATTTCTATAGTATTAACAGCAGCATATTCGACTGCCCAAACATCTATGCCCCTGCATTACGTATTTTGTTTTTCAATATGGCTTGTAGAGCAAAAACCTCAGAAGGGTTATTCATGTGACTACTTTTTCCATTTAGTTAATGCTTTTGTTGGAAGAATCTTTTCAAATCCACAAACTATCATGTTTGTTACAGTGCTTCAAGAAATGAGGAAAAACTTCAGTACCCAAAGGTCTCTCTCAGATCTAGATTACCCACAAAGGTGTTCAGCTTCTCGAAGTTAACTTTACAATAAGCATAACAAATGAATCTCTTCTTTTTTCACGTGCACAGAATTTGAAAAACATATGAGAAAAATGGTAAATCAAATTATGAGCTATCAACCTTAACAGCTTCTAAATATCTTATTAGCTGACCTCCATCATTTCTGCTCTCCTTTTAAACCATCTGTGTTATGATCTCACACAATTTCTACTTCATTCATTAGTACACTGAAATTTTATCACTCATTTTTCTAGTAAAGAGTTTAACAAATGCAAATAAACCTTGATTACCTGCATGACTCAGACATTTTGGAAATCTGGACTAAATAATCAAAGAGTTTATCTTCATTAATATAAATCCTCAAATATTAGCTGAATTACAACATTTCAATGGCTCGATGATTTAATAGACTTCTCTAATCTACAACCATATTTATTTGTATTCTGCATTATGTCCTCTTATTAGTAATGCTGTACCAATGAGATATTTTGCTATTGGGGAAAACTTTGCACTTACATTTGCTACCACCTTGACTTCCTTATATTGTGCTTCATAAAAGATACCAGCATTCTCAAGCACTTCTATTAGTGAGGGGCCATTTTTCACCTGCTTGTCTAAACCATTTACAAATTCTTCTAACTTTGAACTCGCTTCTTCAAATTCCTTGGAAAACTTTTTTCCTCCTGTTTTGTCTGAAAGAGATAATATTAAAGACAAATTATATTATGCACATTACCTCCCCTGGAATAAACAGAGCTCTTAATTATATTAATAGAATAATTAATATTTAGAAAGTTGGTACATGCACTTCATAGTTTTTAGCAGATAATTAGAGTAATAAATGGTAATGAATTCATTGTAAAGGCAAGACAACTACCAGCCTGAATTCTTTGTTTTCAAACCAGTGATAACATCTAATGTGGATTTTTTAATGTTTTTTTTACAGGAACAAAACAACATTCTATATGCATGTGGGGCCACTAGAGTTAGCCTTTTGAAATTCTACTCCTCCAATCACCCGGGGTCAGTAGTTTTGATCTGTTTAGAGGGTCAAGAAAACATTATGCAGTGTTCTTTCACCATAACATTGGTAAGACTATGTTTATGGGCTGCTACATTTTTATGACAATTTTGAAAGACTACAGTAACTGGATACCAGGTACTTTTAAAGCAATTCAATTTTACAATGAAATTTCTTGTTCATTTGGGCAATGAAACTAAATTTGTTTACTCCCTTGCAATATTATTTCCAATCAAGTTTACATAGCTTCCTAAATCTTAAATTATTATAGCTTTACTGAAAAGCTAAGCAGCTAATTATTAAATCTGTAATGTTAAGTTATGGACTACTGAACAAATTACAAAATCCATGAATTCTGAAGCACATACAAGGCTATCCTCAGAACAGAGTAACAAACAAATCCTGGTCATTTACAGTTTGTACTTGCCAGCAGCTGTTGTACATATAGGGAGAGATTTACAAAGGTATTAGGTGTCTAAAGCTGCAGATGGGCACTTTTGAAAATCTCACTAGGTTCCTATCTGCAACTTTAGACACTTAAATAAATACCTCTGTAAATCTGGCCCATGGCTCTTATCTCCATGCAGGCTATGTACTAAACTGATGAAGTGTTCTATCCCCTTCTCCTAGCCAGGCTACAAAGGATGGCTGCCTACTTCGGGTATCTGCAGCTACTCCGTTAGCTCAAGCAGTAGAGATGTGCTTTTGGCGCTCAAGCTCCCAGGTTCAATCTCACAGTTGAAGTTGTTACTACATCTTGAGGACGAGTGCTGTGAAGTTCTGTACCTCTGACTGCAAGGGCACGATGTGCATTTTTAAATTATTTGAAAAATAAAAACATTCAATATATGCATTGGGAGAACTACATTTTTAATTAAAAACAACTGTAGAAGGATTACAAGATCTACTACACATGAAAACAAGATATTGGGAGACTATTTACATTAGGAGGCAGTTGATGTGCTCATGAGTGAAATCAGAAACATTTCTGTCCTGTGACTTATGAAATACAGTGACAGCTAAAAATGCTGCAGTATCAATATTGCTATAATGTACTGATTGCTAACGTAGAATATTGCAGTACTGAATACAAGGAGCTGACATCTCTGAAAATGTATTAATTGTGTTTGAAATCATTTAGCATTCTATAATCTGAAATTCATTAGAGAATAAGACAGAAATCTTACCTATAATGTAAAAGAGCCCATGAATTACTAAAACTACTAATACATTTTTGTTTCCTTCGACAATATAACTGCCAGAATACACGACTTGTACCTTTTAAGCATTTAAGTGTTTCAGTGCTGCATACGTCCACTCTCATGGTGGAAAGCTGCTTCTCTTTCAGTTCTATCTGGTCTTCTGAACGCTTATATAACAACAATTCATCAACGAGGGATTGTGGCTGAAAAACAACAACAGCATCCTCATCACATTCGGCAGAAGAGAAGCCCTAACTTTGCAACGATAACATCATGGACTTGTTTTTAAGTAACAAATATTCCATTGAAAAGCTGTCACTGTATCAAAGCAGATGCTTTTTCACTGATGCTGGAATAAATTAATTCAAAGAAACATACGGTTTAAATTAATAACAAATGGAAATGAACAAGGTGATTATCAGAACTCTATGGTAAGCAAGAGAAAGATCTGTCAGCAGAGGAGTGTTGGGGAAAAAAAGTTACATCCTCAACTGACATAGCTGTACAAACAAAAGCCTTAATGTAAATCCAGTTATACTGGCAAAAAATCCATTTGCCAATGTTGCTAATTCCATTCACAGCACTGTTTTAAGCTATAGCAGCAAAATAACTTTTGCTGGTATAAGCTGCATCTCCTCTACGGGGGTTTGCAGGTATCACTCTACCAGTAAACACTTAAGTGTAAACAAGGCCCAAGTGTTCCTGTATTTAAACATACATTAAAACAACAGGCAATCATATAATTATACTCATTACCTACAAAAGCTACAGCAGTTCACTCTTAGCAAGAAGGCAAACTGCTTTCTTTCAGCAGATAATTCTAAATGGTGTGAAATAATTAAATGCCTTTCCTAACCAGTCCCTAGCTTTATTTCCATGCCCTGTTTTTAAATAGCACCAAATACATAATGCTTTACAGAAGAGGTTGCAGCCATACAGAGCTTGCAGCCTCAGGGCATTGTGAGCTCTATACAATAATGAACAAATCAACACTGGAGGCTATAGGCTCAATACAAGCCCCAATGACTCTTGCATATAAACAAACTAGTCAACATAACTACAGTCCAAGGACAGGTTAATGCAAAAGATATTTCACTTGTTAAACTTACTCTGAATTCCGCAACAATCTTCGACTTCAGAGCAACTTTTGGATTTGTGGATGCTGTTGGTATAAAAACGTGTAAAGAAATTAAGATATCAATTACAAAGATTAAGTACAACAAACAGTACTGACTGCAATTAAAATTCAGAAGAGACTATTCTATGTCAAAAACCTTTTAACACACTTCTTTGCAAAACATACATGGGATGCCATTTCTCTGTATTTCCCCCTCCACACAGATGTCACTCAACGTTCTATCCGCATTTCAGACACGTTAGAAAGCACAGAGCTATGATTATGAAGCCAACAAGTTAGACTGTAGAGTTCCTGTATTATATATGCACTACATAAACAGTTACTGTGAAAACCTTTTCCAATTCTATTGTATACAAATGTTCTTGCAATGGTTCATCCACTAACCTTGAGTGCTAACTGATAATTTTCTGAAGAGTTTCTGAACTCTAGACATAGAGAGCTGACCCTCTGAATTTACTATTTCCTTGGGATGATAGATCACTTACTCCTTTAGTTGGACTAACCAATCTCCCTCCTAAAGATTTCCCTGCCCGTATACTTATGCTATAATATCTCATTTAGAAATTAACAAACTGAGGAGAAAAAAAAGTGGAATCACATTTCACAAGACCTAAATCCATTTGTTACTAAAAAATAGCAAAGAAATGTACAATAAGATGATCACATAAGAAATGCTAACTCCCTTGTCCAATTTTGTTTTAGAAAAGGATTTTCCATACATATCTTGTGGCCAAATTCTCTCTGGTAATCTAAGATTCCAACCCTTCTGCATCTACCCATTTACATTTAATGTTCCATCATCTTGCCTTCTTGACAACTCAAGGATTTTCCATATTACAGTTATTGCAAGGTTAGAGACTGATACATTAAAAATGTGGTTCCAGCTAGCAAGCTGTACTCCTGGTAGTTTTGAATGATGATTCATTAACTGCACTGCCTCTCTGTAAGTATTCCATTTATCCTATAATCTAGTTTGCTGTTGAAGATGTATTCCTGAACTGGAAGGGAACATCCACTATGTTTCACTGTTGCAATGTACATGGTTATCATGTCTGTCTTCTCTTCATCTCTGAATATTCTAACACCAGTTTCCAAGAAGTTTCACCAGATCTTTTCTCTACTGTTGATAACTTTTGCTCTTTTAAAATTTTATTCACATTTCATTCCTTAAAAAGTGATTTTCTAGCAGCAATTCCTTGGTGTTTTACACGTCAGTAAGGAACTTCACAAGTCTGGAAGACGCACGATTGCTCATACTTTAGGCCAGGTACTTTGCCAGTTTTGCACTAGTCTTTCTTCTGTTCCTCAAGAAGGCATTTTTAATATTAGTTCAGATAGTTCACATTGTTTCCTTACTTTGAGATTTCTTCCACGGCTTATTCGGTTGTTTGTTCAGAGTTTCTTTCAGCTGCTTCTGAGTTTTGAAAGTGGTACCTGGAAAACATTTCATTTTTTGCAGTCTGGCATTATGGGATTCCTTAAAAGGTCTCTGGTTTTGGTGTAATATGGTTGCATGGTAAAAGATTAACAGAAATTTGTTTTAAAATCCACAAACCAACTTTCCTAGATGAGCTGTTGAATGCCCAAGACAAACTAAGTTTACTCAGTAATACAGCAACTTCTATGACGGTCATCCTATTTTTAAAGCAAGTTTCTGTTCGCCTTTAAAAGAACAGAAGATTCAGCAATCACAGAGATTGACATAATTTGCTCTTTAAACTCTCAGACAATGACTTATTTATGACTGGCCCAAAAAAAGCAAATAGAAAAACACACCACATTTCAGGAAAAACAATAAGGTATGTTGTTTGGTAGTTTAAATTAGCATTTACTTACCCAAAATCTAAATTAAAAAGACATGCATCCAAGCAAAAAGTTTCTTGTGAAACAGTGCAATAAGAAATATTTATTAAATCAAATTTAGAAGGGAGCTGAAAATTTTTTTTAATTACAAAAGCTGCATGAGATTCCAAATCATTAACAGAACACATATATAGATTTTACTTTTATGAATTTGTAATGTTTAACTGAAAGTCCTTTCATTCACCAAGAAGCAAGTAAGGTGTTTTGTATTTCTCACTTAACAATTACTGACCCACAATCACATAAAGCCACATCTAAACCAGCAACAGAAAAGCAATTTTAACTGTCAATAACGTAATCAGGGAAAACAGAATCATGCACTCATCTCCTTCACAATCAAAAAGAACAGATTTTCCACTATTTGCTGCTTTCAGTTAATATTTGGAATCTCTTTTTTAAAAAAATGTATTTACATGAGTGTCTGAGGACTTTTAAACTATTCCATAATCTAATTGGTGTTTTCATATTTTTTCAAATATGGTAGATATTTTACCAATTACATTCAACCTTATTACTATAATCTACAGAGAGAAAATGGAAGAGATTATTTTTACTCTGCCCTGTTCTTCCCAGATGGAATCTTAGTATCAACTAAAGTTGTAGATGTAAAGTCGGAATGTCCCAAAACTCAAGATAAAGGGGAAGAGCCAAGGACACAAATTCCATACACTTAACAACTAGCTTCTATGTACGCATGATGCTCAGAACTCCTTTAGGATGAAGAGTCACCTTAAACATAATATAAATTTACTATCAACTAGTACAATTGCAATTTAAACTACAGCTAAAAATTAAAGGATTTAATATTAGCTTTATTTATATGGAAGAACTGTTTAACAAATAATTAATGCCAAGCTCATTCATATTAAATTACTAGTTTTCCTTTTTATTAATTCCTGCAAATGCAGAAAGAGCAATGAATGCATTTAAACAGTGATTAATGAGTTATTTTATGGACTTCAGACTATTTAACTACAAGTACATACTAAATTAGCTTATATGTTCCGAAAGGCAAAAGATAAAGGACTTACTTAGAGCTTCTTTTAGTGCCACAATGGTTTCTTCAGGGTATACATTTCTGTCTTCCCAGATTTTAAAGATTCTTTCTATAGATTTAGAGACGGATGGATCCCTGAAAAGAAGGGCATAAAATATTAGTGTGTTTTAACAGTGTAATATGCCATTATTCTCCAGTGGAAAACTATATGCTAAAAGTGTAACTCCAGTGCTAAGGAAAAGCAAATGTCTAAAAAATCTTTGAGATGTGTCTGTCTGTAGGTAAGCCCCAATTTAACAAAATACCTAAGCACACAGATAACTTTACATATGAGTAGTCGCATTTAAGTCAACAGAGTTATTCTTATGCTTAAAATTATGCATGTGCTGAACTTGGCCTAGAGAGGTTAGCACACAGAAAACTGCACTTCTATCCTGAACAAGATAAAGTATTGTTCACACGGAAAAACTGCCCTATATGGCTATTATGGAATAGTTCCCCATGAGGACACGCTATTCTGGAATAAAAGTGACTTTTATTAAATAATTAATTACTCTGATCACAAAACAGAGTAACGATTCCAGAATAAAATCACTTTTAATCCACTACTACTATACTCCAGAGAACTGTAGTCTCAGATCACATATCCTCCTTTCTGTGCATCTAAGAGCCAGTCAGTTTTAGAGGTTTTGCAGTTCCATCCATGAGGAACTCTGATATAGGTGGCTAGACACCTATATCAATTCTTTCTTAAGACAACTGTCTTATATTGGTAACTTGATTCAAGGATAAATTGAGAGGAAAGTGAAATAACCTACCTACAAATAACTACTCTCAAAATATACAGATACCACACCTGAGTTAAATTCACACAATTCTCACTATTTAAGATGTCTTATGGTACCTTTTGTACATGCAGCATGGGTAAATCAGTCTGGGCAAAAATACAGTCAAATGTAACATCACTTTTTGATTCAATGTATTTTGTAATATATTGTAAGAAAATCCTACCATGCAAACTGAAACATACAAAAATAAAAGATTTTGAAATAGACAATTAGAAGATTTTGGGGAGCTTTTATTGTTCCTTAAAACTGACATCTTACAATTTCTCATAAAAGTAAAGGTCATCTTTTAAGATTCAGGTTCAAGTTCTGCTGTCAAAAGCATGCCGGGGCACCTGTTACTTCAGTAAAAGCCCCATTTCAGTATCCAAGGGCTGAAGCTGATACTTAATCTAGAGTTTGGAAAATCTACTCCCTTAGAGTGAGTGGAAACCTTTCCCAGCTGAGTACTGCCAACTTCTGCAGAACAGCACTCTCTCTCTCTTTAAATTAAGTTTTGTGGCCCTTACAGTTGAAAAGACAACTTTCCAAGTGTGAACAAAATATTAATCTAAATCAGCAGACAGACACCTCCAAGGCCTATGCCACTGCTCAGGCCTTCCCAAATTGCAAGCAGACGGACATTAACTGTTTCACAGGGGCTTTCCAAAACTCCAGGAGGCCACAGTGAAATTGTCAAGTATTGGCTACATTTCTTTTTGCTGCTGTTTGCAGGAATTTAGAGCAGCTGTGTAAATATATTTAGGCACTGGAATTGTTAACTAGGGAGAAGGGACTAAAATACAGAGGCTAGTGAAGGGCAGATGAACAGAATCACACCAGCCCATTTCCAAAAGCTAGAGGAGTTCGGGGGGGGGGGGGGGCCCAGGGAGGGAGGGAAGAGGGAGAAGTCTCGGAAGACAAAGAAGAAGTGCATCTTCTCCTTTCCAGCAGCAACAGAGCTTGGAGGGGTAGGCTTCAAATTTCAGACCCCTTATTAGTCAGAGGTCACAGAAATAATCCAAGCAGTCTCCTCTTTTCCAGCAGCTTTGGAGAGAGCCCTGGGGATTGGCTTGGGTTTTCCACCTGGGACACTGAGGCCCTTCAGTTTAATCATTTGGCTACTATATTTGGTAAATTTTTCTAGGAGATGGGCATAGATGGGTGAGACCAATGGAATAAATTTAAGTAGTAGTATTTTCAACACTCTGGGGGAGAAAAGGGACAGACAAAATATAAAGAGGGGGCTAAAGAATAACTACTGAGGTAAAGAGAAAGATATAAAGGAATGGTGGAGCACGAGAGAAAACTTGAAATAACTGAAGAAAGGCTACGCCAGTATCCATAAGATAGAAAGAGTAGAGTGAAGCTAGGAAAGGAAAGAAGGGAACACCAAAGACAGACAGAGTACATTACATTTTTAGAAATATACTAAACAAACTAATATATTACCATTAAATACAGCACACAAACACAGCACACAGTTATGTTCCCTTCAATGACAGTAGAGGTGGCTTCGAGGCCTGGGCGTTTTTCTCTAAGGCTAGTAGGCTAAGTCTTCTGGCTAAAGTACATAGTAATTTTTTTTAAGCCTTAAACTTAAAAGTCGTCCTCTCAATGACCAAACTAAGATAGCAGGTCAATGCTGACAGAATTTGCACTTTAAGGAAAAGCACCTAAGATTTATCTTAATTTTACTGAATAGCTGACCGAAAATATACAGGAGGCATTTAAAGCAGGTTTTGAAAGACAAAAAGAACTTCTCTTTCTTAGATTCATCAACAGTGATTTCTTTAAATTATGTTCAGCTTTCGAGAGAATATAGTTTTTAGCAGCAAGAACGCTTCTTACCAAACTTATTAGAGTGTTCAATATATCAACTCTGCTTCTTTAGCAATGACATTGTAACAAATTCCGCATTGATATCAAGAACTATCAACTGACTCAATGTGATCTGGTTTAACCTGGCCAGGAATCCAATGTTAACATTTAACAAAAATAAAGTCACAGATTTCTCAAGGCCATATGAAGTTTTAGGAGGTCTGTGTCCTCCTCTGTGAGCACAGAAGGAACAAGAATTGGGAGCCTGAAGCCATGTGAAAGGTATAAAATTGCTCTCTCAAACAATACTGAGATTTTCTGCAAATTCTCTACACCAGAGAGAAAAACAGGAATTTCCTTTAAATGTTAATGGCTTCTCAAGATCCATCCTTAAGCCATGGTGCTGGTTGGGACTAGACAGCACTCTAGGGCTAGATACAGAAACTTGAAACAACACAGCCAGAAATAAAAATCCCTCCGCACCCCCCACCCCAATTCCTTGAATCAACACAAAAATGCAGAGATAAACAAAGAGTTCTAGAAACAACATGGGGAAAAGAAAAGCAAGTAGTAGCAGCTAGTCATCAGTCACTACAGGGAGTACTATTCCTTTCAAAGTAACCTTAATTAAAGACCATGTACACAGGCTCCAATGACAAAACAATAAGAAACCTCAAGTGGCAGCATACGAACCTAGGGCCTGCTCAGCACCTACGTAAAAGCAATTACCCTAGAGAATTTGAGAGATGAGAATAATAAACTGTTTAATTGGAAATACAGACTAATATCAAAGGAACCTTAGAGGCACTTCACACCACAGCATCTCTCAAAGCTCACTGTAAGTGGGTGAAATCCTACACTCATTACAGAAGTCAACCCACCTCATATTTTAAGATAATCTGCCAGGCAAAACTCTGGCGGAAGGAGTAGTACGGGACACAGTCTATTCACCTGACCAGGAGTAAAAGTTAACCTATCGCTCTTGGACACTGTAACTTAGTGATAGTGGGAAGTTCCTTAGGTAATGGAATGATGTATTTTCAGTATCTTTTGATGGGTATTAAATTGACAGGGAGAAGCTGGCTGGAAACAGACAGTTTGAGAAAAGTAGTGCTGGTTTACAGTTTGAGAGGTTATGACGGGAATGTGCTTGGGGGCATGGAAGTCTAAAGAAATCTTTGTAGAGTGATATGTTGAATCGCATTACTCATCAAACCAAGAAAGGCACAGAACTACATTCTTTCAAATACAAGAGATGGAGATAAGGTCTCCAAGGATATGTCAACACAGCAAAGAAAAACCTATGGCAGGCCTGGGCCAGCAAACTCAGGCTTGGGCTCCAGCCCGAGCCCAGAAGTCTACACAGCAGTAAAACAGGCCCACAGCTCAAATCAGCTGGCACAGGCCAGCCGCAGGGTTTTTTTTGCTGTGTAGACACCCCCCAAGGGTACATCTGCACTGCAATCAAAAAAACTTGGCATGAAGTCTCAGAGCATACATCAACTGACTCAAGCCCATGGGACACAGCAGTGTAGACGTTCAGGCTCAGGTTGAATCCTGGAATGAGACTCCCAACTTACAGGGCCTCGGAGCCCAGGCTCCTGCTGAAGAATTAAAACTGCAATTTTTAGACCCGAAACCTAAATCACGCAAGTTTGAGTCAGCTGCAGGTCTTTTACCGCAGTATAGACATACCACAAGAAGGTAAATTAAGGAGAAGACAAACCAAGTTACCTTGACATACAGCACTGGGAGAGAATGGAAGTAGACAGGAGTGAATTGATTTCCCTAATTTAGATCCTGCTTTTATGTTTTTTTTTCCCCCACTTTTTATTAATTTCCATACAAGTTTTTCCACATTTTCTTATATAATTAGTGTTTCTGGAAGTTCAATATTTTCCTTAGTGTTGATGTATATGAATATTTTTGTTAATTTCAACTTCCCCTTGTGGTCTACTACATTCAGCCTAACTATGAGTAGCTTAACTAGGATCTGTCCCCAAACTCATGCTGTGTTTAACCATTACCCATCTGGAAGTTTCCACTCTGCCCTGAAGACATACAAAATAGCTTATGGTACTACTATTTTTCCCACCACTCTCTTTAAGAAGTACTTTGTTACATGTAGATTCTGCAAATGACATGTCTGTTACAGCAGGTCAAAAAGGTGCTACACTTAACTGAGGACAAGATAATTCGAAGGATATATAGGATTAAGTTGCACTATCTGGTAAAGTGCCAATTTTAAATTTCTGTTATGAGAGTTTCATGCTATCAGCAAATACTACCTATATCACTAAAAGTATTTAATACAGATACATTTTATTTTGCAAAAGTTAGATATTTCTATTTCCTTGCGTTTTCGTTTCTCTTTGGGGCTCTTCTGCTATACAACATATATTAAAGCTGTAAAATTTTATTTTTTGAAGTTAAAATCTGCATTATTGATATGTAAAATTAATTTACTATTTTTAATCACAGGAAACTAACATTTTGAGCCAACAAAGTTGTAGAAACAGTATAAATGAAAGGAACATTGACACACTATGCTGCTGCTAGAAGAATCAGAACCCCCTACAGGACACCTTTCAAGATCCATGGATCCTACACATGCCTATCACACGCCCCAACAAGAACTATGCGGGTGCAACTAGACATTCATTACGCTCTCGAACGAACTCAAACAGGAAGATGATAAAAGACAAAAACACTATTGCCTGTGGGTGAACACTTTTCACAAAGCAACCACTCTATATCTGATCTAACAGTCATCCTCAAGGGAAACCTGCCCAACACTTCAAAAGACGGGTCTTGGACCTTAAATTCATTACTCTGCTAGACACTAAAAATCATTAAGCAGATACACTGATTTATGGCTTATTACAACAATCTGTAACCCACTAACCCTCTTTTTTCATCCTGACTGTGCGTGTTAAATGGGCCTATGGGGTTTTAACAGGACTTTTCTTTGAATTGTCCCTTACAACCTCCTGAGGGGGTGGATTAACTAGAATGATGGAAAAACCTCTTCTATAACAAGTATCTCCACTATAGCGCTGCTGCACCAGTGTAGCATATGTATTGCAGACATACCCTAAATTAGGTTGCATTATAGGAGATGGAGAATACCTTAACTTTATACTTCCTGATTTTCAGAGGTTTAAATTTAGCCACTTTCTACATTCAGGAAGGACATGGGGCATCTTTAATACTTCCCTGGGTTTTGTTTTTTAATATCATCTCTGTTCTCCCTACCCCCATGTACAACATCCCACCTCTCCCCATCCACTGCCTCTGGCTCCTTGGTAAGGATTACTCCATTGACAAAATGCACCGGCTGCCTGATGGTCCCTTTATTGCCCCTGCATTGTCTCCCGTCTCTGTCTATCCAGCACAGCCTGGTTCTCCCTGCTCAGCCCTTCTCCCCGCTCAGCCCTTCTCCCCATGGAGAGGCAGGTGTTAGCCGGGGACCCACAGGCTGAGGAGAGGAGATGCAGGAACAGAGTAGTGGCTAGCATACAGTGTGTGGGGACACTTTATGAATGGGGGCAGACACAAGGAGACTTGGATGTGGGAATTTGCAAGGGACAAAGATGAAACCTCCCCAGCACAGCTCTGATTCCTTCCTTTTCACCCATTCTTTCAAGTACTATTCCAACACACACAACTCCCCACCAACACACAATCCCTCATTGGTCGGATCTCCCATATTCCCTCCAAATTGTTCAGATTCCCGCTACCACTGCTCCAACATTCCCATCATCACAACTATAAATTCTGATAACCCCCACACTCTGCTGCTCTGAACCCTCTCCCTCAAACACACATTTTAGAGCTCCCCAGCACCAGCTCCACCATCATCCTGGTCACTCCATGCCCCTATGTAAGCATGTAGGATTTGCAGGAAGGTGGTGTGGTTGTGAGGAGTAAGAGTATAATCTGGGGCCAGGAAAACAAAGATGCAGAGTCCTCATGTCAAATCTGGGACAAGAGTAACAAGCACAGGCTTGGCACATCCATCTGCAGTACAGAAGCAACAGAGACATGTGAAAGTGGCCCATTCATCTCAATAAGTGTCCTCAGGTGACTGGGAACACCTCATGGAGGTGAATACAGCTTGAAAAAATAGCTCAGAGAAGTGGGAGTTACCCCATTCATATCAGTGGGGTACCTCCCTCCCCCCCACCGCAACATTAATCTGACCCCCATCCCATATTCCCTAGCAGCCCATACTGGAGGGGCTGTGTTGCAGAAACTCCTTGAGCAAATAACGCAGCAACTAGCTTTCCTTTGATCTCATGCAGTCCCATTGTTCAGGAAACAAGATCACATTATCCTAAATGCTTTCTAGAGTCTATCTTCCCTCTATTTAATGCTAATTTCCTTGCCAATACTTATAAATTAATATTCTCTTGCAGGCTGTGATATTAGAGTACTTTAAAATATCACTCAAATCAGAATCTTTAGTCTCAAGACAAAAAGTTGCCCCACAGAATGCAGGCAGAGAGCAAAGAATGTGCATGACACACTCCAAAAACTACCCATACTCATGGTGCATAGGCACAGCCCAAGTTCAGTGACCACAGCATGTCACCCAGTTACTTCTACAACAGACTGCCTGGAAACCCTTTTTCTTCAACAGAACCCTAATCTTGTTCCACATACTCATTTCACTCTGACCTGGTGTACCTAACTTAACCCTGAATAACTGTTTCAATAGCGGTAGCACAGAGGTCAAGATCTTGGCATTTGAGTCACTTATGGTCACTTTATTTCTTTTCACATGTGTAAAAATGAGGACAGCATTTATTTGCTCTTGCTCTTTGAGGACAGAGCTAGAGTACCATTAAATAAGACACTAATGAAAAGATGAAGTTAAAAGCAAGATGGAAACTCTCCAATAAAAGTTAAAACAACTGTGAAAGCTCTATCTTTCTGTGAAAATTATTGAGCTGCCACAAAATGGTTAGAACTTCACTTGGAGAATGAGCAGCAGGAGTACATCTACTCTCAAGAAAAAAAGAATCTTTTACATTAGTATTTGTGCATGAATAGGCATTGCCTGCTTCACAGCCCTTCTGCTTGATCCTAACGTGAAATTATAGTCCAGCCCAGCAATTAGGGTATCAAGCAATAAATGAAAATATGACCAGAAGCCTTAGAAAGTTTCCACCTTGTATAGATGAAGCAAGCATACAATTGGTTGAAAAACCATACTCAATACTTTACTGTCAAACTAGGGGGACGTATCTAATGGGGTCTGTCCTGGGTTTGATACTATTATACATATTCATTAGAGACACGGATTGGACAGTATGCTTATAAAATATGTGGAAAACATCAAGATGGGAGGTGTTGCAAACACTTTGGAGAACAGGATTAGAATTCAAAAAAGACCTTGACAAATTGGCCTGAAGTCAACATGATGAAATTCTATAAAGACAAATGCAAAGAATTATCCTTAGAAAGGAAAAAAAATCAAATGTACAAATAGAAAATGAGAAATAGCTGGCTAGGTAGCAATACTACAGAAAAGGATCTGGGGTTATAGTGGATCAAAAACTGAATATGAATCAATAATATGACACAGTTGCAAAAAAGACTTACATTCTGGGGTGCATTAACAACAGAGTGTTATTATGTAAGACACAGAAGGTAACTGTTCCACTCTACTCGGCACTGGTGAGACCTCAGCTGGAGTACAACAACTCCTCACCTAAAGTCGTCACAGTTAACGTTACATTGCTGATCAGTTAGGGAACATGCTCTTTTAAAGTTGTGCAATGCTCTCTTCTAACGTCATTTGGCAGCCTGCTGCTTTGTCCACTGCTTGCAGGAAGAGCAGCCCGCTGCAGCTAGCTGATGGGGGCTTGGAACAAGGGTGGACTGGTAGCTTTCCATCAGCCCCCCATTACCTATGTTCCCTGTGCAGCAGCTGCCCAGCAGGTTGTCAATTGCAGAAAGTTCAGCTGTCTCTCCCGCGCTGCCATGTGCTGCTCCTGCCCTCTGCGCTGGAGCCTCCTGCTTGCTGTGCAAGGGAAGAAGGGGGGGCTAATGTCTGGGTGTTTCCCTCCCTCCTGCTCCCCGCTTACCCCTTCTCCATACAGAGCAGGGTGGGGACACAGAGGGGGAGAGAGAGAGAGAGAGAGAGAGCGAGCTTGGGGCAGCAGCTGTTGTCTCAACTTCTTGAGTCACTTAAAAAGACAACATACTTAAGAGTGGGGTTAGCTTACTTAAAGGGGCAATGCACATCTCTCTCTCTCTCTCCCCCACACACAGAATGTGTGTCTCTCTGTCTGCTGTGCTGTTTCCCCTCCCTCCATTCCTGCTGCCTTGAAGAGAGTGAGGCTACATTAACAACGTGTTAACCCTTGAGGGCTCAGCCAGCAGCAAGCTCATCATTTAACAGTAAGGCATTCCCTGCGAAATATCCCCCACCCTCTAACTTCACAGTGATGATGATTGTGAAGCTTGGTTGAGGTGGTGAACAGTATTCAATTGTTTGTTTAAAACGGATACTGTGTGTGTATATAATATATAGTTTTTTGCTGGTAATTTTTTTTTCCCCTGGAACCTAACTTCCTCTATTTACATTAATTCTTACGGGGAAATTGGATTCATTTAACATTGTTTAGCTTAAAGTCGCATTTTTCAGGAACATAACTACAATGTTAAGCAAGGAATTACTGTATTGTGTCCTGCGCTGGGCACCCCACTTTAAAAAATAAGTGAACACGCTGGAGAGAGTACAGAGTAGAACAGAAAAATGATGGAAAGTTTAGAAAACTTTACTTTATGAGGAGAGGTTAAAACACCTGGATATATTTAGTCCTGAGGAAAGAAGACTTGGGAAGAGGGAAGAGAAAACACCTGATAATACTCGTCAAATATATTAAGAGGTGTTACGAAGAGGATAGTGATCAATTGCTTCCCTTGTTCATTGAAGGTAAGACAAGAAGCAATGCACTTAATCTCCAGCAAGGAAGATTTAGAAAAAATTAAATACTGAAATAGGTTACCAAGGGAGGTTATGGATAAAGCCCTGCACAGATACAAAATCTGTATCTGCATCCAACCCGCAAAAATAGTTTGTGGATATAAAGCGGATATCCACAAACTTGTAGGGTTCTAGTTTTGGAATCGCCCGCACTGGAGGTTTTTAAAAACGGATTAAGCAAACATCTATCACTGATGGTCTAAGAAGGTACCCATGATCCTGTCTCTCAACATGAGGCGTTAGACTAAATTGACCTCGAGGGCCCTTCCAGGCTTACATTTCTATGATTCTATGAAAGACTTCTAAACCCTTAAGAACACTTTAAGTACAGTAGCATATACAGGTTAAGATAAAAAATGTGAAAATAAGGAGGTGAAGACTAGGACGAAAGCACAGAAATCAAGACGACAAAAGGCAAAATAAGAGAAAGTGTTGTAATTAATAAGACTCTAGCCAAAAAAAAAAAAACAACAAACCCACAACATATGAGTCTTCCTTCAGAATTTTTTTTTTTTTTTTAAAAAAAGCATGTTCTTTGAAACATAGAAGGGAGCATAAAAAAGTAATCTTGACAGACAAATCACAGCCCTCAAATTATACCTTATTTACATAGTGAAGGGGTAGGCAACCTATGGCACAGGTGCCAAAGGCAGCACGCAAGCTGCTTTTCAGTGGCACTCACACTACCTGGGTCCTGGCCACCAAACCGGGGGCTCTGCATTTTAATTTAATTTTAAATGAAGCTTCTTAAACATTTTAAAAACCTTATTTACTTTACATACAACAATAATTTAGTTATATATTAAAGACTTAAAGAAAGAGACCTTCTGAAAACATTAAAATGTATTATTGGCATGCAAAACCTTAAATTAGAGTAAATAAATGAAGACTCGGCACACTACTTCTGAAAGGTTGCCAACCCCTGACATAGCGCATACAGAATATCAGGTGTTTTACAGATAATTTCTTCATGTTTCATTTAACCATCTTTCCAGTCACATTTCATATCATTAAAAAAATATTTCACACAGTTTAAGAACTTCCATAAAGCCAAATATATACTCCCTTCTATTCTTGTCTCACATCAAGATCCTCAATTGGGATAGGTGTGTTTATGTCCCCTCCAGCAGAACATGTTTTTTTACCAATAAAAACAACGTTCAAATGCAAGAGATTCTGTTTTTTGCAAATGTGAATGCACAGATGTGTGCATTAATAATCTTAAAGTGGAACAATTTATTGAGTACATAAGAAAACACCTTCTAACTATTTCTAACAGTTCTATATAGCTTGATCTGTTAGGGCAACCATAGCTTAAAAATGTGAATTTACTTAACCCACAAATAAACAGAACATATCACTTACTTAACTAAAGCAGCTGCTTCAGGAAGCACTTCTGCAAATGTATCCCGAAATACAATTGCGTTTTTTCTTTTACAGTTCTGTATGACATCATTGGCCAGGTAAAACAGATTCAATCGATGAGGAAAAGCAGCTAAAGGCAAAATGAAAAGAAATTCAGTTTTACTGCAAATACTATTAGCATTTCTGATGATGTTTTATAAATATGTGATTTTTTTTCAGCAACATTTCTATTAATGGCGCAACAGTAACAAGACAGGACTAGGAGTTAACACAGGGGACTGGGAGTCAGGACACCCAAATTCTATGCATTGATCTGACAAAGATTTTCTGTGTGACTTTGGGCAATCACTTCACTGCCTCCATTTCCTCATCTGAAAATTAGGTACAATACTAATTTAGCTAAGGTATGTTGTGCAACTTCACTTTGGGAATTGGGCTTTAACAGATATGGGATTTAAAAATTGAATTTCTGAACTGATTCAAGCTAACACACTACAGTACCAATTATTAGTACAGAGCAGTATAAGCTAATCTAATTTCAAGCTTTATACTTCAGCCCATCACCAGAGAATGTGAGCACCTTCCACATATTCAATGCCAGAATTATTGCACGAGATCCATCATCTATTGCCCTAGCCCCACTCACTGTGTCAACCTCTTTCTTCCCCAGGGGCTTTCAGAATCTCCCCACCTTCCTTTCCCATTCACTCCCTCAGCAAAAGGATACACAACAAAGCACTTCCCTGGTTGCGAACGGATGGATATGGCACCCTCTGGGAACTACTTATGCTGTACCTTCATTCAATTCTGGGTGATTACAGCAAAGAAAAGTGCAGCTTTACCAAAAAAGAAGAGTGTACTGCTTCCCAGCTCCTCCTCACAAAGAGCAAGCTGATAGCCCCAAGCAGGCCAGTCCTCTGCTGCTTTGCTTCTGTGTGCTTAGTCCATTTACTACCTCCTCACTTTCCTCCCTCTTCCCCAAGGAATATACATGCATTGCTGCTTGTGCACAAAGCACTCTCTCAGCAACAGAAGTGCAGTGATACACAGGCCTAGATCCTGTTGCTCCTGTCTGGCCATGGGAAAAGCATGGTGTTGAAACAGAACAGGTGTAAATCCTCTGGTACTTCTGAAAAGCTGATGAAAGGCAAAATTATGTCGTCTTTGGTGCACCTATATAAAGCTCTTTCCCTACAGACCGGACAAAGCAATACAATTCTAACTAGGTCTGCCCTAATTTCACTATGCTCCTACCAGCACCACTGAGGGAAGGACTGTGCATCAGAGCATTAGCACAGGTGTTACCCTCTCCTGTGGGAAAAACACACATTTTCCAGAGGGAAGCGGGATATACTCCATTAAAAACCACGGGGACACCACTACAGAACCCTCAAGAAACCTTTCCTTCAGTTGTTGATGCTCTTCCAACAAGGTATCATACATGGTCATATATAATGGTACTCTGTTAACATGCACACAGAACATTGGGTTTTTTTTAATTCCACACTTGTAAACTTCTTTCAGATTATTGTTCTGAACTTGATTTTTCATATTACCATAACTCAACTGAACTGAACCCATTTTAGCAAAATTACTGCTACTCCAAATGTGAACTAAATTCAGGAAGCACATTAAAAGAGCTGCATAATAACGTTTCTACAATGCATTTCTTTAGCAGAGGCAGAATGGTTCATATAGTGTTCAGTTAAAACGTTTCTAACATCATAACGGGGAAAGCTATGAGAAGGAAAAATGTTGCCCATAATTTTGTAGATTCAGTTATGAAGCATATGCAAAGAGGTCTATCCTGTACTGTGCTCTAATCAGAGAAGAGCCCTAGATATCTCATATTAACAATGAGATATTATGGTTATTAGCAAAACAGAAAATACTAAGATAAATTTCCGGAGACATGAAATGTATCTTCTGCCCCTCACTCCCCGAGCTGTTGTGTTGTTCCCTGCTGTGTCACTATTTTTTGGCTATGCAGGAAGTGCTAGATGCAGCTTATTTTATTTTGCTGTACTGCAACTGGCCTGAACAAGTCATGACCCAGTAGCTAAATATTTTAACTTTCAAAAGTAAAAGTGTTAGGAGAAATATATCGAATTTCATTTGATGGCATTGTTCGCTGAGGTGAGAAGAGATATAATTTGTGGTTTACTGCACTGCTCTCATTCCATACCACGTAAAGAGTTCAACATCAGTAACAAAAAAAATTTATGGGAAACAGTTCAGGGCCACCTCCTGCTTGAACAGATGACCAAAGAGATTCCCTTGGAGACATGTCATCTATGTTCTGATTTTGCTAGCTGTTACAGTAGAACCTCAGAATTACAAATACCTCAGCAATGGAGGTTGTTTGTAACTGAAATGGTCCTAAATGTGAACAAAACATTCTGTTCATTGTTGTTCTTCCAAAGTTTACAACTGAACATTGACTTAATACAGCTTTGAAACTTTACATGCAGAAGAAAAATACTGCTTTCCTTTTATTTTTTTAGTAGACTGTTTACCACAGTACTGTGCTGCATTTGCTTTTTTTGTGTGTCTGTTGCTGTTTGAGTATTTGTGGTTCCAAATGAGGTGTGTGGTTGATTGATCAGTTCATAACTCTGATGTTCGTAACCTGGAGGTTCTACTGTACCTCTAATCTACCTATTGTGAATTCAGAGGTATTCACTTACTGTGTCTCTTTGACATGTTGGACATGATCTAGACCAGGCAATAGGCCTCTGTGGATATGTCTACACTGTAATAAAACATTGGCCACTGGCCCATGTTAGCTGGCTTGGGCTCTGGAATTGTAAAACTGCTGTGTAGATGCTCAGGCTGGAGCCTGAGATCTTGGACTCAATGAGGTGGAGAGACCTTGAGACTGAACATCTCCACCTCAATTTTACAACCGCACAGCTCAAGTCAGCTGACACGAGCCAGCTGTGGGTGTTAAATTGCAGTATAGATATACCCTATCGAGCCTAGGGCCTTGTCTACTTGGGGATGTTTTATCAGTTAACACTATACTGGTATAACCCCACACACAAATGTGTGGAGTCTTTCATTTTAGATTATACTCCTTCCCAAACAAGCTAAATGAAAAATGGCCCTCGTGTGTGTATACACACACACACACACACACACACACACACACAAAGACAGCATAGTGTTATACCAGTACAACCATATTGGTTTAAATCCATGCCTTGGGTTATACCAAAACAATTTTCCCATGTACACTAGGCTTGTAGTTTGGGCAGGAAATGTGCACTGAAGAGAATACGTTGCAGCCAGTTGAGAAATGCAATCACTCATATATTGCAAATTTAAACACTCAGTGGCCAAGTTTCTTATATATTTGCTGCCCCTCATTTATTGAAACAACATTGGCCACACCCTATATTTCTTCCAACGAATGAAGTTAAGGATGCTTAATACAAACACTTGTGGGATGTTACTGAACCTCTGGAAAAGAGATGTAGCTAAATGAACCAATCACCTCTCTCCTTGCCTGCATGGAAACATCTAGATAGGGGATCTACTTATGGGTATCAAGGGATATGCTGTGTTTGGTGACAAGATGATAGCCTCAGTGAAGGGAAAATATAGTGAAAAGTCAATATAGTCATTTGTCAAAATGAGTGCCCTCCTGCCCCCTAAAGCCAGTTTGTACAAAGCTGGAAAAACATGCAATTAATTTCACAAGTCTGTGTTTGATGACTGGAAAGCTATAGCACATGGCAACATCACAGGTGCTCTACTAGAATCAGAGCGTAAGGCGAGAAGGGACCACCAGATCATCCAGGCTTCCTGAATATCACTTGATACTGACCTCCACCCAACCACCCCACAACATCAAGCGAAGACCTAGAATTAGACCAAAATAGAACTGCCCTCAGAAGACTAAGCTATTGTGTGCCACAGGCTGAGAGCAAAAAAGACTAAGGTGAATCAGTGCTTGAGGCCCCTGCAATGGCAAGAGTTCATTAACAGAGATATAGACAGATGATCTTAGAGAATGATGTGTGCCCCAAGATGAAAAAAGCCAAGGTCACTGTCAATCTGAGTTGAGAGAAAATTCCTTTCCAACCTTGGTTTAGAAGAGCAAGTTATAGGTGTGCAAAGTGTTATCTATAATCTCTAACATCCTATTATGGCATGGGCCCTGACTAGCAACCTATGTCTCTTTCTATGAGCCATGGTGTGATAGAATGGGTTATGTCTGTGTCAAATTATAACTCAATCATGTTTTGTAACCATTTCTTTTCAGGGGCTATACTGTATTGCAACCTCCACTTTGGCTTAGAGCATCCATTTTGTAGTAGGGGTTTGATATTTAGTTGAATTACTACATGAGAAAAGCTGGCACAGAGCAAACTAGGGTCAACAGGTCTCACTCCTCCACTACTACTAGCTTGTCAAAAAAAAACCAGTGAAGTCTCTACACAGAAGTTTAGTCTGGAGAAGGGAGTTCCTGAGCCTGGGCACATTCCCTAGAGGAGTCAAAAACTATATTTAAGGGGTAATGGTCTGTGAGGATAGGTCATCCACGATCTCATGCCAGAAGGGCAGGGTAAGGAGAGAGAAGTCAAGAAGGGCTCCCTAGCCCAGCAGTTCTCAAACTGTGGGTCATGACCCCATAGTGGATCGTAACCCCAGTTGAATGGGGTTGCTAGGGCCTGAGGCCGAAGCCCTAGGACTGCGGCTTCAGCCCCAGGTGGCAGAGCTCAGGCTTCAGCCCCAGGCAGAGGGCCTGAGGCTCTTGGCCTTCATTTTGATTCAGGCGGGCTCTGGCTCAACCTCCTCTCCTGGGGTCATGCAGTAATTTTTATTATCAGTAAGTGGTCACGGTCAATGTTCCTTCTAATTTTTGTGCGTGTGATGTTTCGCTGTGTGCACGGGGTTCAGAATCTGTATGCAGACTGATGTCCATCTAAAGAGGGGAAACTGGGCCAGGCTGCAACACACCAACAGCTGAGGAGCTTGACGTGCCTAGATTTGAATTTGGAGGACTAAAGGCAGGTGTTTTCCTGAGAGAGGCTGGTCTTGGACTCTGGAATTTTTGCCCCTTACCAATCTGCCAAAACTCAAAGCCAGGGCTTCTCATTGACAAGAAGTGAGGGGGTAGTTTTTTCTTTATCAGCAGTTCTGATAGTGACATATTCCTATCATATTAGCTGTTGTAGGCAGTAGTTGCACCTATGCTTTTAATCCACTCTGTAAATGTGCCCATGTCATACAGAGGGCACATTTATAAAGCCCAAAATAACTGTTAATTCTCACAGTGGTAAAGTCTATAATTTCATCTCTACACCTTTGGTCTTCAGAAAGAAAAAATTAAAACTAAAGCTGTTATGACAACATCTTTTCAGCACTTAGCTGTAAAATTATCAAATGAAAAAAGCTATGGGATGAGTTAGCACTGTTTAGCACTGCTGGCACTACCCATAGTGAACTTATTTTAAAGGGGTTGTGTCTGAGATCATGAGTTGCAAAGAATTTGCATCAAGTGTGGGAATATATGCAATGATTAATGATTAACGTGTTTTCTGAAGCATTAAGTCACCTCTGCTTCAAGACTGACTATACACAGTCATTTAGGAAGACATCCACTGGAGAGGAAATTCGAGACCTGAACATTTGACTAGACTCTAACAGGCCAGTGCCCAGTTTAAAAAAAAAAGAAAAAAATTGCACCTCCCACCTCAAGTTATGTCCAAGAAGTCCCAAGATAGTGATCTAAACTACTACTGCCCACCGACCTCCAGTCTTTTGTATTAGCTTTGCTTAGCAGATGACAGGGGGGATGCTATGTTCAGTACAAAATCAGGAGGAAGACTCTTCTCCTCATCCCTGTCATTTCTGGCTGCAGAGGATGAGAAAGAGAAGAGACAAGGGTGGATGTGTGTGTTGGGGGAGAAGATGCGGGATGGGATCCTGGGGGGCAGAGCGGTTAAGGGCGGGGGATCTCTGAAGGGGGTTGCCAGGGGACAAGGAACAGTGGGGATTGGATGGGTCAGGAGTTCTGAGAGGGGTAGTCAGGGGGCAGGAAGTGTGAGGCAGTCGGATAGGGGGCGGGGCTACACTGCTTGGGGAGGCACAGTCTTCCCTACCTGGCCCTCCATACAGTTTTGCAACCCCCATGTGGCCCTCAGGCCAAAAGGTTTGCCCAGCGCTGTGATAATGGGATGGTGAGACTATTTAAATTTATCTTTCTCTTTCTCTACGCGCAACCCAGCAGCAATACTGTCTCTACTACTCCTGCTCACAGTAGGGTCCCAGCAGGAGTAGCAAAGTGAAATTTACAAGGCTCATGTCAAGTTCATTTTACAGTTCCCAGAGGGAAGTCTTTTCACTCATTAGGGACTAGTAGAAAAGTACATTTTTCAAGTATTTATGGACAATTATTGTTGCTATTATTTAATGCAGAGATTTCTTGCCATTTTCATTATGCAGTGTTAACAGTCATGAAAGAGGACACTCAAGTAGTTTAGGCCCCAAATTTATATTTACTAGAAAACCCAATACGAAAAAAAGTTCAGATTTGTTATCTAATAATAAAAAATTCTTAGCTCTTTAGTGATTTTCATCTATAGATCTTAACATGTTTTTTCAACAATCAGTATCTCTCTCTCCATTTTACAGATGAGGAAACTGAGGCAGAGAGGAAATGACTTGCCCAAGGTCATCCCAACAGGCCAATGGCAGAGGTGGGAATAATGCTCCATCCACCAGGCTACTGCCTCTCTCAAAAGATATTTTAAATGTAAACCTTTCTCTACAGTACCATGATATACAAACAGTAGAATTGTGCTAACACATGACTGATATCTAAGATGAGTCAATTACAATAAAATTTAAAACAAGCAGCCAAAATGGTGAAAAGCAGGTCAAAAGTTAAAATTCAGTTGTATTAATCGCCTAGACAACTATTCTGCCAAATTAAGGTTAACCATAATGTTACTAAAAATTCTGTCCAATTTGTTAAATCCATCCGTTGGTCACTGGATGCAGTTTTGTCATAGTTCTGTTGTCTACACAGACTGCTAGAAATCTTCTAAACGATGGCAGAAAGTTAGACCTCAAGAAAATAATAATAATTTAAAGGATTTATTTTAAATAATTTGTTTTGGTTTTGCCAGTGCCCCTTTAAATCAAGTTTTAAGCTTCTTTAAATCGACCATCCTATAGATTTCTTCAAGTGTCAAATAAAGTCAGTTAGTTCTAACAGCTAAATTCAGTTAATTAATCCACAATCCAGCACTTGAAACCTCACAGTAGTTTTCATGATGTTGAACTTTAAGACATGCACCAAGGCAGAAATAAGATTTATTTTCGTCAGTTAGGGTCAACTGGTTCTTCTAAGCCTTCTAAATTAAAAACTAAGAAAAAAAGTATGCTCAAATTAATCATAGTTATACACAAGTCTTAATATGCAGTGTTTAAGTGATTAAAAACTATATCAAAATAAGAACATATTAACTACACACTGCTTTTATGAAACAGAATCATATGCAAAAAAGAAGAAAATTTCAATCATATCATTGTGTTATGCAACTGGAAGCTGGGAATGCATGCAGTGAACATACTGGGAGGTACCTGAATAAATCCTTATTATACACTAATGAATGAAGAGACCTTTTATTCAATCATGATGTCTCAACAAATTGAGAAGGAAATATCAGCTCTTCTCATGAAACAGTAAACTGCATTATTGATCTCACCTTGCCTACGGCCAAATATTTTTTAAATTCTTCTTCAAGAGTACCTCCTGTACTTTTTTTTAAAAAAAGTGATGTTACACTACTTGATGGATTAACATGGTTCAAGTTAATAAATGCATGGCTCACTGACCTGAAAATCAGTTATATTTAATTTGTGGCTAAACAGTATTTATGTAAATACACTGAATAAATTAGATAATGCTGTCAGAAAGTCTTTTATAATATAGATTCACAGCAGTGAGTTTTGGAGAAAATGATTCACGGCATTAAATATCTTATACTTCTATAAAGCAAACATTGCCTCTTTTAGTGAAACTTTCAGTTTTCACATAAGCAAGTGGTCATTGACCTTATGATTATATTATTAGAACAATAAAACTGGTGAAGGGGTAATTCAACCATGTGCTGACCAATATCTAAACATAAGTGCTAATATTCCATTAAAAAAGGAATGGTACCATTCAAATAGCCTCACATCTCTTGCACAAGAATTAGACAGTATTTTATCTGTTAAGAGACTTGAAGTAGAGAAACGTAGAGAGAAAAAAATCTGCCAGGATTTGACAACACATACATATTACACTGGGGTGGGCCCGCAGGCCACATGCAGCCCAGTAGGTCCCCCTGGTCTCTCCCCTGCAGCCTCAGCACGCCTGGCTCTGAGCAGCTTAGTAAGGGGATGGGGCTGCAAACTCCTGCCAGGCCACATGTCTCAGTCCCGTGGGCCGCAAGGGGGGCCAGGCCTGGGGCCTTGGATAAGGTGCAGTCCCAGGGGGCCTGTCAGGGGGCGGGTGTGTGGATAGGAGTCAAGGCAGTCAGGGGACAGGGAGCAGGGGTGTTGTGTAGGGGGTGGGATTCTGGGGGCGCAGGTAGGATGGGGGGTCTTAGGAGGGGACAAGGAGCAGGGGGGCTTAGATTGGTTGAGGGTTCTGAGAGGGATGGGAAGTGGGAGGGGGTCAGACAGGGGGCTGGGCCAGGCTTCCCTACCCTACCTGGACCTCCATACAATTTTGCAACCTCAATGTGACCCTTGGGCCAAAAACTTTGCCCACTCCTGTACTATATGACATAAACAGAGTAAGAAAACTTTGGAATTAAAGAAAATTACTCAAATACCAAAAAT
>ML677399.1:3149226-3216264 GCA_007922305.1 Dermatemys mawii | reverse complement strand
GGGAAGGGGTGGAGTGGAGGTGGGGCCTGGGACTGAGCAGAGGTTGAGCACCCCCAGGGAAATTTGAAGCCGGCATCTGTGACCCACCCCAGACCAGATCGGATAACCAAAAATTCGGATAACCCAGAGAATAGGAAAGTGTGAGGCTGCAATGCCATCTAGAGGCCACAAGAGAGATCACCCTCTTTTGGACCTGTGTGTGCTGGTGGGTTTTGGTTAATAAGGAGAACTGGTTAATGGAGGGTCAGACAACTGGATTCTACTGTACTCTCATCTTAATCTTATATAAGCTCTATTAAGATTTCTGGGACAAAGTCACTCTCTTATCTTACTAATTCTACCTTTTGCAAGAGGCTCTCAGGAAATAACAGCTATTTGATATTTTTACAGGCTTTTAAGAGTTAAAATACATTTAAGAGCTGCAGAAAATAAAAGCAAGTCAAATTTTCTTAATTATTACCAGCTGCTATTTGTATCATCATGGACCAAGACTCCTTTGTGTTAGGTGTTGTACAAAGGCAACAAAAAGACAGTCCATGCACCATACTGCTCACAGCCTAATGGCAAGTCTACACTACGGGGTTAAGTTGATCTAAGTTACGCAACTCCAGCTACATGAATAACATAGCTGAAATCAATGTAGCTTAGGCTGACTTACTGCAGTATCTACACTGCACTGCACTGCATACCTTATGCGTCTCGTTCTGGTGGAGTACTGGAGTCGACGGGAGCACGATCTGTGGTCAATTTAGTGGGTCTTCACTAAACCCACTAAACTGATCCCCAGTGGATCAATCCCTGGTAAGTGTAGACATACTCTAAGTATAAGGCAATGAACAGAGACAGATAAGAGAGTACGAGGAAACAATGAGATATAAATTGGCTCAGCATAATAGGCAGGGGACTCAGTATAACATCCACCTAACTATTGTCAAGTTTTGTAGGGATGATAGAAAAGAATAGTTCTAAAGTGGAATCTGAAGGAGAATAATTAGTTTTGTGGTGTCTATGAGAAGTTCCTCTCAAGCATGAGGGGCAGCATGGAAAAAAGCATGAAGGTGTTGGAAAATGTATCAAGTGGGTGATGGAAGCTGCATCATTAGGGCCTTACAAATTCATTGACCACTTTGGTCAATTTCATGGTCGTAATATTTTAAAAATAATAAATTTCACAGTTTCAGATATTTAAATCAGAAATTTAATAGTATTGTAACCGTGGGGTCCTGACCCAAAATGAAGTAAGTGGGGGTTGCAAGGCTATTCTGAGGGTGGCAATGATATTGCCCCCCTTATATCTGTGCTGCTACTTTCAGAGCTGGGCAGCCGGTGGACAGCTGTTGGCTAGGTGCCCAGTTCTGAAGGCAGCACTACTGCCAATAGCAGCACAGAAGTAAGGGCGACAGTAACATAAAAATGGCCATACTGGGTCAGACCAAAGATCCCTTTAGCCCAGTATTCTGTTTTCTGACAGTGACCAGTGCCAGGTGCTTCAAAGGGAATGAGCAGAACAGGTAATCATCAATATCATAGCTTGCCTCCTCACTTTATTCCAAATGACAAGGAAGTCTTGCTTCTGAGACTTTCAGACTGATAGGAAGAATTGATATGTGCTTTTAAAATGTAAACAAAGTTATGCTAACTGAAGCAGTGTGTAATAATAATTCACTATTATCTCTGCATCTAGATAAATACCTGCAATTCAAGCCCTAATAACTGTACCTCACAAGTATCAAGATTCATAACAACTTATAATCTATTCTGCCAATTAATTCACAACATTTCTCAGCCTGCTCAGATTAGAATGTGTGATGCGAATGCAGGACACAGCTCCTGAATGGGCATTCAATCCTGCTTTCCTCCTGTAGAGAGCCCTCAAACACAATTAAAGTAAACAGAGAAAAAAGGGCACTCAGCAACTTAGAGAATCAACCCTTAATATGGAAAACGAACTATTTCAAACATTTTAAAGCATCACATAGAAAGTTATAATGCCACTTTAATGTTACCTTCTTGCTCCTGCAAAACTTGCTTTAGCTCATACTGAGACAGGACAAGATTTGAATCTTTTAAGGACATATTCCAGCAAAGATGGTCAAACCATGGTTAGACAAGTGAAAGAGATTAATTTCTCCATTGTCAAGTCCACAATACAACTACAGTCAGTGCTCTCTAGATCTAATTTTAATATCTTCTTCCTAGCCACATCTAAAGAGACTACTATTTTGAGAGTGGGGAAGAAGCCTGCGGCAAGCCCCCAAAAATGATGTTCCGGGAGGTTAATTTACATCCTTATTTTTTTCTTGGAATTGTATACTAAAATCTTTCAGATGCAAGTATAAATAAATGCAGACCTGAAACGCTTGAGAGGACTCCTCACATACCAGTTAACACTGTCAGCAACATACACAGCAATGATAATACCATATGATAAAACTGTGAGAGATTAGAATGGCTTGTCTAGAAGTTCTGTGCTCCAAAAATTTCTTCTCTGTATAAATATGCCTCTGTAACTTCAATAAGTTAACTAAAACTGGAAGATGACTAGCTATCAATTATTAAAAATATGTTTGAAACCTGTGGTACAAGAAGGTAGTTATCGCCCCTTCATCCTCTCTATACATTCCCTCTCACCCTACCCTAAACATTGTTAATTCCCACTACAGTTTTTGGACTTTTGTGAAGTTGTGTTAGAATGTCTATTACTGTGAATGTTATACACTCACATCCACTTCAAACTGAACATTTCCGCTTGTGAATCAAGTACAGTACTAAAAATTCTAAGCAATGCAACAGATTTCCCAGACTTGTCCTGAACTATAAATGAAGATCTCAACCAATTTAGAAATTCACACTAAATCACTTGGTTCCCAAATGATCACTACAAATTCATAAGCAAGATTTTTTAAATTCTGAAACAGATCTCTTTTAAAGAGGTACAATGCAAGAGGTACCATGCACTTATTTTATTTCTTATTAACACCACAAATCATCAACAAATGAAATAAATGGCATTTTTCAAGCTAAGAAAACCAATGCATTTGCAAACATCTCTGATTGTACCAGCGATACACAGAGTTTTGTTTATAGACTCTAAAGTATGTAAAATACACTAAAGGAACTATTTGGATAGGAGTGGGGGTGGCTTAAATAACTAGGGGAAGTCACTGAGAACCCGATGCACAGGAGGGAATATAACCAAGATGCAGAATAAAGAGTCTGTAGGGTGGGAATCAGGGTAAGTGACACTGGAACACAGATATATCAGAGGATATGTCTAGATTAACAGGGTTTGGAAAATGGGGAGAAGGGATTAGACACGGAAGGCAAGCGAAAAGAAGAAAGAGGTTATTTCCCTGGAGTTCCTCACAGCCCCTAATGCCTCCATCCTACTTCACTCTCCCAGTCCAAGTCAAGACGGGACCACTGTGATCATCTAGCTTGACCTCCAGCATAACACAGGCCAGAGAACTTCCCCAAAATAATTCTTAGAGCATACTTTTGAGGAAAACACCCAATCACAATTTTAAAATGGCTAGCAACAGAGAATCCACCAAGCCCCTGGCTAACCTGTTTCAGTGGTTGGATGGGGAGTCATTACATTTGCCTCCCTTGCTCTCTCTGCCTCCAACGAAAAATTATGGGGTTGTGGTGCCTACTTTCCTAGATGCCCCGCCCCCCATCTCGGTGCCCTCTTCGCTCATCGGGGCAGATAATGAGGCCGTGATTCCTTTTTTCCTAGAGCCTTCCGCCCCCCATCTCCATCTCCCGCCATGGTGCCCCCCTCCATCCTCAGAGTCCTGCTCCCATCCCCCCCCACTCACATCTCCTCAGCCACTTCATCCAGTGATACACGATGGTGCTGTGATGCCTCTTGTTCTCCAGGCACCAGGACGACAGGCCCTGGATGGACTCCATGGTGTTGGTGACCGACTGGAACTTCCTGTCCAGCGACGCCTCCAGGGCCCCCGCCGAGGAGGACGACGACGAGGAGGCCTTGCTGCTGCCTCCGCCGCCGGCCGCCATCTTCCTCCCCTGGTCGCACAAGCAGCAGCGCCGCTACCCTCCGCCGCGGCCGGGAGCGCGTGCCCCGCGCAGCCGTCCTCCCCTCCCCCCTCGCCCGGGGGAGGGAGCGTGCCTCCTGTGCGCGCGCCCGGGCGGAGATGGGCTGGGCTTGCCGCTGCACGGGTATGCTATATTTAACCAGGGCACCTTCCAAAGAAGGATGCATGTAACAATGCACCCGATGAAAACCTCTGCGCCTCGTGCTACGGCTTCGCAGTCCGGCTAAGGGCGTGCAAGGCGGTAATGCAATCAGTGCACCCGTGCGACCCCGATGTGCTGGGGGTCCCCTGTCTCCCTAGGGTACACACCGCAGTGAGCAGCAACGCACCTTTGCCCTATGCACCAGGGTCCCTCCGCTGCCTCCGTCCCGTGACGTATAATCCAACGACACGCTCGTTCAACCCTGGCCTCTCCCCCTCCCGTCGCCTGCACGCAATCCACGCGCGCAACCCTCCCTACGCCGCGCGCGAGGGTCTCATCGCCCACCCCGCAACCGCATGCAAAGCAATGCAACAGCAAGCAATGCAATGCAATGCAATGCAACGCGACGCAACAGCAAGCAATGCAAACCCGCCTCCTGCAATGGAGCGGCTCTATCCCCGCCCCCTAGAGCGGGCACAACGCAGAGGTGAAACCCCCGTCACGCTGAACGGGGCCGGAGCGCGAGAGGGCGACACCCCCCTCCTCACTATGGCACACAGGGGTCGCCCTGCCACCGCCCGGCCTCTCTCACGGGCACGCGCCCCCGCCTAGGCCCGAGACTCACGGGCCGGGCGCGCACTCGCGCGAAACGGTGGGAGCGTCGCGCGGCCGCCAATGGTCGCGGGAGCGCGCGACTCACCCTCCCTCCCGGGGGCCGCGTCGTAACCCCACCCCCTCGCTCTCTATGGGGCTTTTAACGGCCCCTTCCCCTAAAGGGCCCCTCCTGTGCTCGCTGAGCCGCTAACCGGTTAGGCAGCTGCCAGGGGCTGGTTACTCTCCATCCCCAAAACAGCTCGGAGCCCGCCCATCTGCCGCCATTTTGTACAAGGTTTCTCAAGCTACCCTCAGAACCACAGCCATCTAACACGCATGCGCCAACCCCTCTCAGGACGGTACCAAGTACGCACGCGCGCAGCCCCTCTCCGGGCGCGAGGTGTTCACGACGCACGCGCCTCACCGTGGCTGCGCATGTGCCAAGCTTCTCGTCAGCGTCGCGGAGCATAGTGGGCATGCGCGAACGTGACCGCGCAAACGCCGAATCCCTCTCAAATCGATTGTGGGGAAGCCTGAGGAAATCACGTTCCTGCGCATGCGTACCGCTCTCTCTAAACAAGCCCCGGGCTTTGTGGTCACTGCGCATGGGCGAAGTTGGGCTGGGGGGACCAGAGGCGGGAAGGGAGCGCGAACAAGGGACCGAGGCTTGGGGTGTCAGTCCAATCAGGGCCTCCCTTGGAGGTGTAGAATGACGTGAATAGTCATGGTCCCTCCCAGCGTCCTTGTGTATCCCCCCCCCACACACACACCTTGACCATGCTCCCAGCATCCTTTGTGCTCCTCTCCCCCCACCCCTTGCTGATGGTGCCAATATTCCCCGTTGCTTCTCTCCCACCCCAACCCCTGCCTTCCTGTGCGCTCCCCCTCCACCCTGGGCCTGGTCACGGGCTCCTGGGTGCTTTCCTCCCAGCCTTATGTTTTTTTCTCTGAGCAGCCTTTATACTTCCCCTCACTGCAGTGACTGGAGTCACACCTTGCCCAGAGCTACAGGGCCTGCTGGCCCAACTCACCGAAGAACACCTATGCTCTTTGTTTCTCCCCATCACATTCTGGGCTTGCAAAACTAGCACCCTCCACTTTTCTGCCCAAAAGAGCAGCACCACACACAGAACTGGCCCAGATCATTCAGAACCAGCCCCTTTTTGCAAAGATACCCCCCACCTGAACAACAGAACCTGCACAAGGTGGTTAGTACCAGACAGCAACAGGCTGTTTTACTAAGCAGAGCCTGCCCCCGAAGAGATTTGAAAAAAAGAGGACAGCCATAGAGGAACAATTACCACTTTTAAAGGAACAGTAGTGAGTAATTACCTAAACCAGAAAGGGAAAAAAAAATAAGATCAAGCTCTTACTAAAGATAAGCCCTCACCGTTGCTTCATTACAGTACATTTAAAAAAAAAAAAACATGAAGGAATTTACAACCAAAGTAGCAAAGCCTTAGCCAAAGGAGAAAAGGATTTGAATACTGTGTTGGCATCACTCCCCCGCCCCAAAAAAGCATCATAGTTAAAAATTAAATGTTAAAAGTGTTAAGACGGCTCAAGAAAATATTTGCTTTTTAAAATGTGAATAAGATTGTCGCTTTACAAAAGAGCATATTTTAAAGCTCTCTGTAACAAGATAGACATGGAAGTGGTACTTCGCACCAACTTCTGCAGATGGCAGGATGAGGAAAGAGGTGCTTCCTGGGCTTTAGTTCACTGTGCAGGTGGGGAGGAGGGGTGATTTTTGGGAAGTTAGAGGAAGCTGTCTCTTTACCACCAGCCATTCCCTAGTTCCCATCATACAATATTTTGCTCCTATAGTAGACATCATAAGTTCATGTCTTGGACTCTGTTCTTCATATAATTGAGCGGAATAGGCTTATTCTGAGAACTGTCAGTGCACAATTAAAGAAAATCTGGAATTCAATGTTAATACAATCTTCAGTCTTTCCTACATTCCGGATCCAATATACAAAGTCCCTTTCATTATTCAGAGTGAACTACAACAGAAAGTGTCAGCATCAGAGTATAAATAGTTGAGAGTATAAACAGAAGCACTGTTGCACCAAAGACAGCCAAAAAATGACTAATCCTCCTGGAAACCTGAAGCACAACTATGCAGGCCATACTGATTAGCAACAAACATTTATTATGGCATTTTCTACCTATCTCCAACCATCCACCCCAGACAGTAGGTGAATTGCTTATTCCTCCTTTGAAGTCCTGACTCTTGAGTACCTTCTCAGAAATAGTTTGATTCCAGCCACAGAATGAAGCAATAGGACCAGGTTAAAACAGAGATCCTGCATTCATGGAGATAAACACTGTGCTTAATTCTCCATTGTCCAGCACCTTGCTCAGTCACTCCCACCACTATGAAATGAATGTAAAAGGCTACCATGCGGATCTGATAGCATTTGACATCCACTTTGCACTGATATAGTCGTCTGCACAAGATGAAAGGACAGGATCAGACAGTGTTCCAACCTTGAAAATATTCTGTATTTCCCGTGATGCATCAACCTGTTTAAAAGCTGTTAACTTAATTAGGGATGAGTGAAAAACAACAAAATGTGTTCATGGGAACTGTTTCCCACTTCATTTAAAAAAAGACACTGGACAGCTGCTATTTACTTTTCAGGCTTGTCTTCACTAGAGCTGGGAGAGATCGATCTTATGGCGATAGATTTATCGCATCTCGTCAAGACGCGATAAATCGATCGCCAGCAGCACCCCCGTAACTCCTGCTCGCCAAAAGGCGCAAGCTGGAGTCTACGGGGGAGCACGCCATCGCCATAAGGACAGCAGGTAAGTCGGCTGTAGATACACAATTTCAGCTACATTAATAACGTAGCTGAAATCGGCGTATCTACAGTCGATCCCCCGCACTAGTGAAGACCAGCCCTTCATCTCTGCAGGAGCTGGGATAAGGATCCAACTGAAATAAGCAGGATGACACCAAAGCATTTCCATGAATTTAAAAGCAGGTTCATAGCTTGTCATACAGCGAGGGAAGTTACTTGCATGAAATACAAGATAAACCAGCTCTGGCTGTTGAAGCTCATGCTAACGTTAATTGAAGAAACCTACTCAACATATTTTACTTCTGGGCACCAATCAATCTGAGACAATAACTGCCTTAGTAACTATAATACAATGTGCACTACAGCTTCAAGTGATGATCATATTTACTGCTGCAATTTATAATGCTGCATAGGATATTACAACAGTTCCACTTTTTCCTAAATATTAACGTTCAAGCTTCACAACTCTACCTCTTCATTCTTGTCTGCCCATCTCTCCAGCTTCCCAACAAAACAAATTTGACCTTTTCTCTGCTTTGCTTATGCATGGAATATCCTCCCTCAACTCATCTGTAGGGCCAGTCCATTTCCCTCATTAAGTACTTCAAGATCCACACTATGCTATGCCTTTAAGAGATCAGCCAGTTAATGATGGCTAGCTGAGATGGCATCTTTTGTTTACAATTACAGAACTGCAAATAAAAGCATGTATTTGGTTGTATGCTTCTCCCCATAAACTTTGTTATCTCTCTTCAGATTTTAAAATTGAGAGCAAGGACCGTCTTCCCTCCATGTTTATAGCAGAGTGAGCACCGGATTCTGAGGCTACTGTCAAACAATCCTTCCAAATATACGCAGGCTATAGTACAAGACTGATGCAAGGGCCAAGTACAGAAGAATACGGTTTGCAGTGACTAACAGCAGGCTAATTGAAACTGCCATGTAAAGAAACACATCTGACTTTCTTTTAAAAAAGTTTATTATGTAAATATAGGATGTGGGCTAAGTCCCCATCTCCTACTCTGCTTTACAAATTCCAATGCTCCATACTGCATCCTCAGACCATTCGGGGCTGCTCCCAAACTGCCTCCCTGCCCAAAGGTGCAATCTTTGATTGTGTGCACCATATAGTTTGTACGATGTCAGACCTCATCTACAGAACAGCTGACAAAGCAAGGAGGTGTTTGTACCTCCATTTGAGACAGCTGTATGTGAAGGACTAAAGAGGCTACTGAAAACAATATTCTCTATCCCTCCCACCTTCTCAAAACTGAATTCTCTGGCAGATACCATTTTCCAGTGGTTTTGCACCACAATTTCCAAGAGTTGGGTTTATCTAGAAAACAGTGTAGCTGTGATTATTGTTTTAAAAATATTTCTTTAATCATATGCAACGTACTGTGGGGATTTGAGGGGAGGAAGGGGAGTTCTGTCCAAGTTTTCAGCAAAGTACTGTTCTCAAATTAACAATGGGAACGCTTGGGGCAGCAGCACCCTCAGTCTGTGGATTCCAACACGGACTCGCTCAGAGCCAGGTCCCAGTAGTGCTCGGCTCCATGTTTTTTAAAGTGCTCCCGTGCCATGTTTTCAGTGGGGCACTGCTTAAATTTCATTTCACCAAAGCTGCGATCCTTCGCTGTACCCTGAAATAGACAGAAAGAGTAGGAGCTTTCTGATGCATCTCGCTGGCACGAACCACCACCAAGCAAATGCAACCACAGTTGCAAAAGGAATCAAGAATAAACCTCTTTAGAATTGAAAAAGTTAATTTCTCAGGTTTCTAAACAAGTGTTCAGAGAGGAACTATGATTTGCATATATTAAATCTGTGCTATTTTTATTTGTGCAGAGGTGAAAAGTTGTGTAGAAACAGGCTTAAATAAGGGCAATTTCCACTGAGCACAGTGGCTTTACTTGAAGTCACATGTTTTATTCCAGTCTGTGTCCATCTTTGTTTGGCATAGCCAGCTTCCTTTATCATGCCATGAAGGATTATATCCAAAGACTGTGGAGATGCCAATATTTTTATATAGCAAGAACACCTCTTGAAAGCTGCCAGTTATGTTCCTGTCACTAGTTAGCCATAGAAAGCATTGACTGCTTTCTCCTCCACAAGGGCTCAGTATGCTACCTCCCTCCACCAGAGCAAGAGAGAGTCAAACCCAGCTCTCCTGCGTTGCAAAAAGCAGCCAATAAATTGGCCCAGGAAGATTCCTTTGAAGAGTGATTATATATTTGAATGGGACCATTCAGCCTCTGCACTTCCCAGCATTATACATTTCCAAATGCAAAAATGCTCCTGTGTGGACTAGAGTGAAAAAGTCATCACTTTGTTTTCACCATCTGAATGAGGTTTAGAAAGAAAAAGCCCAAACATTTCATATTGAAACCCATGGTCAAGCTAATGCAATCAAAACAAAAATCAAGTGCCCTCAAGTTGGTAGTGAAATGCTTTGTGCATAGTGATTTGCAAAGTAACAAGGCTTTGCATGCATGTTTTAATATCGGCAGTAATGAAAAGCCAAGTGACCCCAAAATTAAGCACTTGAGCCTAAGGCCCAAAATGCTCCTTCAAATCAAGATCATCACTTACCTCCCAAACCAGAGAGCACTTGTTTGTCTTTTTAACAGACTCCTCATCAGATTCATCATCATCTGAAAAACAAAGCAGATTTTAGACCTATAAGGAATTTTAGCCAATAAGGAATTCCAGGCCATCACTAAGAAAGCACCAGCATTAAAAATACAAGTCTTTCCCACCCCAAATCTCTAAGCAATGGCAGTCCTGACCATGCTTTTACTCTCATTCCACTCAGAGAACTCCTCCCCTCTAGATCCAAACATTGTGCATTGCAAAGAGCCGCAGGACACACCTTAAAGGGCCACTTCTGGCTCCTGCACTTCAGTCTGAGTATCACTGGCCCACAGCAACAGTTACAGCCACAGATCGGTCTCTCACATTACACATTTATGAAATATTTATTACAGCAGTACCAAGGGGTCATTCAATCAGGATCAGCTCCCCTATTGGGCTAAGCATGCACAAAGCACATATGAAGGCACAGGCCTTGCCTTGGAGAGCTGACCCATTTAAGAAAACTGTTGGCCAATGGCATTACACAGGCACCACATTTATAGAGAGTGGCTCCCAGCACTGTCTGTGTACCAGTATTAGCCAGGGTTATGTGATTTGGGCTCTGGGCTCCCATTTACTGTCTCAGGGATACATACCTGTACTGGGTTCTAGAGGACCACCCAGAGTGCCTCACAAAATTATGAAATACACTTCCCTGGGAGGATTCACCTCCCCAGTCTGCCAGGACTGGGCTTCATTCAGCAGTACACACACTTTCCCATACTGGAGTGTGTTTTTTCAAACCTTGAGTCTTGCAAATGCAAAGCCAGCTCAAACTCTACCATGTGTTAGAAAAAATACAGCTGAATAGGAGAGGCTGACACAGCAGAAGGCGGTCTGGAAAACTGGTGTAAACAGTAGTAAGGAGCATGAGTCAGCACTGACGTTCTTGACTTTTTATCATCTACATCACAGTCCCAGAGTTGGTTTGCTTTAGTGGCATTACAGAGATTTTCAATTTATAACTCAGCCGATCAGATCTATTATGTTCAATGGTTTCTCTTTCACGTTGCAATAAAATGACCCTATTGCCATTTCTGTACAGTCACGCTAGCCACGTTTCATATATAACCACATGGATTTATGCTTACCATCTCCCTTCGTGTTTGATGTCTGCTCGTCCCACTTTATTCGATGGAGCATAAGACGTTTGAATTTCTTCTGTGCTTTTGGGCCTAGAGAGATGATAGTCATTTTCACTCAGTTCTTTCTCATTTAAATTGAAGTTGTCAGAGTCCTAATAGGGTTACAGTCTATCTCCAGAAAGCAGTGAAAACTAATGACAGCTGAAACCATGGAGGAAAAACTAAACACTCACATACACAGTTCCAGTTAAAAGCCATGGACAAAGAGAATACTGTATCAATGACAAAGGAGTATAGTGACTAACTTAAGCACAGGGCTTGGAGACAGGAACTCTCCTGTGACAAGTCACTTCACCTCTGTGCCATCTCAGTTTCCCTTGCTGTAAAATGGGGATAGTGTCTCACAAAACATGCTGAGAGAATGTTTCTAAAGCACCATGAAAGTTGAAAGCATTGTAGCAGACTCAACCAGGGTTGGCAGAATCTTTCCTGGGAAGCGGCTACTGTCAAAACATTGTGACTTCAAAACTAGCAGATGTAATGATGTTGGGTTTCTTAATCATATAAGCTACAGTTTAAATATTTAGAGAATTATTTAAAATACTGAAGTAGCTAACATCCTCGACTAGCCAAGAGCTGGTGCGGAGTAAATCTAAGTAGAGAAACCCGAACAGAGAAGCTTAATATCTTCCTTTACTTCCATAAATCCCAGTAATCGGCAATTTAAACATGTGGGTATCTTGGTGAGATATAAGCTTTTGAACCTCTAATGTTTTAACCAGAAAGAGCACCCCCGCAAGCCTTACCTCCTTCTACTACCACCACATTGACATCTTTGTGTAAAACCACCACTCCTGTTAAGTACAGTTGCCCAGCATTTGCTTCAATTTTGAATTTTTTTGCTGGGTTGCCCAGATTTCTGACTCTGAGGACAAAAACAGCAAAGGTTTATCTATTTGAAAAGGAACTACAGAACTACGAACGATGGACAACAGCAAAAGAGGGTTCCCTCATTCTCCTCCAATTCAGTCCAGTAGTTACACTCACTTCAAACTCTCTAGCACCATGGAGGTATAAGAAAAACCCTACGTTCAACAGGGGTTTATTCAAAGTGGAGCAGAGACAGTATCTACCTTTTTATAATACATTATTACATACATTATAATAGCAGCTTTCATCTGACTTTTGAATTATGTTTTATCAGATGTCAGGACTCCTGGGTCTTATTGCCAGCTTTGCTTGTAGCATTGGACATTCAATCTCCCAGTGCAGGGGTGGCCAAACTGAGCCTAAGAAGGAGCCAGAATTTACCAAAGAACCACAGTAATATATGTCAGCGGCCCTCCATCAGCTCCACCCCCTGCCTCCCAGTGCCTCCTGGTCAACTGTTTCATGGTATGCAGGAGGCTTTGGGCGGGGGGGGGGGGGGGGGGGGGGGGGGGGAAGGAGGAGCAAGGGCACAGCAGGCTCAGGGGAGGGGTGGGAAGGGCCTTTGGGAGAGCCAGGGGTTGACCAGTGAGCACCACCCAGCACATTGGAAAGTTGGCATTTGTTGCTCTAGCCCCGGAGTCAGTGCCTGTACAAGGAGCCGCATATTAACTTCTGAAGAGCTGCATGTGGCTCTGAGAGCCACAGGCTGACCGCCCCTGTCCCAGTGTCTCAGGTTCCCTGTCATGAGGATTAAAATTCATGAAGTGATGGAAAGCACTACAGAAGCATCAAAGTATTAAGAGACTTTCTACATTTACCTTCAATGCTCATGCAGGATGAGTGAAGAATGGAGTTATCTTTTCGTTTGTTTACTTTTGAGAAAGTGGGACTGTTTCGCTCTCTATCATAAAATAATTTGAACAGCCTTCAGTGTTTCTAATGGAGCTCAGGGAGCCAGATAACAATAGCCTTGCATTAAAGGAACTCTCCATATTAGCACACATTTATAGACAGGCGTTTGTCATCTGTATTTATAAAAAGTCACATGGGAAAACCATCTGTTGAAACAAAGCACCTCTGGGGTCTGTGGGAGAAGGCCCTCACCTGTACACAGATATATGCACTCCCTGTGAAATATCTTCTTTAAGCTTTTTAACCTTCTTTGCTTTTCTCTGTTCTGCTGTTAGTTTTCGTGCAGCATTTGCCTCTTCATGAGCTCTGGGTGGAAGGAAAGAGACAACAGGTAAGCAGAAATGCAGCTTGTTGGATGTCTGTTCAGAAAACCGAAAGGGGAGTCAGGCTCGGAGTGTGCCTTGTAGACACAGAGTTAGAAACAGTGAACCAAGCTCTTCCCAGACCCAGCTGGCTTAGAAGCATGTAAGTGGGCCCAACCCGCTAGATCACAAGAGACTGGTTTCCATCCAGAGGGAAACTAGACTTGTTTCCATCCAGACAGAAAGTATGAACAGTGATATTGCAAGCATCCTGCAACATGACCCTCCAATTTGCTTTCAATGCCTCTAGTGATGAGGGATCAATCATTTAGTCCTTGGCCTCCGCTGAAAGAGAGCAATTAGTGTCAGATGTAACGGTGGAAATTTTTGGTGTGAACCAGATGATAACCCACCAACTAATTTTAAATAGGTCACTAAATCAACATCAGATGGTACAAGCTTTCAGTCAGTACTGCTGGAGGCTGCATTTGATATAGTGGTGATGATGCTTAAGGCCCTGTATCATTACCACAGCCTGAAAAATCCAGCCATTTGATTATTTATAGTTTGAGACTTACACATGAACTTTTCATTCAGGTATATTGCTTTAGTTTCTTAAAGGGCCTACTCAGGTCACCTTTATTACAGTGAAACCTTTGCATTTCCCAGATAACTTCCCTTTGCATTTCCCAGAGAACTTCCCTTGAGATAACGCACCACCTAACACTCCTGTGGAAATGTTGCTGTCTCGAGCAGCCAATTGCTTAGTATTAAACCTGAGTATTAAACTCAGTGTAAGTGACTGAAGGTAGTCAGCTCAGGAGGACCATGCCTCAAAGTCATTACTACACAAGCAGTTGTTGGAAGGTTTCAGTCCGGTTCCCAACAGATAGCTGTAAAGCCACCACTGCAGTTGGGCCTCTTGCTGACAGCTGCAGGACAAAGGGCCAAGAATGGATGAGTCATGAACACTCAACTCTCCTCTAGCTCTGAGGAAAGCCTCTCAAGACAAAGTTGAAATACATTGTAGGGTCATCATATGGAGTAAAATTTGCCATTCCTTTTCCCTTTGCTGCATCTGTTCTGTGCTTCAGTAGAGGACTTTAGTCTCTAGGGCTGTCAGCATACCACCACCACCGAATATACTTTAAAATAAAGTTTTCTTGTTCTAAGACATGCAACCTACTTCTGTCTCTTTGCCATCTGTGCTCTAACATGAGCTTCCACTTTTGTTGGGTCCTGAACAGCTTCTGTCCCCAGTACTCGCATCAGATTAGAAATTCTTACTGGAAGGGAAACAGAGAGAAGAATATTTTAAAAGGGATCTGCCAAGTACCAACTTGTCATAATTTGTGTCAAAATGCAAAAGGCGTCCGTTACTTTCTATAAGTATAGGAATGGAGATGCAGTAAAAGCTTAACATGGGAAGATCTTAAGAATAGAAGTTTTACTTTAAAAAAAACTGAGTGCAAAGTCTGTAAGAGCTAAACATTAAGGGGAAACCATTTGAATGAAAGGTACAAGTTAATTTCTAGGTGAAATTTCACCTAGAAATTTCACCTATAATTTCAGTCAGATCTCTTCTCTAACACATGCTTCAAAAGGCTCCCCAGCATTATTTAAGAACAGCCTTCCGTGGTATCTTGTCAGGCTCAAAATGCTTTACAGAATTACTAGCTGCAAGCAGACATCACTTGCCTCTGAAATGTAGATATTTCCAGGGACAGTGTGGCAACTGACTGAAAAAACAGCAACAATGCATGAAATTTAGTAAATAGTGGTTCCTCCATCTGAGCATTCCATGTAGTATGTACATTCGTTGTGCCACACTTTGCCTCTGTGAAACCCTAATGAAGTCAGTGGCGTTGGATGGGGTGTAAGTCACCCCAGAATGCTGCCTTACGCACACGGGGCTTGAAGCAGGAATTACTGAGTGAAATTCTCTGGCCTGGGTTATGCAGGTCACACCAGATGATCATAACAGCCCTTTCTGGACTTAATTCTATTAATATACAGGCATGAATGTAAATTCATGAACAGCAGATCTATACGATTTCTCACACACAGCTCCTTTGTTTGCTGCAATTTACCAAAGTGGTGTTTTTAACTAGCCAAAGTGTCACCATTTGGAGACAGTGCATGTTTTAATGCAACATTTTGCACCCAGCCTGTTCCTCACAAGGTAATCACCTACCTTTTGGTTCAGGAGGTGGCATTAGGCCCAGCCTGACTTTCTCCTGCAGTTCCTTCTGTGCTTCTCTCCGCGTCTGACGTCGTAACTTCTTCTGCTCTTTTTTAGTTAGATAAACGCCCAAAGTCACTGGTGTGTCACTGTCCACTAGGAAAGCAAACCAATCAACGGTCACTTTATATTTACCAGTTCCACAAGGGCAAGACCAAATACTGTTTACAATCATTACTGGGAAAAGGAAAGGGAAATAGCTACAGTCTAAGAGTTATAACCAATTCCTCACGCTTAAGGCTAAGGCAGTCCAACACTACCATTTTTGTCCTCCAGTCTGCTTGTAACCTACAAAACCCCTCTTTTTGAGCACATATGTACTCCTCTCAACTATCCCATATTCGTTCAGTTTCTCTCTGCTACAATTTGCGATCCTTGAGTTACTCCAGATTGTTTACATCAATGCTGAACCAGAAAACAGAGGTTACAATGCGGTTTATGTTAAACAGATTAACCACTAATCATTTAAACATTTACTATTCTATGTCCCTTGTCTGGGTCTGTGTTACCATGTGGATCACAAGAGGAATTTGGGGTGTGTCTGCACTGCAACTAAACACCTGTGGCTGGCCTGCATCAGCTGAGTCGGGCTAATGGGGCTCAGGCTGTTTAATCGTGGCACAGACATTCAGGCTTGGGTCCAGGCTCCACCCCAACGTCTGTACAGCTATTAGATAGCCCTGCAGCCTGAGCCCGACTCAGCTGACAGGGTGCTGAGTTGCTGTGTAGACACCCATAATGTCCAAGTAGCAGTAGCCATCCCCTCTACCACATGGGAGTCCAGTATCTAGTCGGTCACTATGCTTTTAAATGTGATCTCTTCCACTCTTTTTGAAGACTCACATTCCTGGTCTTAGCTGTCTCATCACCCTAGCAGAGCTCTACATTCTATCTTAGCATGATTTGTTTCATGGTGAGAAATGAAGTCAGGGGTATTACAAATGGGGAGGGTCTTAGTCTGGTCCAGGTCTCATGCTGCCAGTGGTTGGGAGCACTTGAAGGGTCTTGCTCCAAAAACCTCTGTGTTTATCAAGACTATGAAGAGGCATTGAACTAGACTGCTACATAACAGTACCTGGTGGGCTTAGCTGTGCCGGGTGTTCCACAAGGTTTGTGATCCCAAAGTAGTCATCTCTTTTAGAGTAGACTCCAGCTGTTCTAAAGAGGAGAGAATTTGTGAATCACTATCAAGTCGCCTTAGGGCTGGCTTCCCTCACTTCCTTCAATGTCCTACAAATCACAGCACTTGGCAAACAGAGCAATTTGCCCCCCCCACACACACAACCACTACGATGCTATTAAAACTTACGCGAGTTTAGACAGGTACACTAAAAGCCAAGAGTAAGGTACTCTAAAAGCCAGAGGAAGCAGTGAATGCATGGGTCCTACATAAGTATTAAAGTCCCTCCCACTGCCTCAAATATTCTAAATACTGATCTTACATTTAGACAATAGAGGCAGAACTTTCAAAAATGCTTAACTGACAGTCAATGGGGCTTTTGCTCCAAAGTCATTTAGCTGCTTTTGAAAATCCCACAGTGGCATTTAGACAAAATCACTAACAAACTGCTATATCGATTGCACACCGGAATTGTTTTCTCAGTCACTGGAATAAGCCAGCCCTGGAATTAAATATGGCAGCTGTTTAGCACCACACCACACACCGGAGCAGGAAGCGAACACAAAATACAACTGAATCTCCCGCAGGGAATTCAGGAGGGCAGAATGCAGTTACTCAAGCGGCTACACTTGCATCTGTAAAAGATGCAGTAAAGACTTAGGGCCTGATTTTCAGAAGCGCTGAGCACTTCAGCTACCGGCAGCTCCCGACAAATTTCAATGGAACCAGGGGTTGGTCAGCAATTCTCAAAAGCCAGGCCATTATTTTCTTCTCTACAATATTATTATCAAAGCCCAGCAGGTAATAGCTTACAGATCAAAGCCATTAGGGATGATATACGAATCCCACCACTCTATCTCAGGGATCTCCCCTTCTTTTAGCTCCTTTTTGGGGGTAATAAGAGCTAGTTTGGTAGAGGTGTGGATCCCAGTCTTCCTGGCAGCTTGAGAGATCTCTGCCTGCAACTTTTCTAGTTGAGCCTGAGAACAAGAGGAGAGAGATGATACAAGCAGGTCACTTGCATGGGTACACGAAGAAATTATTGCACAATCCTAACACGATTGTTTTCCTAGATGATACTTTAAAACTAGGCTGGGCAACATACTGGGAAGTATCTTAGCAATACTACTACCTAGTTCTTGTAATAGCCCTTTTCATCAGTAGATCTCAAAGCATTTCACTATTTTTTGGGGGGAATCTCTTCCATGGTGTAACAGATTTCAATATCAGAAAGAGTTTCCCAATATCCAACCTAAATCAGCTCTTCACTCCAAGAGTCCTCATTATACCTCACAACTGCAGTAAACAGTTACTGCTACATACACCTATGTTAGGTATCAGCAACCTTTGGCACATAGCCCGCCAGGGTAAGCCTCCTGGCAGGCCAGGCTGGTTTGTTTACCCCCCATGTCTGCAGGTTCGGCCAATTGTGGCTCCCACGGGTTGCGGTTCACTGTTCCAGGCCAATGGGGGCTGCGGGAAGCAGCGTCAGCTGAGATGTGTGCTGGCCACCGCTTCCCGCAGCCCCTATTGGCCTGGAACAGCAAACCGCGGCCAGTGGGAGCCGCAATCGGCTGAACCTATGGACACAGCAGGTAAACAAACCAGCCCAGCCTGCCAGGGGGCTTACCCTGGAGGGCTATGTGCCAAAGGCTGCCAATCCCTGACCTATATTTTTGCGCATGGTTAAAATTTAGGCAAGTTCTCTCCCTTTAACTTCTTCCAGCCCCCAAATCATTTGTTTCTATTGAAAGTAGGTCAGAAAGTATTTTTCCATGGAAAATTTCAGCTTTTCATAAGAGAACTAAGTTTTTTGCGTTTTCTACAAAAAGTCAAAAATGTATGCAGAAAGACACTTTCCACAAAAACAGAAAATCAGTTGTCCACTGAGAAACAGTTTTGATGGAAAATTTTCTTGTCCTGAAGCCTCTATCGTTTTTGAATGGGACACAAGAGTTTGGTTCCCATGCCACCCCCTATTTCTAGTGCTGTTCATTAACACCAGCACTCAGGAAACTAGACAATACCTTTGTTCGTAACCTCTGTGCAATTTTTTCAAATTTGCCTTTGTCATGGAACTTAAAGGTGCGTTTCTGACGTTGGGATGAGGCTATGGAGACCCGGGGGTCAAAGTAAGTGTTGGATTCCATGTCTTCAGAAGGTTTCTCTTTAAGTTGCTGTTTAAACTGCTCCCTCTTCACAGCCCTGATGTTCGCTTTTAGGGTCGGCATACGGTGAGTCAATTCAATCTCTTTACCGGTCGCGTCAACAGTTCGGCCTTGTTCGTCCAGAATCAATGGGGTAGGTTTTGTCTGGTCCTTTAGCTCTACTTTCCTGATAAAATAAATGTTTTGTTAAAATGCAGTCACATAGCATTACACTAAGAGGAACAATAGAGGGTAGTGTGACCACCACCAAATAGGTCTTGAAAAGAGTTCAGTCTGCTCTTTGGTGGTTTTCTCTAAACCTTTTTAGTCAATATCATATAAAGGAAACAGATGTGAAGCCATTTTAGTGCAACAGTAATCAAAAAGTAGGTGCCAGTATTATGATCCACAGAGCTTAGAGCAACTTCGACTTATAAGTCTGACCGAAGCACCAGCACAGAGGTTTCCACATTCTGATCACTCATAGAACATCAATAATCTAACATTTCCCTCTTCTTGATACTTCGGGGAACAGAGATGAGTTTCAAACACCATGAATGATATGGGTGCATTTACACTAGGGACCTAATTCTCATTTATATCAAGATCTCCTTACACCTCTTTGGCAGGGTAAAGGGGTCCTAAAGGGGCGTAAATGTTATACAATGTTATGCTGCCAGAATGGCATAGTGCAACAGTGTCAGCCCTGAGGCATTGCCCCCCACCCTCGCAAAATTTCCCACTATTGTTATCATTTGTTTAGCTACATTTATGGCTGCAATGATGCAAGCTCCAGTACAGTTAAGGTGATGGAGAGTGATCTTGCATTCTAACCATTGTGCAATCTAAACTGAGCAGGTCTAGATTACTTGGTGGTTAAACAATCAGCTAGTTATCTACACTAATCTTCCCACCGCTGCAACTACTAATGCTGAACCCACGCTAGTAGTGGTGGAAAATTTTAGAAAACCCTTAACGTAGACACGGCCACAAGGACTTGATGTAGTTTAGACTACTCTTAGTTGACTCTGAAATGGACTCAAAGGACAACTACAAGTGTTAGAACAGAGGTGAACAAGAGCAGACAGACAACATCCAGAAGGGCAATGCCTGTCCATCATCACTCTCTGGTGCTTCTATCATTGACACAGAGCTGCCTATTATCCAGTTTATGAATCCAAGTCAATACACATACATTTTGGTGGAAAGGCAATAATGAAGGCTGACAGTACGCACACCTAACATTTGTCTTGTTCCTATAGGAAGTTACCAGGGTTACAGTGTACTTGGCAAGTTGATTGTACTCACGGTGGTGCAATTCCCATTGCATGCAGGTTGGCCAACCCCACCATGTTGGCATTGCCAATGAGCCCAGGTTTCAAGGCCAGCTGAGCCTGGATTCGGGCCTGCAGCTCAGCAGCTTTCCTGGCCTTCTCAATAGCATCATTCATGAATGTGGCTGCCTGTGAGGGCTGGATGGTATTGCCGATGGGGAGACGGTCTGGCTGGGATGAAGAGGGAGTTTTTGGCTGTGGAAAGACATACACTGTTAGAGATGTGTCAGAACAATCATGCAAGTCACTGTTTGAGGAGAAAGACAATGCATCCATTTGAATCCTGTGACAAAGGATCTGCCATTTGGCTTTCCAGGATGTACCTGGGGTGCAGGAGGACTGATGAAACTCAGTTGCTTTTTCCTCTCCTCAATCTGACGTGTGGCTGCCTCCATCATCTGTTTGATCTACAGAAATAGAAGTTGGAAAGTCAGATTTCTTCCTTCTCCTCACAAAAAGTCAGAAGGCCTAAAGCACTCTTCAGAGGCTCCTCACATAGTGGCAAATGAGTGCAAATCCAGCTACCAACCAAGACAATTCTAACCAACGACCTCCAATTCAGTGCCAGCAACCCTGGGTAGTCAGTGCCCACTGCCATGACCTGTTCCTTCCTTATTCAGCTCATCCTACAGAAAAGGAGCCTTGTTTGCTTGTTTCATTTGTGAAGAGAGTCTTCTCCTCTAACTGTTTTGTTGTCTGAATTAATTGTGATCAAATGCTTTGCATGTTCAAAAAAAAAAGTGAAATGACATGCAAAATGATTTCTTGTCCTGTTCTTAATTCAGTCTGCTCACTAACACCACAAACTGTAAGAACTGAATTGCCTTTTCCTGGTGGAAATCAGTTTCAAGATATACAGGAGAATCTCTAACTCTAGAACACCTCCTCCATTAAACTCAGTGGCGTTAATCCACTAATTAAAAATCTGCAGTGCTTTGAGATTAAGCATTTACTGGTAAGCTACTTCATGTGTCTGAACTCTTTGGTCGGTCTAAGTTTTAGTCCAAGCACATTTTCTGAATCTGAAAAACTCCATGTACATTTATGGTACTGTATAATTAAAAAAAATAATGAAATGTGCCAGATCATACAGATGGCATTCAGCTAAAGAACAGTGTATTCTACATAACTGCAAGTGAACACATTTCAATGCAAGTCAACACTGTTCAAACAAATGAAGGATACTGCATAACAAATGTATTTTCTCCATTTATTCACAGTATAGCTTAGTTGTATTCATTAACATTTCATAGTATTTTAGCAAACGTAGATCATGTATGAGTAGCAAGTTTTAGCAACACAAGGCATCAACATGGCACTCTCTCTGCCACTCAGTTTTCGAGAAATAGCATAAACAACTATTAGGCTTGTGAATTAGGGAACTTCTATTGAAATTGGCGAATAGTAGCAGCAAGCTAAAGGACACAGTGGAAAGCACTTGCCATTAGTTTTCAGAAGAAGGATGCTAGGCTCTGACATTCACATTTCTAATCATGATATGAAGTATAAGATAGCTGAAACTTTTGTTATTCCCTCACACTGAAGCTAAATACTAAGATGTTAAGATCCAAGATTTCAGTTTCTTGGGAGGTGGCAGAGGAAAGCAGCCTGATCAGACAAACCTGTAGCTTGGTCAGCATTCCAGGACTCTCTGAAGGCGGGCCTGGGATAACCTCCGGCTCCTCCTCTACCTCCTCGAAACGTGGAATACGCCGCTTCTTAACACCGGAAGACTCCTTAGAGATCTCAGAGTCATCACCAAACACATCCTAATAGAACGGGAACAAGAAGAGATAGCTTATGATCAATGATATAACAAAGCTACTTGAGGCTACTGATGAAGACAAGCAACCACCACTTGAGTCCAGCAATTTTGAAGTAGGAAAACATTTTGGTCAAGCGGTCACAGCAAAGGGCTTGAATCCAGAACTCCAACACTGGATTCTCAGCCCTGCCATTTACCCACTATGGGATCAGGTGTAAATTCAATCGGTCTCATTTTCTCACCTGTACAATGGTAAGAGCCATCTAAATGGGTGGTGGAAATGTGGAGGTTAACTAAAGTTTGCAAAGCACCCAGATCCTTTTGTGAAAGGCATTACCATCAATCTGCATGGGTTAAAGAGTTCCTAGGTCCATCATTCTTCCCAGTAAGCCTGTGTGTTCTCTCACTCACCTATCCACGGATATAGGTCTGATCTACACACAAACTAAACTGATTTAACTAAATTAGTTTCTAAATCTCAAACTGATTTAAGTGTCATCACAAAAAGTAGTTTTCCTCTGCTGAAACTCAGACCTTCTTGTCAACTGTTTGAAATGGACCACCCTGATTGCATTGACCTCATTAGCACTACAAAAGTAATTTTCCCTCCCTTGGTATTCACCCCTTCTTGTCAACTGTTGAGAATAGGCCATTTCCACCTGATTTGAATTGTCTCATTCGCACTGACCCACTATTTGGTAAGGCAACGCCCATCTTTTCATGTACTATGATATATATTCTGCTTACTGTATTTTTCACTCCATGCATCTGATGAAGTGGGTTTTAGCCTATGAAAGCTTATGCCCAAATAAACTTGTTAGTCTCTAAGGTGCCACAAGGACTCCTTGTTGTTTTTGCTGATACAGACTAACATAGCTACCACTCTGAAACCTGACTTAAGAGTGTGTCTACAAGGAGACTGCACTGATTTAACTAAACTGATTTAGTTAAACGGGTGCCATTTGTGAGAGTAAACAAACCCTTAATCTACCATACAATAGGCATACTGTATTATAAGCAAATGTTATTTGAAAAGAAGATATACACACCGGTTGTAAGCGTTAGTTGAAATCCCCTCTTCACTATTATGGTTCATATTCTACAAGGACACTTCCTCAGCCAGACACAGGTACTTCTTGGAATACCTACAAGTTCAAGAGAAAGGACTTGCCCATAGTATAAAGTGTGTAGACCATTACGTTTTAGTTCCTGAAACTTCCCAAGCAATGATCTACCCCATGAAATGGTACAAGGGAGAGAGGAAAAAGAGAGGGCCAGACAGAATGCTGCAAGACAGCTAACATGAGTATTACCTAATGTTTTTATCATTCCTCTGTCCACCACTACAATTCTAATTCTGTGAGCATATGTAAAAGCAGGGCTAATATTTTCAAGGGAAAAGTTACCCTAGTAATACCAGTCCGGTAAATCTCCTGCTAAGCAGGGTCAGGGGAGATCAGTGTCTGGATGTGACACTTCTAAGGAAGTTAACTTCAGGAAGAGCAGCTGGTGATTCAGAAGATGACACTTTTTTCCTTGAGTCAGTGCCCCACCACAGTGTGTTTGGGCATGCTGTGCTATTGGGAGGGCTGAATTTCAGATTAGATACAAAACTGAGGGCCTGGAACACTTCTGGTCATTCAAGATCCCAGAGCACTTTTCACTAGAGATGGGACATTAGCCCCAGTGCCCAGTCCAAATCCCAACTTGGGCATCTAACCTACCTCTCTAAGATTCCCCACAGAGTTTCGACAAAGCATAACTGCCTTCCCTTCCGGTCCTATGATGTTGTACTGTGTTGCTATTTGATGCTAAGTAGCTTCCACATCATGCAAGAATGCATGTTCCCAGTGAGTAAAGCATTGTCTTATAGATGATTTGTAACTGTGAAGAGCTTTGGGATCCATTTGCATCAGAAGTGCTACGGAAGTACAAGATAATCATCACTTGTAAAGTGTAGACTGCAAAAGGATTTATCTGCAGAACCATCTGCTTTACAATGACACGTCAAGTGGCATAGTTCAGATATTACAGTTTCTTCTCTGTTTCTCCAATATACCAGAGGTAAGAGACTTGAGATCTGGTTGGGACAAAATATGATGGGTTACTGACTTTCAATCTGAGGACAGTTTGGTGACTTACGTGAAATGAGTTAGTGAATTTCAGTCTAACTCCTAATTAAATGTGCCCACAACACAAAGATGCCACCACTTAACGCTAGCTGGCTCCCTTCTTGATAGTCGCAGTAGAAGTCCCAATGGCTAAGAGCACATCGACACTTAAGGCACTGTATTGCTTTAATGAAAACGCTCTACACCTCCTGTCGGCATAATTAGCTACCTCCTCTCAGTGAGGTGGATTATGTCGCTGGGAGCAGCTCTCCTTCCGACATATCGCTGTCCATTTTGAGGGTTAGGTCGGTATAACTACATCACTAAGGGTGTGGATTTTTCACACCCCAGAACAACAATTATACCAATATAAGTCTGTAGTGTAGACCAGACCCAAACTATGGAAGATTGAACTTCTCCCCTCTCTCCCCTGGGAGGGATGGGGCTCACTCCAGATCAGACTAAGGCACATTGGCAGGGAAGTTTGCACTGCTGTCCCCCAGGCTGTACCTGTTCTGAGGATCAATACCTCTTTTTTATGCATGACTGTTTAACCAGTGACTGTAAGTGGAACCTGGAAGAGGAAAGGTAAGCAGACCCTTCTCTAGCACATTTTAAAGTCTCAGCCAGGAAGAGGAGAAAAGTAACAGTTTCAGACAGAAAATATTGAGAAGTGTAGGCAGTTCTCCTACTACAAAGCACCTTCCCACAGACACCTAGAAAGGCACAGCTGAGAGCCCTGTAAGGGAATATACTAGGTAACTGATGAATCAGGAATGGATACAATGCAAAACTTCAAAAAGAGAAATATAAAATGTCATAAAATAGGAACCTTAAGAAAAAAGTGAAAGGAAACTTACTTTAAGACCAGGGAACAGCTTGTCAAGTAGCCATTTTTAAACTCTGTATGCAAATGTTGAAAAAAATTGTAATTCCAGGGTCAAAGCAAAATCTTCAAGATAGTGAGAAGTAAAATACAGCTGTGGATGCATGAAACTTTTCACCATCCCAGTCAAACGTTAGATGGGAAAACTACCAGAACACTAGAAAATCCTTGCTGTATTTCAGGTTCTTGAACTTTGGTGGGGAAAAGAGGTTGCTAGAAATTGCATATCGTGGGTTCCAGATGAGCTTCAGTTCATGGACAGAAAGCGAAAATCCACAAGGTAACCCACCAACATTCATTCACTGACAGTTGTGAAATCATTGGTTTAGATTTTACGATGACATGTCTAAGCAAGGAAGAGCAATAGAAAGTTACTACAAGCTCTGACCGACTAACCCAGACTCCTAATCTCTAGTTAATGAAGACTCAGCAGTATGGCAAAAATTCAGTGGGGGATAAAGGAGTATGAAAAACAGCAGAGAGCCACAAATCCTGCTATTTAAGCTGTTCTGTTCCATTAAACCACTAGGGGATTGTGAAAGAAACCAGATGCTCAGGCTTTCAAGTCATGACATGGTCAGGGAAAGTATTTTGGTACCCCATGGCACCTCAGAAGAGAGTAAAAAGAACTGAAATGTAAAGGCTCACACACTTCATTGTAGAGAAGGGTCTTTTCTCTTGAACTTTAAGCATTATAAGATGTGCCTTTCTGGAAGAGGAGAATGTGGTAAAGTAACAGCACTGCATTCATGGCCTTTATCAAACAATATAACAACCAGTCCTTAGCTTACCTTCAATTCTCTCTTTCGGTTTCGGTCACTGTTGGATTTTGAGTGCCTGGAGCTTCGTCCTTCCTCTACAGCTTCAAAGAGCTTGTCGACAAACCGCAGAGTGGAATCATCAAGAAAAGGCTTCAGATGGTCTGACGAGGAAGAGAAATTTGTGTGACTAGACAAATGCTTTTGGAGTAGGAATATGTGGATAAAAATTTTAGTGCAGCGTCTAAATTCACAGACTGTCATTCCCTCTGACATCTAGAATACATGACCTATGGGTTTTGAGATTCCATGCAAGCCTCTTTTTAAAGTAGTCTCTAACACTGACTACAGCAAATTTCTTCAGTTTCTTTAACAACAGAGCCTTTCAAACTGCATTTCCTCTCTTTGTCAGTTTCTGTAACACCCTTTAATTGTTTTGGAAGCATCTTAGACAATGTCACCTTCTGCCATGAGGAAAAGGAGAGTACAAGAAAATCTGTCCAAACCAAGCTTCTATTACTACAGACTTACAGCCTGTGAAGTAAGTCTGAAAATATTAAGTACATAAAAATCGGCTCTGAGCTAAGAATTAGCAAAGCCATTCTCAGCTCTAAAGGGATTTCACAAATCCATGAAAAGGGGGTCCATCTAATGGAAACACTGTCATAATCTTAATTAGCGATGAAGAAACAATTTGCCACATACAGTTCAGCAACACTACAGTCAAGTGAAGTGCCCAAGAATAAGGAAGACAAATTCAAATCTAACTTATTGATAATTTCAAATGCAGGGCAGACCTTCCAATTCCATTTGTAAGGCTCAAAGCTACTCAGAGGAACAAATATTCTCATTTATTTCAGATACAAATTTGAAAATCTCACTTGATTGCTTTTTCGATCAAGACAAAGCGTCTATATTGTTAGTTTCATTTTCCCAAGTGATGTCTTCTATTCCTTTCCCAGCTTTGCTACTGTTTTAGCTCGAAGGCATGGCAGGATACAGTTTATAAGAAATACTTGGCAGAAAAATGGACTGTATAGCTAAACAGATATCCTAAGAGATTCACCAGGTTGTCACTTTTAGCACCTATTTCATACATCTCTCTCTTTGTCAAGGATCTTTAATACTCCTAAATACATAGCAATAGATGTGGGTGTTGTGGGTGTCGTAATGAAAAGCCAAAGACATACCAGCTGCTTTCTTTTTGTCCATTCCCTTCCCAACACAGTTCAATGCTGCAGTGACCACAGTGGGTTCTGAGAAACCCAGGACCCGCTTCACTGTCTTCTCGATCCATGGCTTCAGCTCATCCAATTCCCGTTTAGAGAGTGACATCTTCACTGGCAGGCTGACTTCAATTATTTGAATTTACCTGTAAGAGAAACGAAGAGTGGAAAAAGCATCACTTAGAAGAGAGACTGGAGCAGCCAAATCACCATTATATTGGTGGCAATTATATTTTTCTTTTTTTAGTGTGAATTTAGAACTGATGGAAGATGCAAAGCATTTTTTAAAAATGTATTTCTTCCTAGAGACCCCAACCAATGTTGGGGTGCCACTGTTCTAAGTTCTGTACAAGACAAGCAATAGTCCCTGCTTTCAAGACCTTATAATTAACTAGACAAGACAAAGGAAGTATTAGACCCTAATAAGAGATAATGTCTCCGTGTGTTAGTTCCCTAAGCAGCTTTCTTAAAGTTACACAGGAAATCGATGGCAGAGTCAGGAATTGAATCGAGATCTCCTGAATCCTAGCCCAGTGCCATGACTACAAGGCCAACCTTCCTCTTGTGGAAGGTGTCAAAATGACGCTCTTGGGGACTATGCAGTATTATTACAGATGTGTTGGTCCCAGGATATTAGAGAGACAAGGTGAGTGAGGTATTGTCCTATTTATCGATAGGGTAGGTAACAGGTACCAGCAACACAGTTTCCAACTCCTACAGAATTACAGCCTCATAAATGCCCCCAGGACAGAGCGGGGAGTTCCTTCTTTGTGGTCCATTCAATCTTTGGTTTGTGCCAAAGGGAGCCAACTAGCGACAATTAGGGTGGTGGATTTGTGATGTGAACCCTTGTCCATTGGCCACTAGACTGAGACCTCTCCAAACTTAGAAGATCTCAAATCATGTTACAGACATTAAGTCTCAACATGACAGATTCAGACTTTAGTTGACCATGATGGTCCCTTCTGGCCTTAGTGTGACCTCATGCGCATTGCAGGTAGTAAAACCTCACCCACTCACTCTTGCAAAAAGCCCCACAAAACTCTGGCTGAGTTATTTAAGTCCTCAACTCTTGATTTAAAGACTTTAAGTTAGAGAAAACCGTCCATTTACTCTAGCTCAAACCAGTAAGTGACCTGTGCTCCATGCTGAAGGGGAAGGCCAAAAAAACCCCTGGGTCTCTGCCAATCTGACCTGGGAAAAATTTCTTCCAAACCAGATAACATGATCTTAGTCTAAAAGATCATCCTGCCTTGCCAGGCATAAGCACGCACACACATTACTGTCCAATCTATGGCCCACATCCTGGAAATATTCACATACATTTCTGTTATAGCTGTGAGTAAGGCACAATATCATTGTTAAATGTTAACATCTGATAACTTACTCATAATCCTTAGTTAAGCTAAGAGCCATTATTACATTTCATAAAAAACATTTATATTTTGTAAAAACAGGCTAATATTGCTATAAGAACAAGTTATGCCTGGATAGATTTTTACCTTCATTCACGTAACTCAATAAGACTTAAGAGAGTAATCAGTCTCAGACAGATTAGAATATTTCACTATCTGAAGAGTGAACTGAATACATGAGCATTCTCCATTATGTACTACCTACAGAATGAGAACACTATATTTCAGCCATGTAAGTATTCTACAGTTAAACCTTGTATATAAAGACCAAATGTGTGTATTAAAATGTCTAAGAAAGTTGATAGCCAAAATATAATAGAAGATTTCTACCAGGTGGTCCAATAGTAAAATTGCACAACACATGTATCTCATTAAGGTTTACACCCACTAACCTTCTTTGCTATGTTATTCCTCAGTAAATGGATAATCTGAAATTGATGTTCTCACAAAGCTGTTGTCAAAGCAACTGTGGCTCCTTCAGATAAGCAACATATTTAGCTTCATTCTGTAAAACATGTATGTCTAAAATTAAGTAAAAGTTCTAATTATAATTACAGTTTCCAAAGCCACAGTGAGATGTGCAATGCCTCCTTTCAACAGAAACCCTTCTGCTCACAGCATTGCTCCAATAAGACTACTACATTAAAGGTCAGAGCACTGATTATATTAAGGCTAGAAATCTAGATGCCTTGAATTAGACAAATTTAAGTGTAATAGGATAAAAGTTCTTTTACATCAGCAGAAAATTTTACCAGAATCTGCAACTGAAAATTGTGTACGTAAGAAGATCAGGTTGTTCCCCCCCTGTCTCCCACAACCTAGCACAAATGTAACATGCTTATAGGCAGACAGACATCAGAATGGAAATTAATGCACCAATTCCCTCCCCACCATTACATTTACCTTTGTATAGTCAGCAAAGGAGTCTAGTGGCTAGCTAAAGGCAAAATGGGAGGCAGGATTCCTGAGTATTATGCATAGTTAACTTGTCCTTGTGTATTCAAAGTACTGTTATCCCCCCTAAAGAGGGACTGGTGCTACATGAAATATCCAGAAGACCCAAGTTTAGAATCAAAGCTAATACACACCATTAAAGAGGATGCTTTTTTGCCTATGATGCATAGAGAACAGGGGATATAAAGGGCAAAAATTCCTCTTCATAAAACCATCACTGTTGCAGATTGACGGGATTGTTCCTCCAAGTCAAATTCTTTATGTATTTTTTTTTTAAGTCACTCAGTGTCTCACTTCTAGGCTAAATGTTAGAGAAAAATAACAGCATTTATATAGCACGTTCTCTCCAAAGCAAAGCCCTGATTTTTTTGTTACCATACTCCTGTGCAACAAGTTAGTATTATTAATTTTCTAAACAACACAGAAGAGTTAAATGACTTGTCTCAAATTAAACAACAAGTCAATAGCAAAGCTGAGATCAGAACCCAGGAGCCTTAAACTCCCAGCTGCCTGCCCTAGTATCCAAACCACACACTTCTTGTGCAAAGAAGGTGCAAACACTAAAAAATGTGAGTATGCAACAGAAACAAAGAGTGCAAATCTGAGTGCTCCCTGATCTAGGCCAAAATGATATAGGCAGCATTTCTAGAGGAGCTTGAGATTGTTAGTTTTGAAATAGATGCACAAAAATCAAGTCTGCTCAGAGACTTTGGCGATTCCCAGAATCATTCACTGCGATGTTTTAACTGAAAACATGAGGCTAATAATTCACTTGTACTTTATCAGTTACATTCAGGAGCCAGAGGGAAAAGGGAACATGGTGATAAGGCAGAGGTACCAGTGACAGGTCCAAGACAGCACACATGGCTGAGTACCACAAACCCAGGGCACCGCAGTGTGTGTTGCTCGCCCTGCTGAACAAGGGAGTCCCTTAGGGCAGGGAAGATGTCTTGGGTATAAGAGACAATGGAAAAAAAGAGGGAGGGTGAAGACGGATGAAGAAGGTACCAAGCCGTCACCAAGAGCGTCACCTATCAACTCTAGCGTGCAGAGTGGTGACTCCTGGCTGCACCAGGACACAGAGGTGGCTGGGCGGCCAGTACATGGGGGGGTCCCTGTCACCGCCTCAGTAGTATGAGGGGCAGGCTGGAGGCTCCCGCCCTTCCCCAGGGCCTGTGGGGCCGGCTTGGGGGAGAGTCCCCCCCTCCCTTGGTCAGCGCCCCGCGCGCACACGAGGCCTGCGCCGGCCTAGCTCAGCTCTCGAGCCCCGGGTGCCGGATCACGCGCCCTCGCCCCCCCCCCGTCCCGCCCCAGCCCGGGCTCCGCGGCCTGCCCACGCCCGGCTCCCGCGCGCCTCACCTCGGCTCCGCCCGGCCCGGCCCCAGCCCGAAACTTCCGCTCCCCGCCGCGGCGGCCCAGAGAGGACGCGCTGCGACTGACGGAGACGGAACGTTAGGGCGGAAGCGGAAACGGCCCGAGTGAGGCCGCCCCGCGCGCTCGCGTGGGAGAAAAATTAGGCACCAGCACGTGACGCAGGAGCCCAGCGCCTCAATGGGCCGGAGGCCCCCCCCACCCCGGTGGTGGTCACGTGACGGAGGAACTGCACGCTGCGGCCTTTTCACGTCACACGGAAGATGCCGACGCGTCTGGGTCACGTCACGTGACTGCGAGGGGAGCACAGCTCCTCCCGTTCCATGCCAGGAGCTGCTGGAGGGTGAATGGAAAGGGAGATTTGGGGCCAGGGCCAAGAGATCCTGGGCGGCTGGAGTCCTGGCCCCACCACCTACAGGAGGCGGGAGCTGAAGGGCAGGGGACCCACAGGGGCTGGGGTCCTGGCCCCACCACCTACAAGGGGCAGGAGCTGAAGGGCAGGGGACCCACAGGGGCTGGGGTCATGGCCCCATCGTGCACAGGAACTAATTTCAGAGCTGGAGCGAGGGGGATTCAAAGGGGCTCAGGTGCTGGCACCCAGCTTTTGCAAGAGGGAAGGGGAAATACTGAAGCGGGGTTGGGCTGAGTTCTTGGTCTCCAGCTTCCCCGAGGCCTAGGAGCATAGGAGAGAAGGCTGTAGGCTTGGCAGAAGCCTGTCCTCATGGCACCTGTCATATATGGGCCCTGGTAAAATCATGTCAATGCCTTGCTGTGTCATGCTATCAAATCACCTTCTTATTCCTCCCATGGTCTCGGCCATGCCTCTTTGCAGGCAGCAGCAGGTGAGTATGTCATTGCACCATGCCAGAAAGCCAATACAATGCACTGGACAGCTGACACCTGCAGTTATGCCACTGCATTGCCACACTGTGCCAGAGTTTCATTATGGCGGCTCATGAGGTCATCCAGGCATGTCACAGCTTGATGCCCTCACATCGGCATGAACTCCATTCATATAATTTTTAGAACCATTCATCTGCCTAAATCTAGCATTTAGTGGGAGATTACAGTGCCAAGGAAAAAACACAGGACAGGCAGCCAATCTTTGTTCTACCAAGAGCTCACATGCAGCGGTGCTTGTTGTAATGCACCATAGAACCTGAGCTACTCCTGACTCCCGCATGAGTAATGTAAGCATATCAACAGGGAATTGCTTCACAAAGAAGATCACCATCTTGTGAACCATCACCATAAATTTCCTATCTCAGCCCAGCTGGTCTTTGGAGGTTTACCATCCCAGTACTAATTCTGTGACATACATCCTAATTTGTGAGAACAGAACTTAAAATGGAATGGCTGCAGGTAACCCTCATAATATAAACAGAGGCATCCAGTAACCAGTCTGGTGCACAACCCAATATCATGGGTAGGATATTACAAGATCCACTTTGAAGTATACCTAATTGCAAGGCAAATAGCTTCAGGAGATAAATGATTGGGAATAAATAGGGTGGAAGCATTTATTAGTATGAGCATCTCCTCATGCTCTGTTCTAAGTGCTGAAGGATTTCTCTTGAGTCTGTAAAAATAATCAACCCCCTAATATTATTATACCAGCAAAAGTTTATAATGTATACCTATCCAAATTCATCTCCTTTTATAAAGGTTCTCACTCTGCTCGCCACAAAGGACTTGCTAATCACATGGGATTGGCTTAGTTCTAGCTTCCGACTCACGTTAAAAGATATCTAAAAATACACTAAATACTTTCCACACAAACAGTTTGAGGTCCTCTGAGATGGGATCTTGGAAACAAACCTAACCCCCCACCCCCTTTTTTTGTTTTTTGGTGTGAGTGCATTGCAGGCAGCCAATATGTTGTCCAACAATTCTGTATTTTTATACAATTTATTTTTGTGGACTCTGGCACACAACACACAGTAAAAGGTGTTACAAGATACTGCATGTGTAAGACTGTCAGAACAAAATATAATGATGTGAAAAACAGGATTGTTTTCACATATTCAGGAAAGCATTTACAGAAGTGGGGAAAGGAGGATGTGAAAATTGTATCTGCAAGCTTAACGTCAACATTTCCTGACATGATTGCTTAAGAGGAACTTTAAAAAAGCTGGAGAAAACTAAATGGAAACTCCATCAAAAAACTAAGTTAAAACACAACAGAAGCAGCTGTACTCTCCCAGTACTATTTTGTCAGTGTAAAGAGGACTGGAAGTGGGTCGATATGTTTACACTCATTTTAAGATCCATTTACACTGCCAGAGCTGAATAATGGGACCACAGTATAAATGAGGATAAGGCTCTATTGTTTTAAAAATAATCTGCAAATGATGTATATGAATTCTATAATCCACATCCTTTCTGCCAATCAACAGAAAGTAAAATAAAAGGAGGGAGAATGAAAATATCTGCAGCAGCATCTTTATTCTGGAATAAATCAGACCTAACTCAGGTTTTCCCCTATTTTCACAAGCACTGCCAAGCAGGACATTATAATTAGAGCCCACCAAAATTTGGATCCTTATCCATCCACGATCTGCAAAAATGATTCATGGATATTCGCATTCAGAGGTGGATATCTGCAGATATCTATGGATTTGCAGGGCTCTAATTATAGTGAGCAGCAAGCACTATTTAAAGGAATTGTTGATAAAAGGGAAAGCTAATTCTAAACACTTAATATAGTTTGCTTATGTTTGTGTCACCCAAAAACAGCAGGCCAACATACTAAAATGGTTACTTTATTAACAACTAGAAAGACACAACATGGCAACTGCTCAAAAACAGATTCTATAGTATGATGTCCTTCAGTCCTGCTCTCGTGGAGAAGGGAGATCAGTCTCCATGGCCCATTCAGTCACTGACCTCTTGGCTGAGACTAGCAATGGGGCGATCGGATGTGACAGTGATGTGTTTTGAGGTTTTTTTTAAACAGAAGTCACTGGGCTGTTTCCCCAGCTATTGTAATTCTTTGGATCTAACAGCCTAGCCAGGGGTCCTGTCGATTCTTCCTCATTAGAAATGCAATCTTCCTGGCCATCTCTGTGTTATAAATCCGCCGGCACATCTCGTAGGTCTCCCGCTGCCTCTTGCGACATGGTTTTTCATAGTACCGGCGCCGTTTGGCATCCTCAATGATTCCATCCACTGTTAGAATTCTGAGGAAATTAATCAAGTGTCATATTTTGTATTTCTCTAGGGCCTTACAATTGAGCACAATAAAGAGTTTTACAAGCATACATTAGTAAGCCTAAAGCACAGTGAAGTCAACTGTCCACACAGTAAACCAGGGAAACACGATCTAGAAGTCCTCTCTCACACCTCTTGCTTTTACCATTAATCCACACTCCCTCCCAGTTAATGGCACCAACAGGTGACTTCAGCACAATTGACATAATTTATTAAGCAGCAAAAATAATGAACCCTCCCAACTGCCTCTCATTACAAATGATATCCCGTTTTGCAGATTCAAATTTGTCCACAAACCTGATGTTTTCTAAACTGTTTATTTCTATAAATTATTAACACCAGAAATGTCAAATCAGAAAAAAAGGGTGATTTCAGCTAGAGAAAAGGGCCCCATTCAATTTTCAAATCTCCCGTATTAATCAGTATTTCCTGGGCTTCATTTTGGGGTCTGTGTCGTACATTGTGCCTATGGGCACATTGAGAACTGCAAGGAGGAAAATAAAATCCCTTTAAAACGTTATTAAACTATCTGGTAGCTGTGAAAAAATCATGGATTAGTGGGACTGGGGCAACTACTTCCGTTGTTAGATTTCAGACTCTTCTTTAGGCTGCAGGCTCATACATGTGTTATTCAGCAGAGGGCAGTGGTGCAGAGAGATTAAAGGCAGACACATATAGTTTGACCCAGACATTGCTGCAGGCAATAGAAAGACTCCCATTGACTTCAAGGGGCTTTGAATCAGGCCTCCCCAGTGCATCACCATAGAGATGAGGAACCTTTTATCCACAAGGTGACACATTTTGTAAGAAACAGATTCAGGCCATGGTTACACTGGCACTTTATAGCGCTATAAAGCCCCCACGAGCGCTATAACCTACTCCCCGTCCACACTGGCAAGGCACTAATAGCGCTATAACTGCTGAGTTATAGCGCTATTATAAATCCACCTCCTCATGGGGAATAAGGGCTGTAGCGCAGCTGCTGTAGCGCTACAGCAAGGATGTGGACACCCACTGCGCTACAAGTAATCTCTGGAGATGCCTAGAGCCATTTAAGGCAATTGACGTCTCTTCCCTTTGTTTTGAACTCGGCTGGAGGAATGCGGAAGTACCTCTTTAGAGTTTCTTTCTTAACTCGGCAGATAAGCAATGCAAATGTTTAAGGAGGGAGCCTGTGTGAAAACAAAGCCCTCTGTGAACGGAGGCTCACTGACAGGCTTTCAGAAAAACGGAAAAACCACTGTCTCTCTCCCTCCGCATACACACAACGCGTCCCCCCTCACCCCTCTCGTTTAAAAAGCACGTTGCACCCAGCTGAATGCTGGGATACCTGCCCTAATGCGCTGCTCTTAATGCCGCATTAAGTGCCCCAAATGTGGCCATGCTATACCGCAGGAGCATCTGAGTGTGGACATACAATAGCGCTATACATATTACTGTATAAGGGGACCGCTATAACCTATAGCGCTATAATCTTGTAAGTGTAACCATACCCTCAGCTACGTAATGGCCTTCTCAATGAGCACTGCACATCTCACTCAAAAATTGAGGAACCTGAACCACCAGAGGCGAGGCTGGTCCTGTCTCTCTCCCCATCAGGTTATCAAGGAAGGGTGTTAGTATATTAACCAAAGCTTTGTAGCATATAACAAAATAATAACATGTATCTTTTGAATAGCAGTAATACAATTGAAACTTTGATTATTTTACCATTTAATTACTACTTCATTTTTCTTAATAAAATGTCTTTAAGGCTATATCTGTCTCAGGTGTGAGCTTCCTTTCATATGCCCGAGGGTCCTTTGTAAAATCTGTGGGGCCTGATTCAGGACAAGAACCTTATCTTCTAATCAAAAGAGACTGGCGATGCCTTGATGCCAAGTCTGAATTTCTGACTTTATTGGATAACCTTTAACAAGAGCGTTGGATCTCAGCCAGTCCAGCTGCTAAACTGTGTAAATACAGATGCTGCATAAGAATTCAATTCACATAATATTGCCTGAGATTCATTTTGCCTGTGGCTTAAGACAACAATAACTGCAGCATACAAGTGTGTCTCCTTCTTCAGGCACTAGAGGAATTTATCTGTCACAGCTGTCAGTCAAAGACAGGCTTAGATCTTGTCACATCAGACTCTGCATCTTTTCCAAAGTAAGATCAGGAATAGTTGCTTCCTCTGCTTTATCCTGCACACATTAGACATTGAGAGGAATTTTACAGAAAAGGGAAACAGAAGCAGAGAGATCAGGGGCAGTGACTTGCCCCAGGTCACAGAGTGAATCTGGCAGAGCCGAGATCATAACCCAGACCTTCTAGCACACACACGTGCAAAATCATTCTTCCTCCTCTGTCAGAGCAGTCACAGAACAACAGAAGCAAGAGAAGGACCTACAAAGCCACCCAGTCCATCTCTACACTGAGACTCAGCCACTTGTGGTTTGTGCTGTCCCATTTTACAATGTGCTGAGCAAGGAGGCTTCTACCACTTCCCAAAGGAGATGAATCCACAGCCTAATGTATCACACTACTGAGAATTTCTCCATGACATTCAGCCAGAAATTTCCCTCTCTTAATTTCAGACCAATACCTCTAGTTATTCCACCCTACTTAATTCCTCTCTTTCCTGGGTAAATTACATCTTTCAACTTGCACCTTATTCCCCTTTTAGCCAAATTACACTTAAGATTATTTATAACACAAAACTTTTCTGGCTTGTGTGGACAGAAAAAGGCATGTATAGCAACCATGTTTTAGCCTAAGTATCTTATAGAGTTTAAACATCGTTTCCCAATGTGTATATGACAACATGTTCTCACCTACACAGGCAAGAATAAATCCTGTTCTAACACTGTTTGCCCACAGCCATGCTTAGACATGGCCATTTTGAAAGCACAGACAGGGCCTTAATCTTTCCTTTGAAACTGATCCCTCTACCTGCCTGATCATTTTTTGTTGTTCTTTCTTCACGATCGAAGAAAATTAGAATGCACAATAGGGGGATTTCACCACTACGTGTAGAAAACTGCTGTTTAGCTGGCCTTTCATATAAAGTACTTGATGTCTCTACTTCTGAATCTCTTAGCAAAGAGCACTTCAAGGACTAATTCAGACAGAGCTTATACAGATTTCGCAACCTGCTGTCGTGATGCTTGAAATGCCAAGTAATACAGCCTTGATCAAACCTGTCACAGATTTTAATGGGCCATTGTCAATTACAGTCATTTAGGCCAGCAATTTATGCATGTAAATAAAAGGTTATTAATCAGGTTTGTAAAACAGAGTTTTCATTACATTATTTTTTTAAAAAAATAATGTAATTAAAACTGTTTTTTGTTGAGATTTAAAAATTTATTTTCAGTTTTGGGAACCCAAACACTGTAGGGCATGTGAATCTCTGACAGGGCATGTGAATGAGCAATGAAACTGACCAGAAAAACGTGAAATTGATTGGTTAGTTTTCATCACCCAAACAAAATGAAATACCAAATAAAAAAATCCAACAGTAAAAAATAAATGACAGATAAATTAATGTTAAAACATTACTCGAGGTAACTAAGTACTGCTGGCATCACAAATAAAGAAATTTGCCTTTTTTTAAAAAAAATTTAATCTGACAGTTTCCCTTTAACAAAGTTCAGATTTGAACAGAAGCCTTTTTAGAGCATAAGCATTCACATGGCAATGCACGCAGCCTGTCTGTCAGTAGACAACATGTGTAAGATAAATAGTCTTCAATGGACTGAAAAACTCACCCACAAGTGTCCAGCATCCAATAAGATACAGCTCAGTTGTTTCTAGTTCCCCTCCTTTTCACAAAAGAGCAGCCAATCTGAAGGCAGCAAGTTTTACTGCATCAAGTACTTGTTATGCAACATCGTGCGCCTAGTTACAGTCCCACGGGCCAGGGCTGAGAGAGACACATGTTCAGCTCACCAGCTGCACAGGCATTTTAAAAACGTGTTGCCCTTTGTACGGTTCTGAACAAACACTTTGGTGTAATTGCAGTCCAATCTATATTTAAACCAACAACTATGATCCGCAAATCTGCTGAGCGCAGAAACGAGAGAACTACAAAGCCTCACACTGTGTATGCTGCTGTAAAAAAGGGATGCAGTCAAGGATCTGTGGGCCAGAAGCTGACCTGGAAATAGGTTTTTTAAATGAGCTAATCAGTGCTGAATGGTTCCAACTGCAGCTCGTAATTAGGTCCCCTCTAGCCATGGTCAGCCAGCTCCAACCCAGTTATGACCTGGCATGCGCCGTGCTGCAATAGCACGACAATCAAAGAAGCACAGTGTAGCATGGAGCCAGCCTATAGAACACCATGTATACACTGATTTGAAGTATGGAGCATAGCTTTGCAAGCTTGTTACATAAAGGGCTCCTTTGGATACAGAAATAAGTGACTTTGCAGAGCCATACCGTATTCTTAAACCCCACTTCCTTGTCTCTAGTGAAATCCAGCTCCACGCTTCAGCAAAGTTCTCAGTTTCACAACGCCCGGGAGTGGTAGCTAGACAGAAAATCAGGACTGTGGAGGAGACTTAAATAAAAGGCTTTAATATTTAGGAACATAACCTGTAATTAATAACCTTTTACATGTTTACAGCATCTTTCAAATCCACAGGTTACAAAAGCACATCACAAACTACATGTATAGCACGACTGAAAGGCAGCCAGCTCTGGGGTGAAAGGGGCTGACCAACAGATACATGGCATACTGCAGAACAGGGCACAGCAAGGGAGAATAAAGGTTATACTCTGCCTTTGAAAGAAAAGCAGCTGTCTTTTCTAAACTTCTTTATGACATTGCAAAGTTGATCTCAAAACCACCCCCAGGTAAATGAAGTATTTGTCTTACACAGCAGAAAAGAGGTTTTATGCTAAACAAAACCCCAGGTCCAATCTTTTCCAAAGATAGTCTCATTATCAGACAGGAAGGGAACACCACAGAGGACCCTAACACCATGCAAACCCACACATAACAACGTGAAAAGAAATCACAATTTTAGTCATAATTCCTCCATTCAAAACACTAGTCCAGGAGATTGAAAGACTTAACAGAAGCTGTCTCAATGTCCCAATGAAATTGAGAGCTAACAGAGAAAACATATTGCCCTTCTGGATTTTTAGTACTGAAGCCAGCAGAGGTCAGTATGATCACAATACTGATGAAGTCAGTGTAACATTGGCACACACTACAAAACAATGTCTACCATTTACCACAGATTAGTAGATATCTGAATGAAGATACAAACACATTAGTAAAGCACTTATAACCCAAAGCAAGGCACAGTTAAAATATATGTGCTAGGCTTATGAGACATTAGATTTAGGCTTTGTCTACACTACACAGCTTTTAGCGACACAGTCGAGCAGTGTAAACACTGCTTGTCAGCACTTATGCGGACAAAATACTTGCACCCCCTACAAGTGGGGTAGGCATTGTGAACAGGAGAGCAACAATGAGCCCTTTACACTGCCATTTGCTGTGGCAAAACTTTTGTCTTTTGAGGGGGGAGGGTTTTTTAAGCACCTGTGAATGACAAAAGTTTAGTCATTCAATTGGCAGTGTAGACAAAAAATTAGACAAGCTTCGCTATATTTGTGGCTCACTCACTCAGCCATAGTAGAAGATACAAAGCCCATGCTAGCAAGAGCCCTAGTCCCATTATTCTAGTGTAGTCTATATATCCATATCCTACAATGAGGGACCCTCAGATACCTAAACATGGACTCAGTGGAATCTGCAGAGGTAGAGTGGTGTAGTGGTTAGTGCAAATCACTGGGCATCAGATCTTTATACTATTCTCAGCTCCGCCACTGACTCTGACACACCTCGAGCAAGTCACTTCACACCCACACCCCAATGTTTCCCCATCTGTAATAGGGATAAACCACTCATCTCATGGGGCAAACGGAAAGAACTGTAGGGTTTAGTAATGTTAGTTCCTCAGATGCAAGGTGCTAGAGAAAGACAAATTATTATTATACAGCATGTTATATTTGCAGACACTGGTTAATCTACAGAAGAGAAGTACAGTATTTACATTTGAGATGGAGAAACATAGCTCTTGATTTATGAGCAGTGAGAGAGTCCTTGTCAAAGACAGAAATGGATCACAGAACCCTGGCTCCGATGTTCAGGCCCATTATTTATTGAGCTCTGACAATATACTTGGCAGTGCATAAACACAGAAAAATTCCCTAGCAGATTACACTGTAAATCACCTATACCAGGCTATGCCTCCTCTCTGATGCATGGAGATACGATTCTATAATCTACATACCTACACTGTAGAGCACTGCCCAATGAACTCACATTAACCTGGAAGAATCAAATGATGGCCAGAGACGAATCAGGGAAAGGCAGTGAAAAAGACGTTAAATTCTAAACATGGTCCAGCCATGAGGCTTGACAATTTATCTTGATATGAGAAGGCCTGGCATAAATTAGTATTTCTTTCCCCAAGACAGAGTTCCTTACTGAACTAAGACCCCATCGAGATCTGATAAGCATTATCCTGAATGCCTTCCAGTATTCCAAACAAAGATATCCCAGCACACGTATGCTAGACCTTATGGTAAGACAAATGTCCTTTCACAGTATCATTAGGAATAAGAAAGTAAATGTCACAGTCCAGTATACAGATATTGCACAATGATCAAATGAGATAAAACACTTAAGCATTTTAGTTTGTTGTTTCTGAGGAACAAGTAAAGGTTAATAACACAGCAAGAAGTTTACTTTCCCTACACAATGGAGACCTTTGTTTCTACCACAGATACTGCAAGCTTAAGGTCTTGTCTTGAAGTCAGTCAGTGGCAGTTTGAGGTGCACAAGGAATGCAGGACCAAGCTGTAAGCCATAACACAAGTTACATCATTTTAATTTGCATGACAGCAATTTAGTCAAGAATAGAAGTTCAGCTGAATTGCCACACTCCATTTCTCTTTGTTCTAAACTAAGCCTCCTACCTCTGTGCCATCCTTCATAGGAATGAACAACAAAAACATTTTATCTTTCTCTGATGCTTTCCATCTTAGGAATCTCAAAGCTTCCCAACACATCTGCAAGGTGGGCATTATCCTCATTTTCCAGGCAGGAAGCTGAGGTGCAGAGAGAAGTGAATTTGCCAAGGCCAGAGAGGACAGGTTTATCCAGATGATGAATGGTTGGGAAAATGAAGCCATGTTTCTAGTTCACAAAATCATCCTTCTTTCATAAGGTATGGGGAAAAAGGCTTAGTGGACCATCCAGTACAATGTTTCTCAACCTTTTCGATACCAGGGACCAGCTTGCTGCCTTCCTAAACTGTGTCAGGGAGATGTCAGGACCACCTGTTGAAAAACACTGATCTAGTACACCCCAATGCCAATGCAGGATTACTCCCTCCAGTCCAGTTTTTAGTGGATTGTCCCTTCTAATTGAAATGACTGAGCTTCACTCAAATCCTATAGAAAGTCACAGTCCAAAAATCTTGATATTAGCAAATACTTCCTAGTATCCAGCCCATCATTTCCTTTTCCTTAAATTGTCATCCCAATTTTCTAGTTATAACCCTTTTGTGCTGCTCTAAACTAGTCCTTCTACTCATTGGCATCTGCAGCCTTTAAATACATGTACATGTTTTTTTGTGTCCCCCCTTAAATGATCAATGGGGACTATTCATCCTTTCACAGGCTTACTGGCCTTAATCTATGCTAAATGTTACCTTTTCCCCTTGAAAGGCAAAGTAATACAGATTTAAATTTAGTGATTTTAATTAATACAGTGTTGGGACAATCATTTTCATGTGACAAAATGAAAATATTAATGAAGTTGAGAGACTGCGATGGCCTTGTACATTTCATATACATGACCAGTCAAGGTTTGCTGAATGCCATGTCACTGAAGCTCAGTTATTTCTCTCCAGAATTAATAAGTTCTTTCCCTTGCTCAGGAGTCTGCCATGCCCAGGGCCAGCCAGCTTGTTTCAGAGACTGCTCTCACAGCACAATAAAGACTAGACAGAACAGCCTAACAAGATCATAGCCCTGTAAAGCCACTTGGGATTCTCTTCAGTGCAGTTTGAAGTCAGGGAACAAAAAATACACATACCAGAACTTGTTAAAGGCCACCTCTGATTCTCCTGTGTTCTCAAGTGTCACCACCCACTTCGGTCACAGTCATTCAGTTGACAGAAGCAAGAATAGAATCCGGACTCCTGACCACCAGGCCACTGCTCTAACCACTAGCCCACATATGATTAAAACTATTACTAGTTAAACAGTAAAACTGTTAAAACTGTTATAAATCTCCCCTCCCCTAGTAGGGGTTGAGAATGTGATTTGCTCAAGAGTTTCTTTGCTCTAACAGTATGCAAAAATACAAATCACAATTTATCTGAATGGAAGCAACCGACCCAGAGACAAACCTAACAGTATTTGCCACAAACAAATACAAAGGACACTCTTTGCTCATCAGTAAAATGCAGCCACTTCTGGAGTGGAGTTTGACAGCAGTTAACATTTACCTGCTTAATGTCCTGTAAGCAGCATCCACATTCCCATTCTGGACCATCACCGTTCTGGCAATAAATTTCAGGTGCTGTGACATTTTGGATGTAGCTGTTCCTGAAGAAACTTAAATCACAGAGCTAGAGAGCTCTGTACCGTGTTTTTGGCTGCTACACGGATAACCTGATCTTCAGGGAGGCCACTGAAGTGAAGTCTGAGATCTGGGGGGGAAAGAAGCCCCAAAACTTAAGCACAGGTAACAGATTTCTAAACAGACATTTCTTGTGCGTTTTCCAATTGATGTGTATGGTGGAGAGCAATTGATCTGTTTCTATCCTAAGGTCCTTTCCTTTGGTAAATTTTAACCAGATCACTTTTGATCCTATTAACAGCAAACTGTCACATGCCAGCAGAATTCTTGAATATGCTACTAGCTATGCCCAGATTTCCTCTAGTCAGGCCTGGGTTGTCCTGTCCGGTGATGATCACATTTTTAATTATCATTCCTTTGAAGACATGCTTTAAAAAGTTATAATTGTAAAGTACATAGAAGATGGGGAAGGCCGCTACTTCGAGCGTTTGCTCTCCGATGGCAAGGAAACGTTTGTGAAAACTTTTACCAAAATCCCACATGTATTAAGTAGTGTTAATTAACTGCATATCAGCAACATCCTCTCATTGAGGGATCCTTCTATCCCCTCTTTCACTGCCGCCAGCCCCAGTGTTTGGACAGGTCGCCCCCCACCCCTCCTCAGGCTGGGAGGGGTGCCAGGCCCCCAACCCTCTTGTCCCACCCCTCCTCGGGCTGGGGGTGCCATGCCCCCCCCTCCTCTGCCCCCCCTCCTCGGTAGGGTGACCAGACAACAAATGTGAAAAATCAGGATAGGGGATTGGGGTAATGGGAGCCTCTACAAGAAAAAGACCCAAAAATCAGGACTGTCCCTATAAAATCGGGACATCTGGTCACCCTACTCCTCGGGTTGGGGGGATGCCCTGCGCCCCGCTCCTCGGGCTGGGAGGGTGCCGCGCCCCCCCTCTTCTGCCCCCCTCCTGGGGTTGGGGGGATGCCCTGCGCCCCCCCTCCTCGGGTTGGGGTGGGCGTGCCATGCCCCCACACCTCCTCTGCCGCCCCTCTCTCTCTCTAGGGCTGAGGTCCCCCTCCGCCCCACCCGTTCGCTCGGGACAGGTTGATCCCAGCCTGCTCAGGAGGGGCCTGGCCACGACGCTGGGCCCAGCTTCTACGCGAGCCCGGGGATCCCGAGCGGCCTCCGGTCGCAGGGCCCGAGCTCGGGCCCGGGCCCGGGCCCAGGCCCAGGCCCTGCGAGACACTCACCCCGCCCGACCGCCCCGCAGGCTGGCCAGCCAGAGACACCGGAACCGGAACCAGACCGTAGCACCGCCCCCACCCATCCCGCCTGGGAAACCATGGCAACCAGGCCCGCCTACTGGGGGAAAAGGGGGCGTGGGGGCACAGGGCAGGGGGATGTTGGGGTTCAGGGCGGGGGGAGGTGTTGGGGCGCAGGCCAGGGGCATGTTGGGGTTCAGGGCGGGGGGAGGTGTTGGGGCACAGGGCGGGGGGATGTTGGGGTTCAGGGCGGGGGGAGGTGTTGGGGCACAGGGCAGGGGCATGTTGGGGTTCAGGGCGGGGGGGAGGTGTTGGGGCGCAAACCAGGGGCATGTTGGAGTTCAGGGCAGGGGGAGGTGTTGGGGCACAGGGCAGGGGCATGTTGGGGCACAGGCCAGGGGGATGTTGGGGTTCAGGGCAGTGGGGGAGGTGTTGGGGGCACAGGCCAGGGGTGTGTGTTGGGGTGCAGGCTGGGAGAATTGTTAGAAGGACAGGGCAGAGGGATGTTGGGAGTGCAAGGCAGGGAGCGGTGTTGGAAAGACAGGGCAGAGGGATGTTGGGTTCGTAGGGCAGGGGGGAGGTGTTGGGGCACAGGGCAGGGGGATGTTGGGGCTCAGGGCGGGGGGAGGTGTTGGGGCACAAGGCAGGGGGATGTTGGGGTTGTAGGGCAGGGGAGAGGTGTTGGGGCACAGGGCAGGGGGATGTTGGGGTTCAGGGCGGGGGGAGGTGTTGGGGCACAGGGCAGGGGGATGTTGGGGTTCAGGGTAGGGGAGGTGTTGGGGCACAGGGCAGGGGGATGTTGGGGTTCAGGGCAGTGGGGGAGGCATTGGGGGCACAGGCCAGGGGTGTGTGTTGGGGTGCAGGGTGGGGGAAATGTTGGAAGGACAGGGCAGGGGGAGATGTTGGAAGGTCAGGGCAGATGGATGTTGGGGTCATGGGGCAGGTGTTGGGTGAGGGGCAGGGGGACGTTGGGGCACAGGGCAAGGGGAGGTGTTGGGGGAACAGGGCAGGGCTAGGCAGTTCCCATATTTCTAGGGCAGACCTCTCTCCTCCACTTATTTTCCCAGGAAACCTGGTGGATTTCATGAGTGTGTAGGATCTGGTTTGGGGTGGGATCTTGTGAAAACTCATTGTGTTGCACAGGAGCAATAGCACAGATATTTAAGAGAAAGGCCAAAATGTGTTGGTTAAATCAAACCCTTATGAGGAAGTCAGGCAAGCAGCTGTGTTTCAGTGCCAAGGTTATATAATGCCATAAATAAAATAAATTAGCTAGAAGTGTCACAGAGATGGATACAATAAGAAAAGAGTAGATAGATTAGATGATGTGACACAGGGATGAGTGTACTAGGGAGAGACCAACAGAGGTACGTGATTAATAGAGTAGATTCTGAATTCTCCTTACACTGTCCGACATTGCTTAGCACAGTGGTTCTCAACCAGGAGTATGTGCACCTCTGGGGCTATGCAGAGGTCTCCCAGAGGGTACATCAACTCATCTAGATGTTTGCCTAGTTTTACAACAGACTACCTAAAAAGCACTAGCAAAGTCAGTACAAACTAAAATTTCATACAGATAAAATGAGAACATCAGCAATTTTTCAGTAATAGTGTGCTGTAACACTTTTGTACTTTTTTGTCTGAATTTGTTAGCAAGTAGTTTTTAAGTGAGGTGGAACTTGGGGGTACACGAGACAAATCGGTCTTCTGAAAGGGGTACAGTAGTCTGGAAAGGCTGAGAACCACTAGCTTAGGGCACAATGTTCTGCCATCCCTGACTATCCTGCCGTTTTACAGAATGGCTACTTTATTGTGTTTCTGTAACTTAATTTTTTTCATGAGGCTAGACAGATCTATTGTTCAGCTCCCCAGCCTGGAAGACCAATGTACCCTCTGACTTGGGCAGCACTACAAGGAGTTAAAACTCCCACTGGCTCTCAGGGTCACTGGAACAGACAACCCTTTCCACTATGTCAAGGAGCAGTCCCTAGGGGAGGATAAATTAGAGTTAAAGAAAATGAAAGTATGCAAAATACGGAACAAAGCTTATTTATAAGGAACAAGCCCTTTCCTACCAGATGTTTAATCAGAATATTGTACAGTTTGAAGTATTCAGGACATTAGACACTGAATCAATGCATGCTTTGGAAGACAGGAAAGGTGATCACCCTGTTAGGAAGTGTTCATGGTTAGGACATGGGACTGGAATCAGGATTTCTGAGTTCTGTAACAGTTCGTGGCAACTGCACCTGTATTTCCCCCTCCATGATCCAGCAAAGGCACCCGCTCCAGGCTCCTCAGCTGTCGTTGGATAAAGACTCATATCTCTCTCCCTTCTGACCAGGGTTTTCCCAGGCTGCACAGTTCCTTTCCTATGCTGTAAGTTCCCCAGCAAGTCAGACTGCCTAAGCAGGCCTGATATGCTTTCTTCTTGGAGGCTATAAACAGCGCAATTGCCCACAGGTCTAAGCTGTTACCACACAGCCCTTTGTAAGGAAGCACTTTATTCTTTAAGGTGAAAGCATCACAGAGAAAACATTAAAACAATAAAGTAACCTACACCTGCTAAGCAGCTTATCAGACATCACCTCCTAGTCCAGTAAGGGCTGTGCCCAGCGATCAGTTCTTCAAACCCCACCAAGGGGTTTGTCTGTGGTTACAAGTTCATAACAGCTGTTAGCACAGAACAAGCATGCCAACAAATGGTTCATTCTTTCCCTTTTTTTGTTTTCCAGCTAGGGCCTTTGAGCTTGTCCTTATCAACAGCTGATATTTGGACAAAGGTCCCCTCCTCCAGGCAAAGCTTCAAAAGGCTGAGTTCTTGCACAGCCGGAGAAGGTGCATTTGCAGACACCATCCCCGTAAAGATTTCCTGGGAAGCATCTTAACTTTGGTTGTCTCAAAAGTTCATCCTTGTCCAGCATATTGTTTCAAATCTTCCTTTAAAACTCATAACATTGCTCAGGGTTTAGAGTGGTCACATCTCGCCCCTAGAGAAGTTACAATTCATAATATGACATAAACTTCACATTTATAATACTCTGACAAAGTTCCTCCTCTACTTTGGTGGGTCCTGCACTTAACTGGCGGATTTGCTCACCTAAGAGATTCACAGCAGCCCTCAGTTTGGCCACTTTCGTGGCTCAAATCTGCTGTACACTCAGCTAACCTCATCACTGGCCAGCATGGTGAAAAGGAAGAACAACAATCGCTGTAGTCTCTGCTGATCCACCTAGTGGGTCAGGGAACAGGCCAGAGGCCTTCCACTCTGCTGGAACCCACAGTCCAGGTCAACTCCTCTGGTATCAAGTAGGGAGTTGGTGGGATGGAGGAACCCAGGCCTACCCTCTACTCCAGGTTCCAGCCCAGGGCCCTGTGGATTGCAGCTGTCTCGAGTGTCTCCTATAAGAGCTGCATGGCAACTACAACTCCCTGGGCTACTTCCCCATGGCCTCCTCCCAGCACCTTCTTTATCTTCACTACAGGACCTTCCTCCTGGTGTCTGATAATGCTTGTACTCCTCAGTCCTCCAGGAGTATGCCTTCCCCACTCTCAGCCCCTAGAATCTCTTGCATCCAGGTCCTTGCACACACTCTTCACTGACTGAAGTGAGGTTCCTTTTAAACTTGGTGCCCTAATTAGCCTGCATGTATTAATTGATTCTAGCAGCTTATTAATTGACTCCAAGTGTCCTAATTAGCCTGCCTGCCTTAACTGGTTCCAGCAAACTCCTGACTGTTCTGGAGCTGCCCCTGTTACGTTACCCAGGGAAAAGGGACCTGCTTAATTTGAGACTCATGTATCTGCCTTCTGTCAGCCATCTGGTCTGACCCTATCACAATACAATGGACTCCAATGCCATTTCAACTTTATTCAATGAGATCTCCAAAAGATATTGCAGAAAATCACCATCTCCTGTCACACGTTCCATTCCCAGCTCTGGCACTGACCCACTGTGTGACCCTGGGGCAAGTCACTTTGTATTTCTGTGCCTCGGTATTCCCATTGATAAATTCAGACTGGAAATAAGGCACACATTTTTAACATTGAAGGCAATTCACCATTGGAACAAAGGACCGAGGGTGATGGTGACTTCTTCATCACTAGCAATGTTTAAATCAAGATTCTATCTTTTTCTAAGAGACCCGCTGTAGTTCAAACAGGAATTATTTCGGGGAAGTTCTGTGGCCTCTGTTATATGGGAGGTCAGCCTAGATTATCTTATTGGCCTTATTGTCTTTGGAGCTATGAGTAAAATAGGTTAAATAGTACTAACCCTACCCTGGGGCCTACGAACGGAATCTATTACAGTTTGTAAAATGCTTTGAGACCCTCCAATGAGAGATGCATTTCTGGTGAGCAAGCTCTGAAGGGTCACACTATCTGCCACTGTCTGGTCCTCACACTCACTCCACCAAACCATTACTTAGGAGATAGCTTGCTCCCTGCTCAACAACCAGTGTTTTATAAACTGCGCAGTGGGCTAGCAGAAGCACTGGGCCATCCCTGAGGCTAGGGTGACGAGACAGCAAGCGTGAAAAATCAGGACAGGAGGTGAGAGGTAATAGGAGCCTATATAAGAAAAAGACCCCAAAAATCGAGACTGTCCCTATAAAATCGGGACATCTGATCACCCTGAGGCTAAATGTTTGTCATACATACTCTCTGGGCTTCTCTGTCAGCTGAGTTTGATCAATATAACATTAACATATGGGGAAAGCCATTGTTCTACGGACCAGCACTGGAGCAAAACCGATAGGGACCTGCAGAAAAACAAATGTTGGTGATATTTTCCAGATAGACTCCCCTCGCCTCCCCCCTGGAACTGAAGGCCTCTGTTTATCCATGGAACAAGTACAGCATGCTGGGCAAGTTACCCATACACTGTCTCAACAGAGGGTGGCACCTACACGCTGGAAGTCCCATTGCTAGGGGAGAGAAAGGAGTTCACTCCTTGGTCTTATTGAGCATATTCTGCACTAGTTATTCCAGTCAATTTCCCTGTGTAGACAAGCCCTTACATGTTTACAGTGTAACCACAATAAAGGATGTCACTGTTTCTCTCCCACACCCGCCCCCAAGTCAGCATGGTTTGCACAGACTTCAACCTGCCTCCCTAGCCTCATCAAATGCCTGGGAGAAAAATATGAACCTTGTAGCATGCAAAGGAGGTTAACAAGGCCACGATCTGATGGACTGAGGCAAGGAGAGAGTTGTCTTTGCAGAAATTACTCCCCCAGTAGCCCCTTTCCAGTTTAAACCAAGGAGACTTCACCTCAGGCACTTCCACCGATCACAACAGCCACTGGCTCACACATGGAGAGAGGCAGCCTATCGTGTAGTGAAGCCCTAAATCATTTAGGGCTCCGTTCTCCAATCCCACCTCATTCAAAAGTGTTGGGTGAACCTCAGGAAGGTTCTTAGTTTGGGTTTGGTTCAGATCAACACCCTGTTCTCTGGCCGATCCAAAACCCCAAGTTGGCAAAATCAGGCTGGAAATCTCATGATGTCAGGCTCATTCATGAGATTTCTGGAATCAGAAGGGACCTGGCATACAGTGAAAACAGATTTTCTCATATGCTGGTGCTTCAGTGTCCCATCATAGTCCAGCCCACACCAAGGCTCAGCAATGAGCAATAATAAGGTATTATTATATAATCACACATCTCAGGACCTTCTAATAGTATACATTTGAGAAGCAATGACTTCAACGGGCTTCCGATTCAACGGGCCTCTGTCTGCAGGCCCCAATATTCCCAGCTGCTCCATGCAGAGAAATCTCTGAGGCCATGTGGAGTCCCATGGTTGTGCATGAACACAGGTGTTTGCCAGCACAGAGCAGCTTCCAAGATCAGGACCTTAGTTATTAAAACTTAAATGAACTTTAAACGTGCATTTGTTTGTTGCTGAGTGGGTGAGAAAGGGAAAAGAGCAGGTTGGGGAGGGCAAAGATTTTTGTCGTGTCTCCTGCTGGCTCTCAGATTCATGCTGAGCCTGATCAATATCACATTAATGCTATAGCTGCTTTTCAATTACAAACCCATTGTTATGGGAGTTTACAAGTAGGGTGTATAAATTCAATAACATTTGACATAGAAGTTCTCTCAGGGGTGAATATTACCAGGGGTGATTGTTTTTAAACAATAGCTGAAGAGGGACGATTGTGGGAGTCAGTGCATGATCTGAGATCAGGCGTGGAAGCCAGGGTTCTGGAGATCTAATCTTGGCTCTACCCTTGACTTGCTCTGTGACAGAAGCCAAGTCACTACACTTCCCTCTGTCTCAGTTCCCTCGCAGTGTGTAAGACAGAGAAGGTAACATTTCCCAGCCTGGCAGTAGAGGTAGTTAGGATTAAATTTGGTCATGCTTGCAAAGTACCCCAGAAAGGCAACATACTAAGTATTATTATTAGTACCAGGTCAACAGTCTACCATGCGACTGACTAGGATGGGTTTGCACAACATACAAATTAGAAGGGCTCCCTTTGAGGCATTCCACTCTGTTGGGTTAAAACCCACATTTTAAAAAATGCCTCCATCCAGATTTGCTCAGCAGACCGGAAGAGCTCAGTAGGGGGCTTTACAACCTTCCATCAATGGTCTTTTGGGTTGGAGGCCTTTAAAAAACCCTCTGATTAAAAGGACCCTGTCTCATCTCAATCATCACTTATCTTTAAATTCTAGCTAGGAAAGTGATCTTGTGGGGCTCTTCCATTTATTCCTTCTCCACCTTTTCTCATAGCAACTCAGTTCACAAGTGAAAAGATAATTTTTCTAGTTGGCCAGGCAGCTCTTCGAATTGAGCCTGGGGGGTCTGAATTGGTAGCCAGGTGTCCTTCTTCCTCTCACCTCACCAGCCGTAATAAAGATCCTTAGCTGAGGAGGCGCCAGGCAGAATGGACTCCAGCTCTCTTGCCAGGAGCTGTGGCAGCCATCACAGAACCAGCGGGGTGAAGCGCTTTTCCAGGCAGGTCCTGGTGGTAGAAGTGACACAGAAACTCACAGGAGAGCTGTGTCCCTAGCCCATTGATGCCTTGGCCTCTCTGCTGAGGGAGCCAACGTCCTGGAGCCTTGCCCACATGCAAGGCTGGATTTAGGGGCAGGCGACCCATGCGACTGCCTAGGGTGCCAGCCTTTGGGGGTTCAGGGTGCTGTTTTTGTTCTTAGTGACAAAAGGGAAAATAAAATATTTGAAGTAACATTTCCGGTATTGACGGTAGTGCATTTCAGTTCTTAACATGAAAAAGTTTCTGTAAGCTTAGAGGAAATGATTTTTTTTAAACAAATTGCTTATATATGGCACGAATAAATACACATTTAACAGATCCCGGTGTGCAAATTTATCATCTTACGTGACAAGACTAAATCATGCACACAAAGTCGTGAAATGGGCTACAGATGCAATAAAAATGAGGTATTCAAAAGTTTAGCCAATGGGGGGTGGGCACTATTTGACCTTGCCCGTGTGTGCCACCCACACCAAGCACCTGCACTCACTTTCTCACACACACCCATTCATCCTGTGGTCACATACACATACGCTTGTGGTCACATATGCTTGCTCCCTCTCTCTTTGTGATCCTAGACACTGGTAGAGGTCATATGTAGGATTTTAAGTCCACTGTGAGGCTAATTGGACCAGACAGCTGTAAACATTTGGTGGTCTCCGCTCTAGGGTACTAGTGGGACTCTGATCCTACCATCTCTGCATCCCACTTAGCCCAGGGCACCCTGAGAGGGTGCCGGAGCCATGCAATAGTATTCCTTGAAAGCAGAAGAGTTTGATGTTCCTTGAAGGATAGCATCCCCCCTGCTGGGTCTCCATGGAAACGGCCATTCGGTCTAATTCCTGCAGCCTTCTTTCCCTTGGTCCACTGAGCATTCATCTTCAATAATTCACATCAGCAGCCCCCCTAGCCCAGCAGGGGGGATTGGGAGAGGAGCCCCACACAGCCTAGCCAGCGCGTAAGTCGTGTCTCGACCAGGAAAACAACTCTATTTTCTGCTCTGGACTTTAAAAGCCTTTTTCAAAAAAGCTCCAGTCCAAGAGGGCTACACCAAGAGGGAATCACAAGTGGCACAAATCACATAGGCCAGAGCTTCCTTGGACAATTACTGGCTCTGAATCAAGCGCTTTGGATCATTCATATCATCAGCCAAATGTCTGGGCATTAATCTAAACCTCGGTTCATCCATCATTGCCCAAGACAAAAGGGCCAAATTCCACCATGACTTACGCCACCCTCCCCCAATGTCCGAAATCAAAGTGAAATCCAGGCAGGGCCTTTGGCCAGGCTGTGCAACTTACTCAACAAGTCAGCAATCACCTGATATAAAGCAGACAAGCTGCAGGAGAGAACCACGGCAGGACCACCATACTTGGGACCAGCAGGAGTCTTGGAGTCCTTTGAACAGAAGAAATTCTGGGCCTTTGACAGCTGTCTATTGCTTGGGACCCCTCACAGCTGTTTCACAGGGAATGAACTAGCTTCAGGCGAGAAGGCAGAGGCCCATGCAGGGCCGTCTTGCCTAAAGCCACAGCTAGTACAGAGAATAAAATCCTGCCTAGCAGCAGAGAGCAGCCGGCTCATGACACATGTTGTGGAGTGGCGTGGACAGGACAGTGATGGGCATTGGACGCGACCAGCTCTGATTCCAAGGTCACACCATGAATGAAATGGTTTTCTTCCTTCCACCCCCCTGCCCTGAGGAGAGGAGGAAAGGGATTGCAATATTCTGTAGGCGAGGGGAGCAACGGGACCGACTGGCCTTTCCCTCTGGTTGCCCAGTTTGAATCTAGCTTTAATTGAAAGGCGTTACTGTCTGATTGCTGGCCGGAGGCTCAGCTGGAACTAGTCGATGGACGAGGTCAGTGTGTGAGAAACCAATCACAGCACTTGGCACTGATTGGCCAGCTCAGCAAAAAGCCCACAGGCTGAGTTGGCACCAAGACTGAACTAGCCACACGTTTTGAATGGACACAACCCCAGAGCATCATGATGGCACCTCTTCCCTACCTCCCATCGCTGTCCTTCCCCAGCAGGGCAGCAGCATGTTGGCACAGGAAGCTCACCAGGCAAACCTGAGTCATGCTGTAGCTGAAAAGTGGATTTCAGTCTCCAGCGTTCACCCTTTGAGGCCCTTAGCACTGAGGTCACATAGACGGGCACCCCCCACCAGCACTTAATTTATAATACAGACAGTGCCAAAGAAACGGAGACAACTCCTGAACGGAGGGGCAGCAACTAACGGACACACAACATGGGCAGGTGGGAAATGTGAGCCAAGGGCTCCAAGACAAACCCTTCCACTGCTGAAGAGGGAAGCTTGGAAGCTAACACAGAGCGGACAAGATGGCAGTGTCATAAGGTCTCATCCAAAAGACCCATATAGAGCAAACCGCAGGGCACTCTTCTGGTCTATTTGAGAAGGGCAGAATGGACCTGCTGGGACTAGAATGATTCTGGAGTCTAGGATTTCAGCTCAGAGGCTTGGAGCACTCAGCCTTACCTCTCTGGGTCTGGCATTGCTGTAATTTTGAGGGTGCTGCAAACCCCAAATGTCCGTTTCCCCCTGTTCTTTACACTCCCCGGTGGCATACAACAGCAGCTGCCTAATAAAGAACGCCAAGCCCTGGCGAAACGTCAGAGCTTGGCTTCTCTGGAGGTAATAAAGAAGCAGGAGCTTTGATCTGTGCTCTGGCTAGACAGGTGCTTAGCTCTGCAAGTCAGGGCACACGCCGCGGCCTGGTCATTGATAGGGTGTCTAAAGTCTAAAGCACAGCCGCTTGGCTGAATCCAGTTCTCCCACATTGCGCAATGCAGGCCGCTGTGCAAGGAACCTGTTGTGCAGCGGCAAACTGGGTGTGTCAGCACAGAGGGCAGCCCGTGGCGCCGGGGCGGATCCTTTCCCAGCGGCAGGGACACCATGCCCTTGGCCACATGATACCCCGCGCCTGCCTAGGTTCAATTCCCAAGCACAAATAATGGAAGCAGATTGCAGAGACCAGCAGCTGATGCTAATGGAGCCCTCGCCTTCATCTCTTTTTGCTTCTGAGGCAGCTGGCCAAACAAGGCAGGGGCAATGTCTCAGGGGGCAACGTCTCCGGTGGGCAGCTCGCGCTCACTCCCCCAAAGCAGCGTCACTAATACCCTCCTTCCCCGGAGAGACAGCCGAGCCCTGAGGCTGAAGTGCAGCTCCCTTTTCAGGGGCCAGGCCTGTGGCTACCTCTGCAGATTGGGTGCAGAGACAACACCCAAGTGTTACAGCCCATTCTGCAGAATCCTCTGCTAATCTCTTGGTGGATGAACAGGCCATTAGAGCCACCCAGGATACCACATCGGCCGTCCAACACCGCTTTCTGCCTCATGTTCTTCTGCCATCAGCTTTTCCTTCCAACGCCCAGTAACATGCATCGCCCACTCACCCTCTTAAAATGTGCCCCGCCATGCAAATTGAGTCTCTTTTTCATAAAATCTCCAACTCCTGTTTACCGAGTTCCAATCCACTTCTAACCCTAACCCACTCCAATCTGGACAGTTTATTCCAAAGATATAAAGGGACATTTTATCAAGGCTTAGTTTAAGTTTCAAACCCTAGTCCTGTATTGTCAACACACATCAGAAGGCAGCTAACTGATCAGCACTTGCCCTTGCTTAAATAAGAACAGTCGGCATTTCACAGTGTATTAAAGCCAACTTTCAAAGGTTTCAGCTTTAACTCTGAAAAAACCAACAACAAAAAACAAGCAGCACGTTGTCATGCCATGTCACCCTTTGAGAAATTCACACTGCACCATGTTCTTCAAATACAGTGCAGGTAGCTTTGAGCCTTCACACCGCCCCTTAAAATCAAACAGCTTTAAGGGCAATGTACAGCCTGTAGTGCACTCTGCGTGGTGTGAACAGGTGTTTTGGGTTAGGAAGCACAGATGCCTTTCAAAATGCAAGGCAGCTTTTTGCTTTGACAATAGAAGGAGCCTTCTGGAGCCCAAGACCCAAGTAATCAGGACCATTGGTTAGCAAGTAACTGAGCATCTTCCATTTACTCAGGCTGAGCTGGTTTAGGATTTCAATGTAGCAGCAGATACCCTGTTCTTACCCGCTCCACTGCAACTACAGCATCCGTTGCTGGGATCCCATTCTACTGGGTGGCCTAGGCTGGGTTAGTACTGAAGTGGGAGACATGGAAAATGCAAGATGCCGGAGGACACAGTCGCAATTCAGTTACATACTTACAGTGTAAGTCCCTTGGGGCAGGACTGTCCTGTGTGTGTACAGCGCCTAGCACCAGGCACTCCTGGGCTATGGTAAGACAATAAAAAATGAGGCTCTCACCTCCAAGTCTGTCCTGAGCCTGTGCTATAGCTTGGGAGTGGGAGGCGCTGCCACTGCAGTTGGTTTCTTGGGTGACAAGACAAACAAAATCTGACCCCCCGTCATCACTAAAGATCCCAAGCCAATTATTACAAGAATTCTGGCATCCAACCCAAATACCCATCCTCACTGCCTCAATCCCCTTGTCATTTCTAGCGTTGCTTTTCCACTTCCTGCCCTGGAACAGGTGTAGCAGTGTTGCTGCCTGTTAACAGCGGCCACATGTTCCACTCCAGAGCTAGGTGCATTTTGGTAGCAGGTGAGGAGAGCCTTCAAGAGTTTGCCTGATGTCACAGGATCCATCAGCACAAAAGGCACCATAACAACCCAAGGTGTTAAGGCAAAGGCTTCGTTCAACCCATCCGTGTGAATTGAGTGGGCCTGGTTCAGAAGGGTGTGTAAGTGTGTGTAATGCCAGGGAACGTGATCCAATGATGCACAGCCACTCCTGTCCTATACCAGAGCGGCCCGTTCTCCTGGGAAATGGTGTTAATATACCTAGGCATGCTACACCTTTAGCAGTTTGCATTTACCGTCTGTCCCCTCACCCTGCCAGAGATGTGCCAGGTGTCGTATCATCTAGTTAGATACGTATTGGTGAAAGAGATGCTGTGAGCTGTGGGACAGGTCTCAGGTTACTCCGCAGTCGGCAGTAACTACTAGCTACGTTAACAGTATTGTATACAAGTATTCTCCTTGTTTTACAGATGGAGAAACTGAGTCACAAAAATAGTGGACTTGTCCCACAGCCATAGGTGTGAGAACTGAAATTAGAACCCAGGAGTTCTGGGCTCCCAGTCCTATGCCCCAAATACACCTGACAATTTATCTACCTCCCAGGGGAGGTTGCTAGTCTTAGTTAACGGAGTTCACATTGACTTGAAAGGCTCTAAAGAAGCACAAAGCATTAGGGCTGCTGGACTCGCAAGGGTATTAAGGGAGGGGCGGGCAGGGAAAGCGTATTTATCAACAAAGATCACATTCGTCTGGAAACTGCTCTGGTTTAAACCTTTTAATAACATTAATTATTTTTCTCCTGGAAGTTTCTCAGACTTTTACACAGGCGTGAAATGTTTTACTTTAAAAAAAAAAAACCCCAAAAGGCAGAAATAATAACAAAGAGAAATAAAATTCACAAATTTTGGGAAATGCCTCGAGCCGGACATCAAGAGGAATACACGGGCCCTTTCCTAGCCAGCAGTTCTGACTCCTGGTTCCCAGTCCAAGCGGCCGCTGGCTTGGGAGCCTTGCTGGAGGTGGGCAGGTGAGGCAAAGATTTGGAGTGGCTGCCTGGATGCTGGCTAAGCACGTAGCTCCCTGCTGCAATGGCCCCGGGCAGACTCTGGCATCTCGGGGGGTCTCCCGTACCTGGAGGTTGCTTGGGGTGGCAGTAGGCGGGCGAGCTCTTGTCGGGAGTGACGGAGGTGGAGCGGAAGAAGGGTGCGGGGGCCGTCAGGTTGTTGTGGAGGAAGAGAATGACCCCGCAAGGGTTTGGTCCGAGGAGGGCCTGGCTGAAAGCGGCATTCAAGTGCCCCAGGTTCGCCAGCCCCAGGGGCGGGTTGCAGATGGGCGAGGTGTGCATCCAAGTCAAGTTCAGGGCAGACCAGTCGGCCAGAAAGCAGGCCTGCTCCCTCCATGCCACGCCGGCTTTGCCGTCGGCTGCGGCCGGGTCCATGAGGTGCAGCTTCTCCACGGCGGGGCTTTGGACAGAGTCTTCGCTGGGCACCGGGGGCTTCCCTCCGTAGCTGTCCGCTGCTGAAGGCTTGGGGTGGGACTGCTGGAGGAGAGGGGAAGAGAGGGGGGCACCTTAGCCCGGGACAGCGTTGATTTTCAAGAGCCACGGCGGCGACAGCCAATACGGCCGACCTGCCAGAGTTCCCCGCAAGGCCGACAGACGTGGCAAGAGCGGGCGAGGAGGAACCCACAGCTGTGCCCCTAGCGCGAGGCCGGAGTTCCCATGCGGAGACCAGACAGACCTCTCAGCAACACATGGCCCTCACGGACACCAGGCAAGCCCCTATAGGACCCACTTCTCTCATGTCCTCCCTAGCAGCCATCATCCCGCCTGCCGCGGACCCAGCTCTGTCCCCATTCTGGGGGTCCGAAGCTTTTACGTGCTGCAGTTCTCCTAGTAATTCCCACCTCCCTCCCAAGTGACAGCTACCTCCACTCTTCCAAACAGCACGTCACTCGGACAAGGACAGGCCCAGAGGAGCCTCATCTATGGGCCTCGAATCCATATCAAGATGGAAGGGACTGGATAGTCCGGTTACCCAGCAAGGAAGCCCCCCTTACCTTCGCCAGCTTGCGGACATGCTGTGCTGGATTGGAATCGGGACAGGGGTTGTTCAAGGCGACATGAGGGAACCAGACTTTCAGCATCATTTCCACCTGCAGCAGGGTGCCCAGGTATCGCTCCCTGCAAGATGAGAAAAGAAACGGGGGGTTCCTCTCAAGCCGGGAGCGATCGTTGTGCATCGTTTTACCCTGCTGAGCCCAGACGGATCGGTTACAGCCTGGTGCCACGCAATTAACGCGAGAAAGAAGAGACAGGCTCCCGCAGCAAGGAGATGGCCCTGTTATTCTGCACGGCTGCCTCTCTTTCAGAGAGCGAGGCGCCTCCAAAACAGGCCAAGTTCCCCCAACAAAACGATGGGCCTCAACTTTTAAGACCTGGGCGTTGGATTTCAACGTACAGAATGGCAGAAATGCAGGAATTTGACACTTCCCTCCCCTTTGCCAAAAAGGAACATCTCCCTCCCTCGGGCTTCCCTTTGCAACAACGTTAGAGATTTCAGAAACGAAAAGGGAGGAAGGCAGCAAGTAATTTGTGGTTTCAACGTGCGCCAGGACTTGGCTCGGTTCAAAAAGCCCAGAGGCATTTCCTAGGCTGAGTGCGACGGTGCAGTCCAGCATTACCAGTCACGGGGGACTTCTGCCAATGAGAGAATCAACCACCGGCGTAGTGGAGTGATATGAATCCAGCTGTTTCTCTACTGACACCCAAGACCTCAGCCCCAGGGGGTGTTTCACCTGGGGTGCCTGCGAGTCAAACTGCAAGCGACCTCAGGCACCCGTGTTCTCAATGCAACAGCCCCGGAGTTCAGTGGGAAGTTTGTTGATTCTGGAAACGCCAGACAGACTCTATGGCTCTCCCTCCCGCAGCCAGTGTCAGCCACTGGGGGTCTGGCTGGTGAGTCTTGCCCACATGCTCAGGGTTCAGCTGATCACCATATTTGGGGTTGGGAAATAATTTTCCTCCAGGGTAGATTGGCAGAGGCCCTGGAGGTTTTTCGCCTTACTCTACAGCATGGGGCACGGGTCACTTGCTGGAGGATTCTCTGCACTTTGAAGTCTTTAACCATGATTTGAGGACTTCAATAGCTCAGACATAGGTTAAGGGTTTATTACAGGAATGGATGGGAGAGATTCTGTGGCCTGTGTTGTGCAGGAGGTCAGACTAGATGATCAGGATGGTCCCTTCTGACCTTAAAGTCTACGAGACCTCTGCTGAGTGGTTATAATGATTTAACGGAGGAGACTCTTACCCCATTTCTGGCTTTTGCAGGACTCCGACTATCCTCTGAATCCTGTCCATGGCCACGCTCCGCTGGAAGCTGCTTAACCCTGTGGGGGAAAACACAGTAAGGCCCAGCTATTAGTTTACAGACAAACCGAATCAACTTTATGGAGCTGGGGCGCCTGGAGAGAAGGCAGTCACTTGGGAAGCCAGCGCCAGGCCGATTCAGCCTCCATACTGCTCAGACTGTGATTACCTAGGGCAGATTATGGAGCGATCACGCCAATTACATGCAGCGTGGACAGACACGAGCACCTAGCTCTCAGATTAGCTGGAGGAAAAGGCAGCAAAATGTGCAGGGTGCCAGGGGGTGTGTGTGTGGGGGAGAGAGCCTGAGACATCGTCATATCTTTGTCCTCCCACTGCAGATCCAGTGAATTGCAGCCTCTGCTCCTTGCAGCGGAGGCTGTCGTACTAGGAGAAATCACCCACGTAATGCAGCCAGCATGGAAAAGGTTTGGCTGCTGGAGAAGCAGGTGCCCCCGGGGCTCCATTAGCACCATGTGATGACTTTCTGAAGGGCAGGTATCACGCCGCACCAGCTGCCTTCTCGCACGTTATTCCCAGCCATAATCATTTCTTCACAGCCAAGAGCGGGCGTGATCCAAGCAGGCAGCGAGACACGTGTTTGGCTGATGGGAACTCGCACGCATGGAGACATGTGCAAACGGCACGCTGAGAGAGAAAGGAGAGCAGGCTCCCAGCGCTGAGAGGGCGCGTCAATGAAAGCCGTCTCTTTCATATTTCCAACAGCGTGTTATTAGGGCAGGAAAGCAGCGAGCCAAAGAGAAAGCAGCTCCCTGGGAGTTTCTCCGCTCACACTGCAATCAATGCAGCTTACAATGGCCTTTTTTACTAGGCAATTTAGCAGAGTCAACCAAGGGGCAGAAATGAAGATGAAGGCTCAGGAGAGTGCTATAAACAGAGAGAAGGAATGGAGTGAAGAACATCTTGTAAGGGGAACAAGCTTGTGCCCATTGAATACACATTAGACCACATCTGGCACTTCAATTCTTTTCGGGGGAGGATGAGGCAGAGGAATAAGGGGAAAACAATGAGGGCTGGGTACCTCACACACTAGTCTCTTAAGTCCTAAGCAATGGTAAAGCACCCGTCTCTGGTATCCTAGAATGAATAGGATCCCTCAGAGGTGCAACACTCATTCAATCCTCAAATCCCTTCCCATTCCAGGGCAGGGCAGCCTCCTGCTAGCAGACTAGTATGTAAACATCGCAGGTGACTGAACCACATAGGGCCAAGATGACGAAATGGCAACTGGGAAAAAGAAGTCAGCAGGATTGGGCCAAATCCTCAGCACAAATCTGCTGACTTCAGCGGAGCCACACTGTTTTATGCTGGCCACAGATCTGGCCCATTCTCTCAATGGCATTCAGGATGAAAGATCCTTTGCGTAGCACTTTACAAGGGTCAATGAATCCATAACGAAGGGCTAGATTCTGATCTCAGTTGCACCAACGAGGAGTAAATTTATGGAAGTCAGAGGAGTTACCATAGCGTAACAGATCTCAAAATCTAATCCTGAGAGAAAGCATCTTTACCACTGGGGTAAAGCCCTGGATACACCCTTAGAGAGAGTGAGGAATTCTGCAGTCTAACACATGCACATTATAGGAGCCAGCAATCCTCTTCCTCCCCATGGGGGCGATTCCAGGTCGTTAATCTAGCGCCCGGATTTATATGCGCAGGGAAGCATGGACAACAAAGGAGAGATGCTGCTGCTTTCCTCGGGGATGGGATCTCGGGACCGGAGTGCCCAGCGCGTGGTGCCATAACGGGGTTCAGCTTCCAACGTGACATTTACGGCTGGGTTTTCAGCACCCAGCTTGTCCAGCTCTTACAAAATCCCCTGGCCTCTCACCCCGGGGCGCTGGACTGGGAGCAGACTGAGCCCTCTGGGGTTTTCTGTGCTGGCTCTAAAGTGGCAGGAGGATCACAGAGGTCCCTACCACATCTTCCTTTGCTCCTAACCCTGCCCCGTCCTGAGGGTGTTTATGTCTGGGATGCTGGGTAAAGCTTTCTGCCCTGCTCCTTCTGGGGCCCGGGAAGGAACAAAGGGCTGATTGAAAGAGGGCAACATGAAGAGGAAAAGGAAGTGGGGAAACAAACGCTGCCGCAGTCACACAGAGCTCAGACAAGGGAAACCCTGCAGCGGGCGAGTCCATGCGCCAGGCAACAGCAGCTTCTCGCTGTTCCCCAAGTCTCCCGCCCTCTGACTGCCCCTGCAGCAAAAAGCCCAGAGACGGCCACTGGCCTCCGATTTAGGGATCAAACCGCGGAGAGAGGGGACATAATTCCCTATGGTTAAATAGCCACGTAGCAGCATCAGGCAGTCGGGTGAGGGACAAGCATGAGGAACGGCATGTACCTCGTTCGTAGCGACCTTTCTTTAGCCCGTTCAGAAGCTCCGCCAGAGGCCGGATGAAGCCCTGGAGTTCCCGGCACTGCAGAGAAGGAGCACAGAAAGTGAGCCTGCCTGTCCAGGATGTTCTCCCTTCTGGGCTCCCCCCAGGCCCTCTGCACACACCCCTCCCCGGCGCATCCCTCGGGCTGGTTTGCACCCGACGCAGGACTCCGGGGCAGCTGTGCTGGGCGGCGAGGTGCGAATACAGCAAAGTGGGCTCTAAAGCCCCAGTAACGCAGTTATTACATCTTCTTTCATGACCCTTTGCAGATGCAAAGCTTTCGGGAGCAGAGACAGTCTTTGTTCTGGGTCTGTACAGCGCCTAGCACCACGGGGCCCTGGTCCACGACTGGAGGATGAATACTTAACACCACTTAACCCTGAAGGGCTCCTGGTGCTAATGCAAGCGACCCCAAGAATTCCAATTCCCATCCTTTCACTATTACGATGACAATGCCCACCTGTTTTCCTTCCCCACTGCCCTCAATCTTTTCCAGTCCACAGAATGCCCAGCTCACCTCTGAGTCTGCACTGGACACGGCACGGGGGAAACTGAGGCACGTTCACCCTGACACTAACAACACAGTCAGCTAGATGTCCGGCAGGCTCACGCCACGTATTCCACCCACCAGCTTCAGCATCTGCAGGGCCTTGGCTATTTGGCGGGATCAAAGGTGCAAAGAGGGCAAGGCTTTGCCAGCGGCGTTGGTGCATCAAGCCAGCAGGTGAGAAATCCCGGCCTGGATCAGGCCTCGTGTCCCATTTGACCGCACGCTTCACGCCTTCCCAGGTAACTCCCTCCCTGCTGACGCCTGCTTTCCCGGATATTCTCATAGAACTCACCTTCTGGGCAAACAGCCGGTCGCCGTCAGTCAAGGGCAACGTCGGACCTTCCCTCATCTCTGTTTCCTCATTCCTTTGCCTTTTGATCCCGTGGGCGGCAGGCTTTGCAGCATACTCAGGGTATTCCCTCTCCCCCGCGGGACGGACGAGATGCTTCCGTCCGCTGTCCACTCTCTTCTGGCTCAGAGTCCTCCCGGCCAGGCTGCCGTCCCCGTTCACCAAACAAGTGCAGGCGGTGGGGTATCTGCTGTCTAACGCCCTGGGAAATTGGCCGCGCTGACTCGAAGGCCGTTGCCTTGCAGAGCTCTGCAAAGTGGGTTTCGCTGTCCTGTGTTTGCAGTCCCGGCCCGGCAGGCCGGGGCTAATCCATGCTGACTTGGGAGAAAAGAGAATCCTCTCCCTTCCGGGGCGGGTGTCTCTCCGGCGGCTCAAGCCGCCCGCCTCCTTCTCCACCTCACTCTCGCTGTCCGACAGGAAGACGCAGAAGTCGTAACGCTTGTCCTCTTCGTCGCTGGCGGCGCTGTCGACCGAATACAGAGACTCGCAGGACGACATGCTGTTGGGGGACTCCATAACGGCGGGAACCTGTCGGGGACCAAAATCGGGCAAACACATGAAGAAGCTGCCAGGAACAGCAACAAGAGATGCCTTAGAGCTTCTACCGTTTGCCTTCCTGGCATCCCCAGACCCCACAGCCCAGCGTCTCTTAGCGCTGCTGCCCCGAGTCTCTAAAAGGAGGCTTTTGAATAATTTCCTCTGGGACAGCTAAAAATCAAGGGCTTCTCTGGTTTACCATGGGGAGGCGGCTGGAAACAAAGAGCGCCCAATGGACCTTGTGCAGTTGCAGTTCCTGGACAGAGCTTGCCAGGAAAAGCAGTTCCAGATGCGACCAATCTGTCCAGGACTAGGCACCCATTAGGTTTCATTGTCAGGGACAGCCAGAAGGGTCCACAGAGCAGCTCTGCAGTGGGTGGGTGCACAAGTCAGTTCCCAGAAACTTGACGGGAGCGTGAGACGGAGTGACCTGCATGGAGCCTGAACTACTGGGTAGGGGGGAAGTTTACAACCATCGGTGGCATTACTCCATGCAGAAGCATTACAGGATACGGACAACAAAATATCCTAGCAACCTCATTTCCACGGACACAGGCAGTTTCAAAATCAGTTGGGAAAGAGGTACAATTCCTGCCCGGTTTGACAGCACAGTCTGCTAAGTATTAAGAAGAGGAAACACAATTCTTAAGTGTATTAAGGCAGCACTAGGAACCCTACTCAGGAACAGGACCTTTCCCACTGGGGAAGGGAGAGGGGTTGCTTCCACTTGGACAAACAGAAACCTGTAATTTGGAGGTTCACTTTCTGGCTCACATGCACAGGGGCTGAAACGTTTGGGTTGCAAACACAGCTGGGGAAAGGTTTCAAGTAAAACAAAAACTGTCATTAAAAAGAAAGACACACACGTGCATTCACACACTCACACTCTCTGATCAGTCATAGTTTCTTAGCAAGATCGCTTTCTGCGGAACCTAAATCGACCCATTGAGCCACTTTTGAGGTGCACTGAGAAAATGTTTACTCAGCGAAAAAGTTAACAACCTTAGGATAGAAAAGTGACCACTAACGATGTAATACTCAAGTGATATTAGTCTGTGTCCAGTCGATTTGGACTGGTGTAAAATGAACAGCTCATAAGTCAATATACTAAACACAAGTGCCCACCAGATGGAAAACAAGTGAATTAAAAAAAAATAAAAAATCAGAGAATGCTGGAGCTGTTCAATGCAAGAGTTAAACTCAACCCTTGAAGGTAAAATAAGCAGAGGACAAACTACACATGGAAATGATAAAAGGTCTCTCCAATCCACTAGAGATAAGAGAAGGGTGTGCTAGTCTGATCTGAAAGGGACTGTCTGGCTGACTCAATGCAGGCAGCACTTGGGGTCTCTGTAACAGAGGACTGGTCCCAGCTACCGGGTGACATAGGGTTATAAACATGGGGAAGGCAGGGCTCCAGCCTTCCCACGCTCCCCATCACTGCAGGCAGACACAAATCTGTAACTCCTTCCTCCATGGCAAGGCAGACAAAGATAAGAAGCTTCTACGCTTTATTCTCCTGCCCTGTTTTAGACAGATGCCAACTGCCAACTCACAGCAGCTACCTTGCTGCCAGCCAAACAGCTGGAGAGAAAATCAACAATCCCCAAGTGAGAAGTGTGGCATTTCACCCGTAAATTGGCCAACAGAGAATAGCAGGCAGGGAGAAATCCCGAAGAGGCTGTTCTAAAGAGACGATGTCATAAAACAGTCATAAGCGGCTTCCACCCCCAAAGATCCCAAACCACACACAAGATGCAGAGCATTGCTAAGATCTCTGCCAGGCTGCACCCACTTCCTAGGAGCAGAACGATCAACACACTCACCACCCGCACCCACCTTTCCCTACATGGCACACCCTGCCTAGGCGCGTGCACACACGATTTTTGGTATACACTGGTCTTGTTGGTTTTTCAGGTCTAGCTCAACGCACCTACACAGGTAGCCCTCCGGGACGCAATAAGCGAATGAAGGGCCGTGTCCACCTTGCTGGGAGTTGAATCTGTCTGGGTGTTTCCTGGTCTGGTGCTGGGCTCTCTCTGCAGCGGCACAGGCGAAGGGGGAGGTGTCCAAGCGCAGAGGGTGTTTTATCCAAGAAGGCTGGGGAGTGACAGGGGCAAGTTAACCTACAAGCTGCCATCAGCTGTTTTCACGGTGAATTGGCGGTGACTCAGTGGAGGGGTGGGGGTCCCGCTCTCTTTGCTACAGAATGTTCCTGTCTCCCTATACCCCATGTCTCTTCCCAAAGGAGCCAACCCCCTGGTGCCACGTGCCAGCCTCAGCCGCATCCCGGCTTCGACGAAACCAGCTACACTGGACATACAAACCCCATCACCACCCTCCTAAGTTCAGTGCTAGCAGCACCCTCCAGTCCCTTTGCTAAAGAAACCAACCCACCATTCTTGGAACTCAAGAGGAAACCTCTAATAGAAGCCCCAGCAAACCTCCTTCCGCTAAACCCACCCAGGGTCAACACCCTCAGGATCCGACTCATTCCTCCTTCCTGTCACCCAGTACAGGGCCCAGAGCCGAGCCAGCCCCTTGCCTGAACTGCAACTAGCCACCACCGCACGGGGCTGACCTAGATGAAAACACGCATCCGCTCCTGGACACCGAGAGTCGTGCAGTCTGAGTGGCTGCTGCAATCGTGGACAGGGCCACACGACACAATGAGCCCTGCACGCTGGTCGAATTCTCACACCCAGGCCCTGCCTAGTGCCTCCCCTTCTGCAAGCAGGCACACCCTCCCTGGCCCTTCCCTGTCCAACACACACACACACCACACACTCCCGCACTCACCCCAGCACACGCACTACTCACGTGTCTGTGTTACACACGCCAGTCATTGCCATTCACACCCCACCCCCCGCCATTCATGCACACACAGTCCTTGCATCCCTCAGGCAGAGCCCCCTGCACACACACCCTCCATATCCCCCCCTCTGCTTCCTTCCACATTCAGGCCACCACCGTTCAGACACGGGGCAGGTTAATCCCTTCCCCACCCCCCTGCTCTAAAAAACCCTTGCGTGCTCCCAGAGGTCAGGTTTCCGCCCCTGGTTGGTGGGGAGCCGCAAGGCTGGCCCACAGATACCGGACTCCTCTGTGCCCGGGGACAAGGCTGGGAACCAGACACTTCACATGCAGGGGAAAGGGGGGGGGGTCTGGAGCCCCACATTCCGGTGGGAAAAGAGAATCCTCCCAGGGGGGATGCATGGGGGGGATCCCCATTCCCCCCAAGGGAGCAGGGCCCTGTCACCTGATCCTGTCCGGGGCCGGAGGGGAGGGGTCCGGGTCCCTGATGCTGGTGGGTTCCAGGCTGGGGAGGAAGGGCCGGGGAGAATGAGTCGGATCCTTGATGCCGGCAGGTCACTGGGTACAGGGGGGAGGAGCCCGATCCCAGCCGGTCACAGGCTGGGATGCGTTGGGGCGGGGGGAGGAGGGGAAAGGTCACCGGCTGCGGGGGAGGAGCCCGATCCCGGCAGGTCACTGGCTGAGGGGGGTGACCTGAGGTCCCGAGTTCATAGGGAAAGTCCTGATTTTTGGGGTCTTTTCCTTATATAGGCTCCTATTACCCCCCACCCCCTGTCCCGATTTTGCACGTGCTGTCTGGTCACCCTACTGGCGGGGGGCGAGTGGGGAGCCCGATCCCTGATGCCGGCGGGTCCTGGGCTGGTTGGGGGGCAGGAGCCCGATCCTGGCCGGGGATGGAAGGGAGGGGGCTGTGGGGGTCCCAGGATGGCAGGAGTGGGAGGAGTCCGCTCCAAGGCCGGTGGGTCCTGGGCTGGTTCGCGGGGGGGAGGCGATCCCGGCCGGGGAGGGGGATGTCCCGATGCCGGCCGGGGATAGGGGGTGGTCCCGCTCCCGGATGCCGGCGGGTCCCAGGCTGGTGTCCGCCCACCCCGGCCAAGGGGGGGTCTCACACCGCAGCGGGGCCCTGCCCGAGCCCCGGGTCCGTCCGGAACCCGGGATCCCAGCGAGCCGCCCGCTCCTCACCTGATCTCGTCCCCAGCTCGGCTCCCTCCGCTCTGCCCCGCGGGCGGCGCCGTCTCCGCTCCACACCCAGCCCGTCCCCGTCCCCAGCGCGGCGCCCGGGCCCCGCCCCCGGCTCAGTGCGGGAGCCACGCGGCCACGTGCGGCCCGGCACGTGCCTCCCGCTGGGCCCCGCCCGCCCCGCTCCCATTGGCTCCCCGAGCCCACCCAGCGTGGCGGGCCACCGCCCTAGAGCCACGCCCCTCGCTCCTAATTGGGGCTCGGCGGCTCCCCCGGCAGCCCAATGGCGGGGCAGCGCTGATCCGATTGGCCGGGAGGGTGAGGCTCGAGGCCACGCCCCTACATGTGGCTGCGGGAGCTGGAGGCGAGGGCCCGGGGG